>CM074501.1:19763612-20145383 GCA_037389245.1 Oryzias sinensis | reverse complement strand
TCATTATATTCCTGTTTTGGCCTCAGCCCCATGGAGCTTACTGGGATATGAAAGACAAAGGGACCCTTGCCCTGATTAAGTTAGAATTCCCTGCTCTTGGCAGAGAAGCTGTAGGACTCCTAAGTCATCATCCAGAAACACTCCCGTCACAGCGGGGCAGCACTGCCAGCTCGATCTAGCCTCAATGCCAGAGGAATAATCGCACTGCAGGAGCATGAATGTGCTGAATGAGACAGAAAGATCTGTGTGCGTCAAGAAGTAGGGATGGAAAATGAGGGAACCAAGGAGCAATGGGGGTGGCTGACAGAGTAAAGAGGTTCTTCTTGATTAGGGCAAGTTATGAAACGCCAATACCAGTATAAACACACAAAAACCATTGCTAAACTGCTGATAGTGGGTTTGTTTAACATTTGGATTGTTTGTTTGTGATGGCTTCATCATACCGATCAATCTAATTTTGTACAGCTGACCAAATAGCAATGTTGATACTGGCTTTAGTATTAATACAAATCTTTGTATTAATATAAATATATGAACTTGTATTACACTGATTTGACACAGTTGTAATGTAGATGCCAGATGGCAATTGTTTTTTTTTAATTGTCTGTAATGAGTATAACCCCATGACCCCGAAAGGGAAAAACGGTTAAGAAAATGAATGAATGAATGAGTATAATCATATAGAAACGTGTTGCTTTATGCTGCTTCATGGCTTTAAACCCCCCCCCCTTTCTATAATCACCCTTCTACCCCCCCTCTCTCCCTCTCTCTTCTTCCCTCCTTTCCTTTTCCGTCCGGTCCAACACCAAAGATTTTCAAATACGATTAAAATGAATAAAGTTTGGTCTCGATTACAAAAGGGGTTTATTCAGACATACCTCTGGTTTGTCTGAAGATTCAAAACCCCCGTTGTTAAAGTAAAATATGTCCAACACAAGAAGCCCTCAGCTCTCATCTGTTTGCCCAGCTGTTGGACAGGACAAGTAAAAAAAGAAAAAAAAAAAAAAAAAGAAGAATTATGACACCTAGTTGTGTTGCTCAGCAAAGTAAGTCAATTTGTCAAAATAAACACCACCATCTGATCTTCAGGAACCACCAAACCAACCATTGTCTGCTATGGAAAGCTGCTGGCATGTCATGCGCACTGCCTTGTAGACTAAACAGAGTTATTTGATTAAATAATAAGTCTTTGGAAAAGCTTATAGTTTTTGCGGTGGTTGGTCTTTCTCTGGCACTGCTTCAAACAAGCTCTCACCTTCCATTACCAACTTTGACACAAAACCAGAAAAATACCAAATGTTGCAGTTCCTCCAAGGACAATTGGAGGCAGATTGCAGAAGGAACAGTTCTCAATTGACTTCTTTGTCCAATTTCAATAAAAACTAAACAATTTAAATCTGGTTTCAAGGATATTTATTTCTATTTATGACAGTAGCAAGTAGGGCCGAGTATCACCAACAATTTCCCGAAATAATTCGATTCGTTTAACCTCAGCCTGGATCGATTTGATTCATTCGATTTGATTCAATTCGATTTTTCATTTATATGGTCTTATATAACTTAAGATTTGTATAGAAAAACATTAATAATCTATATATGTTTTGAAGATGTTCATTTTAATCTGATACAGTTTACATACTGTATATTGTGAAATAATAAACCAATGAGATTGTTAACGCCATACAGCAGGGGTGTCAAACATACGGCCCGCGGGCCGTGTCCGGCCCGCCAGGTGGTTTAGTTTGGCCCACACATGAAGAGTAAAAATCATAAGGATGTTTAAAAAAGAAAGCAAGTTTCTAGTCCATTCCTGTGGCGAGTTATGATTTTTTTAAAGAAATAACCGAAATGCGCAATTCCACCACTAGGGGGAGCAAAGGAAAGGCAAAACAGGTGAAACAGCATATCTCTGCATGTGCCAAAAGTGAAACCTAACAGCTCTGTGTCTGGGTAAGATGCACTTTGGTTCCCCTATGAGCCTTACCGCTTTTATATTGTTATAAGGTTGATCAGTAGCGAAGCCCTTATGACCAAAATGTTGTCAAAAAGTGAAGTGGAGAGAAGAGCTTTCCAGGAAAAATGGACAGTTTTTCTTTCTTTCACGAAGCTGAATGCAAACCCGAATGCTTTGTATGTCATCAACAGGTTGCAGTGCTCAAAAATATAACATTCAACACCACTAAGAGACTTACCATAAAGAAAAGTTTCTGGATTGCTTCAGCTTCAGATGTAAAATATTCAGTCTGTATAAAATTAAATAGACCAACTTTTTTTAAATTGAAATTAATTTTATTCGAGATCCATTGGCCCCAAGTGATTAGGCTACTTTGTTGGTTGAGGCATTTTTTCAAAATGAGTAAAAAAACTAAAACAAAGCTGTAATTTTGCTTTTACGTTACTGGTCCGGCCCATTTGAGATCAGAAGGGCTGAATGTGGCCCCCGAACCAAAATGAGTTTGACACCCCTGCACTAGACAGTCCGCTGAACCTTTTTCTTCAATGATTTGTGATCTTCACTGGTGTCCATGGATTACATGAAATCTTTCAACCTTTATTCACCTTTGTTATGGTAGGAATAACACGTCAAAGTAAGGGTGGGGTCATCAAAGATAACACAAGGGTTAAGGGGTTGCCAGAGCAAATCCACTTTTACGGATTCGCACAGGTGGCTTGGCAGAGATTTTTATGACACAACCTGACACAACTCAGTATTTTATCCCGGCTGGAGACCAGCGCAAGGGGACCAAGACTTGTGACTACAAGCAGTACTGCTAAGGGTCTTGCCAAAGGACCCATACTTGATGAAGCTCATTGAGCCCCCAGAGAATTGGACCCTGATTTCCTACGTGTCAGTCCTGCGCTTAACCAACTGAACAATCCAACCGCCATCCACTATACTAAATAATAAAGTATTAAATTAAACAAAGCAATAAAAATTCAACAAAAACAAACATCACACTTATTTACAAACATTTACTTGTTTGTCCATTTAGATTCATTTTTTCATTGTCATGATTAAGATTTGTCACATTTTTTCATTACAACATTTTTGGTGAATGTTCTTATTCACAAAGATGACATCTTGAAGTTGAGTTATGGCATCTGGACTTAAAGTCTTCTTTCTTTGACACATTTCACTGCTCATCCATGAGTCTTCATCCACATCTTTTAATTTGTTTTGTTTTTTCTTGACATTTTAGTTATCAAATTCGTTTTATTTTAAGATACATGCTTCCTGACTCCTATATTTGAGTACTTCACAAGCATCCAAATGATTTGGAGAAGCAATAAAAAACTAAATTATGTGAATGAAAAAAAAGAAAAAGAGAAACTACTTTTTTATAGTTTAGTCTAAACATACATGCATCCATAAGCTATCAATGCTTGATTATGCCAATCAATAAAAATTGTACAAAATATGCCTGCTCAAAAATATGCATTTACTATAATTGGACTTTAATTAAAGAAGCATGACTCCAAGGGGGTCTTCACACACGGAAACAGTTTGCCTGCTCTTATATCACCATTTGTCTCAGACCAAAGGCTCAGCTGCCAAATGTAACACTTGGTTTCTGATTAAATTATAAACAGCAGTGACTTCTATTGTAAACATGTGTTTGTATATGACATGATCAAAGTCTGGAGTTAATGTCCTCTATGATTATTTTATACTATTTAGTGGTTGTGTTTAATAAATGAGCAACAAAATTACCTTTTATTTCAGCCTTTGTTGAAAAGTACAGAGTCTGCCTAAACATACTTATTTCTGGATGAATTCCAACAAACAATGAAAAGTCATGACGCAGCGAGCGCTGGCTGCAACAGTCTGAGTTGTGCAGATAAACATCACAGTCTGACAATTGATTATGAGAATTTTGATATATTCTGCAGACAATTCTACTTTTCATTTCCTGAACAGTTTCAGCATTATTCTGGCGCTGGCGGACGTTCCTCTCGGGTTTTTCTCTATGCGCTGCTTTTATTAAAGCTAACATTTGTCAGCAGCGAGATGGTCGATATGCAAAATGTAGAGTGGTGCACAGCTCACGCTTTAGTAATACTGGCAGAGAAAGGAGATATGAAGAATGCCTAACAACAGATAAGGGATGTGAGTAATGCCCAGAAGATCTTTATGTTATGATTCTGCTATAAATTTTCATTTATTTCCTGTGTGTCTTTCAATCCAGTGTCTCAATAATAATGTTCTTACATAGTTGAAATATTTAAATGGACATAGACTTTGCATATGTTGTTCAAATACAATGTAAAAATGTTAATGAAAAAAGAGCAAATAAATGCTGAAAATCATAATCCTGTTTCTAATCTTAATTGTCACACTGGCACAAAAATTGCATTATCTATGTTTTTTGCTATTGTTGAACTAATGTTGTATTTTCTACATTTCCATTGCAATTACTTTATTTTCTTTAGTATAAGTAGTAGTATATGTTTTATTTATTTATTTATTTATTTATTTATTTATTTATTTATTTATTTATTTATTTATTTATTTTTCACTGTATGGCTGGGGTTCCTATACCCTGGTGCAACCTATATGTGATGATTAAAAGAAATCAGCTCATGTGTTCGTTCTTTTCCCACTAACAACCACTAGAGGGCACTGTAGCTGTAACAGTATTTGCTACTGACAGCAATGCAGAAGAAGTGCCAGTCAGTCTGATCAGAGGGTGGAGTCCGATGCTAACATGGAGGAGGTTTTATGCTTTCAGACTTCATATTTGTATTAAAACAATTATTAAAGAAAAGGTCTTCTTAATTATATTTTTTTACTTTTTAAATATTCTTTTTTTTTTCCCACCGAGTACTATTGCGGTACAGAGAGTTATCGAACTGGGTTACAGGGAGATAGAAGTACCGCTGAAAGCAGCCAACATTCAGACACAGCTCATGCAGTGGATGGTGAACCTAACCACAAAAGAAAAACAAAATTCATGAGCCCAACCATGAAAACACGATGCTATTGTAGAGCTCTGTAAAGTAAAGAAATATTGTCAGCATCATCCGTGTCTGTCATGCATTGTAAATGAGATAAACAGTCAATGCTTCCATCTAGTGATGAGGCCAAAAACTTCACAGTAGCTCTTCTTACACACACTGAGAGAGTCATGTTTATAAACACATTTTTGGACAAGCAGCAAATTTGACTTGCGAATCGTGCTTGGTGTGAAAGCAGCATTACACTGAGCTTGCCGGAGTTATTCAGAAGCATCGCTCTTTTTTCCCAAAATGCGAGTTATGCTCCAGTGCAACTCCTATATGATTTTGGTCTTCCTTATTTATGCTTTTTTTTTGGCTTCTGCAAGTTACACTCTGGAGACCAGTCAATATTTTAACATATTTTTAATGTAATTGTTATTCGAAAAATATTGAACATAAAAAAGTTAACATGATGGGAGTTATTTATTCTTTTTATATTAAATTCCCAACTTCAACTCAATATCCTCTCCCCTCGTGTAACCTTCAAATTCTGTATGTAAAATGTGTATACAAATTATAAAAAAAATACTATTGTTTGATGAATTTAATTTATAATAAATCTTATTGTTTTGCATCTGTGTAAAACAATATGATTCATTTGTGTGCAACTGTAACCCTTCTGTGAATATTATGTCTGTCAGAGGGATTGTACTGTTTGAGAAAATTGTTCAGCTCAGTGACTCTCTCTGGCACACATGTCCAAGCAGCATCTCTCTATATAAATGGCCGTTGTCAGGGGCACACATCAATCTTGGTGCGTATCGCCACAGAGCCAGGAGGCGAGTCGGTGCAGGCTGCTGTTACTATTCAGAAATGTGCTGGGCTTGTCTCCTCAGGCCATTCCCGCTCTGTACAGTTAAAGCGCTGAAGCCACTGTTCTAAAGAGCGGTCACTGTCGTTAGAAAAGTCATTAAAGGAATTACAGGAGCTGGGCCATGGATTTTTTGCTGGATTATCAAACTTGGATTTAGCTCAGTTTATTACCTAGCCTACCTAAGAGAAACCCATCAGAAATGTTTACCCAGGGGTTGGGGATAAAAAAGAGCCTGATAATCTCAGATGTGTGAACTGATCAAGTCCAAAAAGGACTAATTTTGTTTAAGGAAAAAACCTGAAGATTTTTTCTCTCACAAGTAATCTTATTAATCCCCTTATTGATTTGGTCAAAGCTTAACCTTATCGTCCCTCCAAAGCTCTTCCTTCCACAGACACCTGGGATAAAGTAAATTTCTGGGTTTTTTTTTGTTTGTTTTTTAAGAAGAGAAATCACACAGGTTATGTTGAAAGACACAGCGTATTCCCCTGTGCTCTAAAGCAATCAAAAGGCAATGAAAACATCTCTCCACTACCAGTTACAGAAACACAGTGGCAAAAATTGGTTTGGAATCAATCCAACATGACTTTAAATAAAAGATTGTCCACCTCCATGAAGCGGATGTAACACTTCAGAATTTAAAAGTGGTGTCATTGAAGTAAAAAACAAAAAAATACTTTTAGCCGTTTGTAGCCACACTTATTTTCTTTAGCATATTGCATCTCTTGATTTCAACAGTGGCCCAGAACATCCAGGCTGGACTCTGAGGCAAATTTTGCCTAACATTGTATCAGTGAATATCTCTATGCTTGGAAATGTAAAATGAACCCTGTGGATGTTAGTTTATTGTAATCAGCAGCCTGAAGCCACTGTATTTCTGGTGCAAAACTTAAAAAAACTCAAAGGCATGTTTTTGTTTGGAAACAAGAGACACATCTGCAATCCTCCACAAAGGATATTTAGGACTAACCAGCAGTGGATGCAGTTACTGTTTTTCCAGACAGAGCTTTAGAATTTTTTGTGCTTCTTTATGGAGGACAATGTCAGAACAAGCCTTATTAGGAAGTTGAATTTGCAACAAGGTTGGTTCTTGAAACTGAATTATTTTCACCGGCCAGGAGTCTGCTGAAAAAACATTCCCATTCTTGTAACAACGAAAGCATTGTGTATAAAAAAGAGATATCAGTGCTTCTTTTTAAAACACATCTGCATTTACTTTACATCTATGATGAATCAAATACCTTTGGTGTGGTGTGTTATACAAGCCAAAAGAAAGTCCTTCAGTTTATAGCTACTCCTCTCTTAAATTTTTGTAAATGGAAAATTCTTTGGTCTCAACTCTGAACAGTAAACTAACTACAAAAAAGCCATTCTTAAATGAGAAGTTTGTTTGCTCTCATTTGAAAAGTTAACTAATTCTAGATAAATCCAACCTCAGCATGGGTGGGACATAAACTCAGATTGATCCTGTTAAGTGAGAAACGAAAGCAGGAAAAAAAGGTCTGCAACAGATATATTTAGTAATTATTCTTCAATATAAATCTTAAATATTTAAAACAACAAGCAGTTTGTCTTTGTGTGGTTTAATCAAAGGCAAAGTTACGAATTGCATCAAGGAGAAACTCTAAGTAGAGTTTGCTGTAGTATTTTAACTCCTCACATCCTCTGATCTTATCAACACAACACCATGTTCACACTGTGCTAGTGGGGAGAGGAGGGAGTAAAAAACTTTCTTTGTCCCATGTTACGTGCACAAAGACAACATAAATTTAAGTTAACAAATTTTCTATTGTAAGTAAACAAGGCAAATATGAAAAGAAAAATGAATTGTTTTTCCCCATATATGTTTTTTAACTAACCCAAAACCAGAGTCTGGTTTAGCTACACAAATAATTAAACACGCAGATGTAATTAAAGCATGTCAGTGGATTACAGGTATCCTCAGTTTTCTCAACTGATGTTCAGTTTCTTTTGTTGCTGTTTAAATACCATCAGGAAAACTTTTTAAATGGCCTATACCATTCTATTCTTAAGCCCTTTATAGTAAACAATATTCATCCGACAGCCGGCCTCGGCAGCGTGTCTGCATTTCACCCATGAAAACAAACAACATCCAAACTTTTGCAAAGATGGATATATATTGTAGCGACCTGGGGGTTGGCCCTGCCTTCAGCCCCAAAGGCTCGGGGGGAGGGGGGAGCTTTTGGGTGAAACCTTGAGTCAGAGGGTTGTGAACTTAAGTGACTCTCAATGCTGTTTGGCTGTTATTGAGTGCTTCGAGTAAATGAGCTAGATGCTCAAAAGGGAACATTGTCTCCTCTCCTGTTTATTCTGCTTGAGACTTTCCGGGGTCGTGCGGTGTATGGGGCATGGACAGCTCTCCAACGAAGCCATCTAAATGAGCAATTGGCTTTAGCTACCCCACGAATGTGACGTTTCAGCTGGATCGTTACAATATCGTTCATATAAAAGGGAAGCAATCTTGCCGAACACCGCTGGCTCCGTGGAGAAATTGTGTGTATTAGCCTTTTGTTCTCACTGGTCTACGTCCCAATGTGAGGACCCGCTTGTTTTCTTGGGTTGGGAGGGGCTGGTGCACAGAGTGCAGGTTTTTAGAGGAATACTCAGAAATGCGCAAAAGGATCAAAATACCACCTTGGGGTTTATCTTTATGAGAAATGATCATTATTATAATTACAAGCTTAAAAAATTGATTCAGCATGGTGTAGGCCCTTTAAGAAATTAAAGCTTCAATTAAAATGTACTCAATAATCAATTTGTTGGGTGGAAACTAAGAAAAACCCTTAAGTTAAGACACATTTGTAAACTCCTAAGGATTTCTTTCACCCAAAACTGTGGCATAACAATAAGATGGATATTGTAATCTTTATGCTCTTGTTTTCCGTAGGGTTTAGGTGTCAGATAATAATCATATCCACATGTGGACTTCTTCCACTTTTCTATTCCTCTCATTTTTCATCCTTACACTGTCATGATGCAGAAGTGTGCATGTATTCAGTGGGATGTTTCTGATCTGATGTCCTGAGCTGTGGAATAATGTAAGCTGTATGCTGCGACTGGGGGAGCGTGTTGCCATAAAATATTAACGACTTGGAAGGCCAGCCACATGACAAGATGAATGTAATTGGCCCTCGCAGTTCTATCTGTGCATGTTAATGAGATGGTATGGTATTTAAATCAGCGCCCCAGACACTGCGACTGCAGTCAAGGAAGCCATAAACAAAGACACAGTAAGAGCAAGGATGCAGTGAAATAGATACAGAAAATGTCACTTATGATTCAGCACAGATCGGCGACGTGCATTTCTTTGAATGACCTTTGATTGACGCATAAGAAAGCCTTCAGATTTTTTTGTCAATGCAAGAAGATGTAGTGAGTCCGAAGACCCTGCAGGAAAACGCCAGATGTGAGGTAAAGGTGTGCACCTGCACAGCACCTGTCCTCCACACAGCTCAGGGGCCAAGCCAGTGGTCTGGAACAAAGCTGTATTCCTTAAAACTAAATCTGACCACCTCAGGAGAAAACAATAAGCTGCAGTAACAGCAAACAACAGTTTGTCCTCAGCGACATTAGGCATAGAAAGTACAGTGGCAACAATAAACTGTAGCGTGAATCGTATGGGCAAAGGAGGCCACGCTGTGTTCCTGCTTTTTCTCTTAAATTTCTTGAAAAGCATGATGTAAAAAAAAGTTAGCAGATGGAAAACTCTGTTACTTTACTCTGATGAACCTGACAAGTCTTGCCTTTTATGTGACATTGCTGTGGTCATCCTCACTGGCACCTCATTAAACCATGCTCACATGAAATGCTGCAGAGCAGTGACACTGCCATGGTGAAGGTGTGACGCAGGAAAGGCAAAAAAAAAAGGTGTTTGTGTTTTCGTGCAGATTGGGAGAGACCTGATGCCTGACAAAGAGTGGGGGGGGGGCACAGGCAGGAGGACAGATGGTCTCCCTCATGGTGGCTGAAATAAAAGAGGGAATTAGAAGACTCCAAGGTGTACACTCTGACGGCAATTACAGCAAATAAATTGAAAGTGGACCTCCAGGCACCCAGGGATACAGCTCTGCGGGGGAGAGCTCCACCTCACTGCATCTGGTTTTTACACCCTGAAACAGTCAAGAGTAAAAACACGCACAGCTACACTTTGTCTCTTTTGCGTGAGGAAGACCTCATTTCAGACTGTGCATCAAAAGCAAAAGAACATTTGGGGGGAAAAAGGAAATCCAATAAACCTCATGTGTGCGGTAGACTTTAAAATAGATTTTCATATTACCATTTTTCTTGGTTTGGATGTGTGGTTGAAAGATTTGCAAAACCAATTTCAGACTTCCCTGTGAGCTGTTTTGGTGAGTTATTCCTCTGCCTGCAGGAGTTTGAAACCAGTCAATTCTTTTTGTCTTGCTTGCTTCCGCCCATTGATTCTGAAACGATTTTCACTGCACCTCCAAGTGCAGCAATTGAATTAAATAAGCCCAGCCGATCGATACAAAATACGTAAAACATTCACAGTTCTTTTTCATTGCCTGTAGAACCCCAGCATTTATTGTGGCTGAAAATACAAACAAAATGAAATGTGCATTTGCAGGTCCATGAAAGTTTTGATGAAGAATATTGATGACCATCAAGTATTTTGAAATATAAAATATCTAATGTAGTCCTTTGGGCGATATTTTCATGCAGAATCTTAAACAGAATTAGGGCCAGTGTCAGTCTTTTCTGATGGCATGTAGAGCAGTTAGATTCCATTAGACTTACCCTGTGGCTGCATGAGTGGAATACCATTTGGAGAATAAGTGTCTTTAACCCCAAAACCTTGTGTTCCCGTCAATGCATAAATAATAAAGTTGGGGTCTAATGAAAGAAAAGACTCCCTGCCAAAGTCAGTCATAAAAAAGACATTTTGTCATAGGAGTTTTCATAGTAATTCATGTACTTCACAAAAGATTGACAATAAATACATTTATTGTTGCAAAAAAAGAGTTAAGTTGTATTTCCACTTTAAGGGCCTACTTAGGTCGGGGGGAAACACCACCCCCAGCCCATGCCTATATCCGGCCTTGAGTCCTGGTCCATTTATTAGGTGTTTTTCTAATTCAGTTTCATGTGTAATTAATTATGTCCTGTTGGTATTGTATGCGTTGTTTGTGTAGAGCTTTTTACTTCTGTTATTAAATACATTGAACCTCCCTCTACCCATCGTTGTGTTCCTCCCCACTTATCGTCTAGACAGCACTTTGAGATTTATAGAAACTCTTAAGGGGAATGTCTTGGAAGAACACTGCAGTTAAGATTTTTCAAATGAACATTTTTAGTTCTTCATTCACCTTGAGCTTTTTTTTTCTCTTATGCTTCCTAAGGTTGAGGAAAATTATTTATCTGTGCACTTATCCAGCACCCCCAACTGGCCCCCTTCCACAGCCACACAACACTAATTTGTTTGTATTGGATTTAAAATGCGTCTGAGAAATTAGATTTAGAGTTTGAAATTTCTAAAAGTACAGTTGGAGGAGGTAGAGCATTTAGCCACCAAGCCCCTGTTTTATGGAATAAGCTCCCAGCTCATGTAAGAGGGCCCGACACAGTTTCTATATTCGAAGTCAGGCTTAAAACATTCCTCTTTGGACAGGCTTATTGCCAGGCAAACTAGTAATCAGAGAGTATTTCAGTTACTATTAACATGTTTGAATTTAATTTAATATTAATAACTGTTAGTTGCTAGAAGGCTGCCAGAAGTTGGAAACTAGGGAAAGTATAGTGCACTGGGGTTCTATCCTCTACTCTCATCTCCTTCTCCTCTCCTCTATTCTTGATCATTTATTTATCGTTCAGTTCTTCATGCCTCTCTCTATTTGGTGCAGTGCAATTCATGTTTCTCCCCTCCAAGGGAGCAGGAGTGATTTCAGATTCCAGTTGTCTCGTCCGTGCTCCTGTTCTTGGCCATGGACCTCGCCTCTGGCTCGTCTCGCACCCCCACCCATCCCCCAACTCATCTGGATGAAGCTCATCTGTAATTAAACATGGAGTTGTAGAGTTAAATAAGCTAATTCTTCTGTAAGAGTTCTGGTACATCGCCTGTGCATCCTGGGGAGGATCCCTCCTTCATGTGGACATCCCTGAGGTTTCTTCTTTTTTCCGGAATCTGTTTTTTTTTTTCTAGGAGCTTGTCCATACCGAGAAGGAGGGTCAAAGGGCAGGAATGCCCAGTTTATCTTAGTCTGTTAACTTTAGTTTAGCCATTACTTATTGTAATCGATGGCTTCATGTTCTTTATAATTTCATGTTTATTATACAATTACCAATATGAAACCCATTGAGACGACTATTGTTGTAATATTGTATTACAACAATAGTAAATAAAATTGAATTGTAAATAAAGGCTTTGTGGAAGAGGATTTAATATGAAACAATGAAATCAGTTTTATGTGAACCTGAAACTTTTGTTATTTCATCCTGCCATGCATCTAAGCAAGGTGAGTCCTCTGTCTCTTGCAGGTGAAGTTAATCAATTTTTCTAAACTGAGCCACAAGTTTCAAGTTACTGAACAGGACTTTAACAATAATTTTAGCAGACAAACCTGTAAAGAATTTCTTTCTTAAGATATTTTTGCTACCCATGGTTTGCACCTGTTTGGATGGGCCTACAGGAAACTTTGCTGCTTGTCTAAACCATCATCTTCATATAATCATCATGTTGAGAGAAAATTAATCTTTGAAATTAACCAAAAAACCCTATGTGCCTGTGTGGAGTTTGCATGTTCTCCTGTGCATGCATGGGTTCTCTCCGGCTTCCTCCCACCGTCCAAAAACATGCTCCATAGGTTAACTGGTCACTCCAAATAGTCCATAGGTGTGAATGTGAGTGTGTATGGGTGTGTGATATGTGTGACCCTGCGACAGACTGGCGACCTGTCCAGGGTGTCCCCTGCCTTCGCCCATAAGTGGCTGGGATAGGCACCAGCAGCCCTGTGACCCCGAAAGGGACAAACGGAAGAAGATGAATGAATGAGTAAATGAAAAACTCATAAAAAAGGAAAATTATTTTGTGTCATAACAAAAGACACCCAGAAAAAATATGTTGCAAATGAAAATATGTCTTATCAGATATTTGAAGTCTTTAAAGAACTATTCAATATCCTCCATGAGTGATTTTAATAGAGTGAGTCATATTTCAGGTGGTCTGCTTTTCAGATTGTATCACTGCTCAACATTTGTCACCTGTCAAATTATTTTCCCGCAGCATGTCATGTTCATTTGTCAAAACACCGCTGTTCAAAGTTGCCTACTGTTTCCTGTTCAACAAAAACCTGATTTGGGAAGATTTTTATTTAGATGTCATATCTATGGTAATGTTACAATAATAAAATAGTGCACAGTGCTTCCTCTGCAGAAGCAGCTACTATAGACATGTAAGCAAGATAGGATTTGTTCAAAAAACACAAAATAAAGATATAAGACATTAGAAAACAATACAAGTTCACAAAGTGCAAGATTTCTGTCTATACCTCGATTTTTTTTTCTTAATCAGTCACCCTAAATTGTCTCTTATCAATTCTTTTAGATGCTCAGCGTGACTTCTGAATTATGGTTGGTGCATATAATACACATTTATTTTTTCTTTCTGACAGTTTTATGGATCTCATTATCTGCTTTGTGACCATGTGAATAGGGAACTAGTGGGGGGTTTTATGTGTATCCAGTAGCTCCTTTACTGACCGCCTAAGAAACAGTAAAAGCAGGTTACCAACAACAGCGAGCTTTGCTCAACCACAAAGTACCCAGTTCTAAATCTGCAGTTGTGAAGCTGACTTTGCAGACTGAGAACAAGAGCAGAGTTTCTGCAACAGCTCATTATAATAGTGTTAATGAGGAGCAGATGCAGCTGAGCGAAGACATAGGAAGGGATGCTCATGGAGTTGAGGTGTGGCCTGTCCGAGACAAGCCTTTCATGGAGGTCTGTCCAGGAATTCCCCAGTTCTGCTGCAAATGCAGTCAAAGCACTTTTTGTTTATGCACGATCTGCTTGGCTAAAGTGCTGAGAATTGAGAACATGTTCTTAGAAAAACAATTTGCTCTTTTGAAATACCTTTAAATTGGCCACTTTTGCAATAAACATCTTAAAAGTTGCATCTAAAATACTTATAAATTGATTTGTGCAACATGCATCTTTACAGCAGATAGAATAGTTTTATTAAAACTTTATTGAACACAACAACCTAAATTTTGGTGTTTTTGAAGTGAACAAAAAATCTATTCCTTTTTTAGACTTTTTAGCTTGTCATTGTGTCTTCTCTACTCTGAAGAGTGTCTTTTAGCAAAGGTTTCAGAGTCTGAAAATTGTGGGCGTTAAAGTCTTTATTTATCATAAAACGTTTTCAATGGTAGCATCCCCCAGGAAAACAATGCCCGCAGCAGAGCATACATTTGGCCAGCACATCTTTTACATCTTTATGGACTTGACCTTCCTCCTGCTATTGAGGCAAAGCTATGCTATCAAACAAGACAATTTATGACCCAGTCTGGGTTTGACCTTGAGCCTCCTGAAAGCCATCACCACCAGCATGATAACATATGAAGTCATAATCTGGTTTGCTTTCCTAAGATCACATATTTCAAAAATATTCATCTAACTTGGCGTGTCTATATCTATATGTTCACAAGGTTTGACAAGATGTTCCTGAAAACATGTTTCTTTGTCTTCTTCTAGGTATAAGGTTATTTCCAGACATTAACATACCAGAATTTGATTTGAAAAAAAAACCATGAAGTTGTTCACTCATTTTAATTTGTAAACTACAAGAGGGACCACTGGTGTTACAGTGCAAAAAAATGTCTAAATGCATGTCATGTTTGCTACATACTTCATCACATGTGTAGTAATTAAGCCTGTGTTCTGCTGGTCTCAGTCTTTCTAAGGCAAATGGTCAGAGTTAGACTGGGCATCATTGTTGAAGTTACATGCTGTACAAGTCTGTCGATTTATTTAATGTTAAGGTTTTGTAATTTATAGTTTCCGCCTGCATTTTCTTAATGGTGTAAAAGGTCTAAGCCTCTCTATATTTTGAATTCAGTCTGATTTCCCATCTAATTTGTGATTTTCTATTACCCATGAAGTTAAAATTCACAGAAAATGGAAAAAGAAAGTAAGCACTTACTTGTCAGTTTTGCTTTTCTTTATATTTTTGGAATCAACACCATCATTACAAACATTAAATCTTACTTAACATGGCTGCCAAATTTACAATACTTTTTTAAAGACCATTTGCAAATGTGATTTTTTTTTATCTTGCTGTGTCAAAAAGCTAAGTAAACAGTTAAGAGCCAAAGGCTTCTTGTGACGACAGATTCTACTGTTACAATAGGGGAATATTAATTTTCTGACACACGAGGTGTATATTTGTATAAACCCCTTTTGTACTTGAGGCTAAACTTTTTTTACATTAATTATGTCTGTATACTTTTCTTGATGTACCAGACAAAAAAGAGAACACAGAATGATAGAGTGCAATGTTAGAAATGGGGGATAAGGGTACAAAAGAAAAGAAAAAAAAAGTTGGAGGACAATTAAGAAGTGGGGGGGAGGTAATCACAAAGCAACAAGTTGCTAGAGGTTTGTCATTATTACTGTTAGGTGTAGATTTTATTCATTTTTACTTAGATGCTACTAGGTATTTCATACCAAGTTGCTTGTCAGATGTTGGGCTATTTAACTTATTTGGGGGAAAATCAATTCTATCTTGACATATGTTTTATCTTCCACTGATTATTAATTTATTTATTAATTTATTTATTAATTTCCAAAATTCTCCTTAGATTTCCAACTTTATTGTCATTGGGCAGAACGTGAAATCCGATACTGCTCATAATTCTACTTTTAGAACAATGAAAAAATCTATTTCTTGATAGAACATTTACAAAGAAATGTCTATGTTCATATAGGATCAGAGAGAGAGAGAGAGAGATGGTCTGGATGTTTTGGTCCCAAACCCACTCTTTGAATTGTCTCCTGTCGAATTGTTTAAACCTAAAGTCAAACGTGTTGCAGTTACAGGTGTAACTGTCAGAATCCATGCGTTTGTACACATCTGAGCTGGATTCTTCATTTGCTCTGAAGCACCCATAAGCCATAAATGATGAAAAAAAAGAGTTTCCATCTCTGGATGTTTTATGAATTCTTCTCACGCATCTCTCTCTGAGACAAGGGGTTCAGTAATCTGTATCCTTTAGAGGGAGAACCCCATGGAGACACATTAAAGAGATAAATTGGTATCATCCTCATTGTGACACACTCCTCATCTGTCTCTGCTCACCTCCATTGATCACAATTTATTTTATTTGTGTTGTTTTTATTATTAGGCAGAAGAAAAGCATTGCATTAATAAACCTCTGATTATAAAATTAAACAGAAATTCTAAACCGGTAGACAGGAAACTGGGGTCAAGGCAAACTGCTTCAGCAGGCCTGGCCTTGTATCATCTTGCAGTGTAATCCATGATCACAGGCGACACTGATCATTCACTGTGGATATAATTCATCTCTTAGCAATTATCCAGCTTTGCACTGGAAACACTTCCCTCCACAAAATGATGCATTTCTGTCCGGTCATATCTGTATGACAAAGCACTGTCATAACTGTAATGATAAATCAATTATTTAATTGATACATCTTAAAAGACATACAAGCTTGCTCAGGGTTTTTTAGTCTGACAATGAAAAACGTGTGTTCCAGACAGATGTGCTGTGACAAGATTCAGTTGGGGGGAAAAAAGAATAGTATTGTCGCAGTTTTAAAGTGTGCATGCAAGGCACAAAAAATCTTTAGATACCTGGTATTAAATGCAAACTTACAAGTACACTGGAATCATTATGTGAGTAATAAAAAAAAGATAATTGGAAATGTGACAACTGCATGTCTGCTTCTTGTTTTAATCTAATTTTTGTTTTCTAAGTTTTCAAAATGAAAAGATTTTAGAAAGACTGTGGGAAAATGATTCTTTAATTAATAATTTCACCTCAGTGAAATGTCACATTTAAGTTGTTGCAGATCTGTAATAATCTCTCTTTTCACTGGACGACTGTAAAACTTAACATTCGTTGAAATCAAGCATAACATGAAATATTTTTTTTTTTCCAGGCACCAAACATTAGTAGCTACAGGATCTGAACATGCTCTAACCGTGACTAAAATAAAAGACCTACCAATTCCTAATAAATGACTGAGCCTTTAAGATTGTTTTGATTAATAAGCCAAAGAGTTTTGCCCACAACAAAAAAGGACTGAATTAATTGAAAAATTATGATCATTAAAAAATGGTCATGAAAGAAAAAAAGTTTTTTTTTTTTTGGTTGACTAAAAAGCAAAGTGATATGTTCTGGGATAGGTATCGTGAGTTCTGACTTTGTGACATTTAATGTGCTTCATGATGAAAGATTTAACATCTAATAATGGCTTTATTTAATGTTCTTCCTCAAAATCAAATGCCATTTAGAATAAAAGCATGAAATAGTACCGCAGCATGAGGTTCTTGCATCTCTTTTCAGTTTTAGTGTTGTTTCAGTTTCAGCTGTCTTGATACATTTTTGAAACCCCTTTTATTCTGAGAGTTTTATTAAAGCTTTCAAAACATGGTTGTGTTCTTATGATCCTTGGGCATTAGTAAAGAGACGGGTCACAGGTAGAATGCAAACAAAGGCATGTAGAGAAGGGAATCCACACAAGTCTGGCCGTATTAGATGGATAACTTGGGCTGGGTTGAAGTACAACAACATGGCACGGGTATAATGTCTCAAAATAACAAATATGCAACACTTTATAAATGGGTTAGCAACCGGAAATGTGAAGCCAGGGCTCATTACATCAACAAAATCAATTCAGTTGTACTCTGTGACTCACATTCACGACTGAAATCAGCTTTTACTGAGCTGCTGCAATCCATAATCCTACCTGATGCACAGCATGGTGACATCAGTGCCTGATATTTACAGATATTAAAGGGCAGATTGCATGATCCTACTACTGCGTGCACAGGCTGAGCAGTCATTGCACTATAACAATAGTTATAAATTAAACAGCATGAAGATATTTTGTAAAATCATGTGATATAATATGTTAACATCAGTCAATGACCTGACCAACTTTCCACTGAAGTGTTTGCTGCAGAGCTGCATATACTGTCTGCAATCTTTTGTTGCTATTGACCATGAGCAGAGAGACCATAGTCTATGATACTTGATTCATTTTTTTTATCATCTACTGTACAACATCCAGCAGCTTAATGGCAATTAATGGCAGTTTTTATCAGAGCTTTGGTCAACTCTCCAGAATGTTCCTGTCCAATATGGTGCTGGCTTTTGGCAACACATGTATATCTGCTACGCGTTTTTTAAGATCAAATAAAATTAATTTTCTGTTTTTTGTGCACTACAATCATCAGTATTGGGTATCTATATTGTCAAATGTATGGTATACCTCAGATGTTCTTTTATGAAGTATATACTCCATTTACCTCTGTTTATTAGCTTAGCTTTGGTTTGTCAGGCTGTGTTCATAAAGGAAACTCTTATTCAAAATGAAATCATAATTCAACTTTTTAGTCCCAGCAACAACCATGCAACCAACCTTTACATTGTTTTCTCGAAAGTAATGTTTACTGCAAATCACACCAAGGGGTCACAGTTCTAGGAAAAACACATTTAATAATAAAAAGGAGACATTAGAGCAAGAATAAACTCATTGAAATAATGGTAACATGTCCTATGAGACTTACTCATCTGGTATGTGTGGCAGAATGTGACAGAACTAGACTGTGGTGCTCTGGACGCAGACATGTTATGTGTTCCACACCCGCGTGCAGCAGGAGCTCCAGTTTGGGTTATTTTTACACCAGCACCTGGCTGTGATGTAGACTTGCTCTGGCCTGCATATTCGTTTCCCTCCGCACAATCTGGTGGGAGAGCAAGTGATCTTCGTTCACTGCAATTAAGATTCTGCCTCTGTCTTCTCCTAGTACGCAATTACTGCTCTGCTGCTGTTTGCTCTAATTGCTCTTTCTGCAGGGATTGGTGAGGAGCCAGTGGTTGTTATGGGGAGGGGATTATCTTCTTTCTTTTACTCTTGCTACTTAAAAAAAAGTCATGTGTAAACTCCCCAATGTAATTGCTGGGCCTCATGATTAATTGTCTATTGAAATTAGCGCTGGGCTAGCTTTCATTTTTGCTGCACGAAGTATTAATTAACGTTAACTCTCCTCTCTTTTTCTTTGTTGTTCACCCAGTCTGAGGCACATCTTTTGAATATTCATTGTAAACTAATTCAGCCCAACATTTGACACTAGACAATCACAAAAACAAATATACGAATTAAATCAATGTGTTTTCTTTTCGGTCATTAATAATGTTTACACTAGGTTGATAGGTTTAAAAAAGCCGTCTTTTATTCAAATGGGTTAGTCCAAAGGTGTCACAAAATATGCAAAGCAGTGTTTTATCCTTTGTTTTTCTTTGCAGCACGAAGAGCGTTCACACTTAATTCAGTCTGTGTTTATTTAACCCCTGTGAGAAATGACAAGTTGAATAAGTGCCATATAATCACATACAGCATATTTTTACAATGTGATGTATAACGCAATATGACCTTGAATAAAACATGCACCAGTAGAATACATTTGGGGTTATATGGAGATTTTCAGATTGGTCTGAATCAGATTAACATTAGAATATCTCCATACTCTATCGTTCTCATTGGCTAGAGTGGAGAATGGTTTCAGTTGCTACTGCACCCCCACAATGCATGAATCTCCTGGAAATCAGCACCAACTGAAGCCATTGACATTCAGCAAATGAAAAGATATCTCATTGGTTTTTCCAACATTAGTTATTCCCACGGTCCGGATTGTTATGTGCTTGATTTTTCACTGTCAACAAAATTCTTCACTTGTAACCCAATCTTTTTATGATCCTTTTCACAAAATTTGCACAACTTTAGCAATAAATTTCTCAGTACTAATTTGGGGTCAACAAAGAATTTTTAAGTGAATTTAATTGAAGCAAATAATGATGAGATCAAGTGGGCCGTGTTTAAAATAAGTAAATATTTATCAATGTTATCCAAGAAAATTGCTTGAAGGTTTCTTTGTTTCACCAATATTTTTTTGCCAATGCATCCACATCAAAGGTCAGCCATTTTATTTCTCCTTCCTTCCTTCTTTAAAGGAATTTGGACCTTCAAATCTACCACCCTGTACCCTCTGGAGACAGATTTTGCCATCCACTGCTATGTTGTCCATAGATGCTCACAAAGTTCTATACCAGAAACATCCAAACGTTGATTTCTTTTTTGTTTCTTGGAGGTGAATCCAGTTTTCTTTTGTTATAAAATATTTTACCGTCTGCAATACACACACAAAAAAGAAACATTACAGTTGTTAACATTTACATTTCTTTTTAAACTGCTAATAATGTATTCATCTTGCTCAAATATCTCTTCAAAGGGATTTCTTACAACTGAGTGCAATGTTCAATTAAACATTGCCAGCCCATAGTAATAGTATTCTGTAAGTACCCCTCAAGTTTAAGGAGTGCATTTTGTGCATGAACGGCCTATATTGTTGAGACTGGGGGCAAATAAACATTGATTGTGGTCCGGAAGATGGGTCCTCTGCAGTGTGATTGGTTGATGTTTTAAAGCGTCAAGCGCACTGCAATCAGAAAAAAACACCTTGCACCTGAGAGCGATGCAGTCTTTCGACCAACCCGTCCTGACTGTACCTGTTTATGTTGTATTCCAAGTCACTGTTTGCTAGTCTAGTTAAAACCCACAAGCAAAGAAAATAAACCAAAAAAACAAATGAAATATTGGAGAAGGAGAGTGTTTGTTCAAGGAGAGCATACAGAGATGCTTGAGAGGTGCGGGTAAATGAGGAAGAGTGTGCCCTTACTGTGTGGCGGCTCATACATCCATGGCACATTTAACGCTGGTACCACAAAATGCATGATTTGTTTGAATTATCAACTTAACCAGAGCCGCTACAGACACAATGACCAATTTCAAGCCTTGGAATTGAAACTCTGAAATGATTTCTCTTTAATGCAGTAAGCCACTGTTGCCAAATTCCCCCAGATTTTGTTTATGAAAGAATCATGTAGAAATAAGTTTTTACATTCCTATATCTAGTAAAGTTACTAGAGCAAGTTTCGGACTTCTTTGTTTTAATCAATTCAAAAATCTGTACGGTAAAATAAGAAATTTGAGATTGTTTTTCTTATTGTTTTTTATCTGGGTTATATTGGGATTAGAAAAATTGTGTAAAATCAGCATATTTCCTATCAGGTTAACCAGAATATAGACACTTTCAGTTTCATATATTTGTCTGATCCCGACTATAAACACAAAAAACTGTCAGACCTTCCTGTTAATTGGTTCAATGCATATTTGCATCAAGGTATCAAAGTGGGCACCCCAAAGCAGTGTCTTCACACCTCCGCATCTCCGAATGGCCTCTGAGTTAAACTACACATGCAGTAAAATGGCTTTGACATAACCTGATCCTCACAATAAGGGCACACTCCAGCACTTTCTCCCATCATACATCAGTGCCAGGAAACCGTAGACATGGAGACATGCTGATTGAATCAAAAGCCATGAAAGCTCTGGGGAAAGTTCATCTGAACTGAACCAGCAGCAAACACTGACGATTCCGCCTAACTGTATCTGCTGTAACAACATTTGAGGACTTGGAGGTCATTGAACATCAGCAGAAGAACCAAAAAGAGAAAATACAAAGTCCTTTTTACTGATGTCAGCTTTCTTTTGGAATACAAGCCATTAAAGGGAAACTACAGGAAAGTATTCATAGTTTTTTTACATTAACTGTATATCCTAACTTTTTTTATCATTATCTATCTCAGACATTATTTCGAATGAAGCATATGCTGTTTTGATAAACTTGTCTTCAGAAAAATTACTTCTCACCTTGTTAGTTTTAAACGCACTTGATATACAAGAGTTGCACCTACAATTTACTATTCTTGTTCATAAACAATTTCCTGTTTATGGCCATAACCCTATACACCACTCTTTATGTCTTCATGAGTCATTCACTCTTATGCATTTCACCACACAGAGACATGTTATCATCCTCTGGGGATAAATGACCAATAACTTTGACAAATGACAGTAAAATTGCCTTTAAGAGAGAGATGATCGAAATCTGATTTAGTGGATTATGTTACAGCAACTTTAATATTCATTGTATTATTATCCAATAAAAACAGTGACTGGGAGGCTTGACAGCTATTTAGTTGTTTTAGAAATTATGAAGAAGTTTAAATTTGTTTTTGTCAATAAAAGTGAAGAAAACATTTTCTGTTTTTGACTGAGAACACAAACTCTTTCTGTACTATGCAATGACAAGCAAGTATTCTGTCTAAAGCTCAAAAAAGATTTTAAAAGAAAGAAAAAGTACATGAATTATTAAACATACATCAATACACACTTTTTCTGCCTGACTTAATATGGTCGCTTATACATCTATGCTGTCTTGGTCTTGTCAGATAAAGTTACGTTACATTTAAAGACCTCTTAAGAATTAAAGGTTTTTTTCCTCCAGATTAATGTTCTTCTGTGACAGAAGTGAACCTCTCTGCAGATCACTAAGAGACCAATTGGGTGTCAATACAGGCGTGAGAAAACTTGCTATTTCTTGGAGATGCACCCACATGTTCGCAGGAGCTGAAATAAAATTATAAAAGAAAAACTAATATTTTGCAAGCTTTTTCTGATTTGATTACTGATCTTTAACAAGTAATTGAATAAAAATATGACTCAAGTCTTAGTGACAACTGCTCTTATGGGAGAAAACAGGCTGTGTGCAGACAAAAAATGGGCAAACCTATGCTAGACATGTAGATGGTGCGCACCAAATTTTAAGATCCTAGAGCAAAATGTTAATGCACATAATTTTTCTGTGGTTATGCTGTGGGCCACGGGTCTTGGCGAACACTTAAACAACACGTGAGGGTAAATCAAATCAAACTTTATTTAGAAAATAGCGCTTCTCATGCATTGCACAGCTTGAAGCACTTTAACGTTAAAAATAAAAAATCACAATATTACAGTAAAAACCCAACCCACCCTTTACCCTTCCCATTCCCCTCTGTTAAAAAGGAAGCCAACACATGACCCCCACGTACAATGAATAATGACTATGTAACTTAAAAATAAAAAGATAAATAACAAATGTAAGGCTTGGCTTTGCTGTGAGGAAGCAATATATGGGAAACTCTTCATACCAGGAGCCAACTTGGCTCCTGGTATGAATGCTGTCAGAGTGAAGATAAGACACAGGCACGTCCTAAAGATTTTTTATTTTTTCAATCCCCCTCAAACTCAGCGCACTGCACAAGGAGCCCGTTAGTGCTGTTCAAGTGACAGCGCTTGCAGTCTGACTGTTAGAAATGAAGAGATTAGACAGAGTGTAGTTTCTGTGGGTCTCCTTTTACATATAATCTTCAGACCCCATGCATGCAGAATTTGTAAGCAGTCAGTAAGAATCCTCACTAACGTGTAGAGTCAGGACACAATATGACAGCATCACCCGAACTTTGTAACTCTTAAGACGTTACATGTAACTTACATTATTCTTAAAAATACTTGACCATACACTTACCACATGCACAACAATGGTAAGTTCTATTTTCTTTCAGTCCCTTAAGGTGACCACGAAAACTGAAGGAGACTGCAAGACACACCAGCGCTCCTCTTAAGATGTGGCCACACTTTTCTACCACCCTCCACAGGCCCGGACTACCCACAAATCCACAGCACTCGTACAGGTGCATGTGACTGTAAAGCATTAACTATTTCATAGTCAAATAGGCATTCTTTGTGAAAGCTTCTCATGACTTGTTTGTTCTGTTTTTAGAAACAGTATAGCCAGTGAAACACACTCAAAAATACAGCTGTAGTTTGTTACTTGCTGTTTATCATTAAAGCTTAACAGAAGTAAAGATCCATTTGTTTTTGAAGACTGTGGACAAAATTATGCTTTTGTCTTTTGGCACTTGCACAAGAACAGCTGCTACTTACTTTGCAATAAGACTGAATTTTCTTTTAAAATGTTATCACACAGTAAATATTGTTTTTAGAAAAACTGGTTCTTAATAATGCTGTAATCAGAACAAATAATTTGAAGAAATCAGTTAACGTCTGATGGATAATGAATTGCTTTCATAGTAGACATGGGACACTGTTCATGTTATTGTCTTATAGTGATGACCAAGGATGTGTGACCAATTTTCCTGGTGGTACTCGGTGACCCTGATCCTCTCTGGAGTTGCTCTGCTTCATCCTCTGCTCTGTGTTGTCATAGTTACCTCGTCTTAGCTTCTTTTTAAGGTCACGAGTTCCGGTGAGCTCTTCCCTCAGAGAACAAGCTTAACTAATGCCATGAAGGTTCAGGTTTGATGTAAATAGTCTCAGCTGACAGCCCTCTTGTACAAGTCCTGAATTACATCTGCGCAAAGGAAATGATTTGTTCTAACAGTGAGCACTCAGCGCTGTGTAACATTAGCGTTACCAGGGAAATAGCGGCTGATTGCGCAGGCTGGAATTAGGTATTGATCAGAGGAGAGGGCCCGGCGCCAGTGAGGGACTGAAATGGGTCCGCCACCACGATTTACAAGGGATGGGGGTGGGGGTGAGGCTGCATACTTTGCCCCAGCTCAGAGCTGAAAACCCCTCAGGAACCAATTTAAAGGCCGCTACAGTGCAATATCTTCAGCAGTCAATAATGGAAATCTGATGCCCCTTCTACCATCAATGTGACCGCTCTTCTCCCTCTCGTTAGAGCACCTTGAAAGTTCTAGGCCAATCCATAGACATAATGGATTCCCAATGACATGAGGATATTTTGGCTTTGGTGTTCTCTGTGTAATTACAACTCCAACTAAGTTGGTAGTTTTAAAGATCTCTTCTGTTTAAGTATAAAAAATATATATTTCCTCATTTTTATTAAATGTGAAAAGCACCATTTTGTTTTATGTTTGATTTTGGACTTTAATAAATGCAGAATGGAAGGAACAAAACTGATGCGGACAGTTGTGTGCTGGGTTGTTTCTGACGGTGGGTTGGTGCATGAGCACCTCAGATGCAATCTGGACAATGAAAGAAAAGCATCCTGTTTTCATTCCTGTTGGCATTTTTTTCTGTTCTCAACAGAAAATCTATTTTGTTGCTCTGACGCCACTCCTGGTGTCGGCAACATAAGTACCAGTAATAATTTTCTTAATTTGTCTATAAACCAAAGACACCAAACCCCCAACAGACATGTTTTAGATCTCAACCTTCACTTGGTCTAAGCTCATGAAAAACGTCAGTCGTTCCAATTATAACATGTTATAAGATAACACATGCTTTCTAACTTACATACAAGATAATTAACTTGAATAAAATGATTAATTTACTTGTCATCACTGTAATTTAAGATGGACTGGTAAATGAGAATTTACCCTCTTAAATTTTGGTGAAGTTATTGTCTTTGTTTAAAAAAAAAGCAGCTAATTTGCTCTTGAGCCTTCTGACTTTAGCAGACAGTTTCTTTTGGCTGACCTGGCTCTGAGACTAGCTGTTGAACCCTGTTGAATGCTAGAAAGTCTTGGTTCAACAGTTGATTCATGCAAAAGGAATCTGTGTCTTTTTATATCTGGACAGACATGAAGTAATATAAGAGTCGTGCACTTCCTCTCAATGGATCCAATCATTTTCCTGACAAGAAATCCGCCCTCTCCTGGCAGTGCTTTTTAATGCAGCTGTAATGGGAGAGGAACACCCTGCAACGTCTCATCGTCTTTAACCTTTCAGGGGTCATCACATCATTTGGAGTCTTCTGTGCAGCAAAAAAGAATACATCTCTTGTGTACAATATCCCGATCTGGGAGATGTTTTCCCCTGTCTCATCACAGAAATTGATTATTTGATGCATTTGCTATTTTTTTGATAGATGCATAAAATGAAGCCTCAAAGGCAACAGAGGCAGACACTTTAATAGGATCCAGCTATCTCTGACAGTGAATTCCATGACCACGATGTAATGGAAAACCAGCCTGTCTGATCTTCCTGAATCTCTTGGAAAGGGGCCTCACTATTGTTGAGGAGCTGTTAGCTGCATCCACAGACACTAGGGTGTTATAAGTAGTCACAATGTCCATGGGAAGGGGGGCATGCTCTCATTTCACCATATCTATACTACAGTGAAATTATGGCTCTGTCATCAACAAAGCAATGACAGCTTCATAAACTTTGATGTAATCCAACAGAGATTTAATTTCACCTGACAGGGAAATTGAATCATTATATGACATAATCTACCAGTCTGTGAAGATTTATTTCAAATGTGATGTGAACTGGCACTGATTAGAATTCATACCTATATGTGCAGTCTTTGAGAATCCAATCTATAAGACAACAAAAAGTCGTTTGCCGTGTGTGTTTGCGTGCATCTCCATCTGAATGCCAAGGCATCGATTAATTTCCTTCTGTTTGTATAGTAATATTGCACATTTGCTGGTGCTGCCAGTTTAATATGTTGTGCATCTTTTTTTTGTCTCATCCCTTATAGTGGATTCAATGTCATCTCTTTGTTATGTCAAAATGCAATCAATGAAGGTCTTCCCAGCCTGTGCACTGAAAGTCAAACCCAACCTGTCTGGCCCTACTCTTGAGCGTTTCTGTCAAATCTATGAATCAAACCCATATTTCTTGGAGTCATGTTGCACAAGTCCTCTCTCAGGTTTGTGTGTGCTCCTGCACCTAATATACAAAGTATCTATTGAAATATGCATGAGACCCATGATGCTTGCACTAAAAATACACTCAAATAGGGAATACATTGACAGCTCTGTTATTGAGCTCTCCTTGAGCTTCCTCTGTCATGGCAGCCATACATCGCTCTCAAGGCTCATGTATTATCAAAAGCACGCAGCACCTCCATCTTTCCCCTCCCTTTTCTCTTCCTCAGACTCACAAACACACTTTGTTTTACTCTATGAGCCACCTTTTCTCTTTACCTGGCATTTACATGCAAATGCAAATGCAAAAGTCGTGGTGTCCCTGCAAGTTCACACCAAGGTCAGAACATGCAATCTCCACTGAATGTTAAAACAAGCCAGAAAACTACCATTCAGACTGTCCAGGCCTGATTTAGCATGCTAACTGAGAATGCTCTCTATGACAAGACTGCACATACGGGGAGTGTTTGGTTAAGTTGCCAGAATCTCTTTCATATAAGAATAAACCTAATGACCCAGAGGCTGTTTTTGGACAAACCACAAAACTTATTAAGACTCAAGAAGCAAAGTGGGAATTTGTAGAAATAACTCCTTTAACAACTGCAGTCAGAGGAGTGCGGAGAAACAAAAGTCCATGGCAAATGTAGAACAGACGAGATGCTGAATAAGCATGAGGAAGATCATAAATGTCCCGTGTGCTCCTGTTGAAAGCATAGTGGATCCCTTTCCAGCAAAGCTTGACCTACTTTTTGAATAATGAAAGAAACATAGGGAACAATGTCCTTGTAAAATAAAAACATCACCAGAAGAAACTCAGAGTGTTCTTAAAAAAGTGTGACTTAATGTACTCATTAGTCTGCAGTGATGGGCAAAATGCATTTTATGTTTTATGTATAAAATTTAATTTGTATGTGTCTTAACACTTGGTTAAAACATTTTTGAAACAACATTTAAAGTAAATGATGTTTTTTTATACAAAAACAAAACATGCTTTCGCTTTATAGCAGATCTTTGTAAACATTAGCATTTTAACCTCAAGTATCTAAAGAGATTGGACAGGAGAAGATCCCTCTTGGGAACCCACTGTAGGATACCCTTATTGGAAAAAATCATTGCAAAAGCAGTGCTTTTAATTTGAAACAAAGTTGTTCTGAAGCATCTACACTTCATATTTGTGGTCACTGGTGTTGCTTCACTTTTCAGAGTAAACAGAAACACCCATCCCTTCTTGGAATTGCCTGTTAACTGACCCGGATTTCACAATGTGGTTGAACAAGACACCTAACCAGAAATATTGCCAGGCAACCTGTAAATGGGAAAATATATAAAATTTGCTCCTCATTATTGAAGGGATCTTGCTGAGGGGGTTTAGGCCTTCTGGGCAATGTGTTTTGGAAATGTCCCTTCAGGAGGACAATTCTGGACAGACTCGGGACTCTCTTGAGAGATTGCATCTCCTGGCTAACTTGAGAACACCTCTGTGTCCCCAAGAAAACATTGAAGGAGGTGGCAGGGGGAGAGGGAGGTCTCTGCATCATTACTCAGACCGTTGCCCTTGTGACCCAGTTCTAGATAAGCAGCGGAAAATGGATGGATGAATGCACTGATATTTTTACAAAGTTCATATTTGACGCACTTGTAGCTGGGTCAAGTAAATATTTCAGCTTTGTCCAGTTTTTGTACAGATAGGGGATGTGCTAAATTTATCAGATTTTAACTGAAAATTGAATAAATTGTCCACAATGAAAGATTTCCGTTATCAGTTTATCTTTTTGAAACTGAGTTGTGGTGTTTAATGCTTTTGTTTAAATTGACACGCATGTTGGGTTGGTGGAACACTTTCAGAGTAAACATTGAACAATGTCTGGTCACTTGTTTCCATTCGTCTACTGTATCACATAGAATATTCCGTTATGTCTGATGAAGCTTTTTAAGACATGTATATTAACATTTGCATTCATCTTGTTCAAAAATGAGAAACGATTTAAGTTAAAACCTCTTTTTGCTCTAATTTCTTAACATTTTTTTTGGAAAGTATTCCCAGTATTTATGTTTTTTTGTTATTATTATCATTGCTGGTCTTGGTGCTTTGAAGAAATATGACAAGGCTATTTGGGTCAAGCAGAATCACTTGGGCCAGCATCTGAACCAGTTCAGGTCCCTTGTTCCATCTCTGCAACACCTGTGTGTCTGCCATGATAATTGCTCTTATGTGGCAACTCGGGGAGCTTCTGAAACTGCCTTAAAACCACCAATGGTTTGAAATTGGAATCAAAACTTATAAAAGAGGGCACAAAGCTAAAAAATCAGATGTTTAGCCATAACAAGTTCCACTAATATAAACTATAAGTTTGATTCCTCCCACTCCTTTTCAAGCCATTCATCAAATTCCTTTTGGCAAACTTAATATTTAATAGTTTAAATGTATCATGTACTGTATAAGTGCTAATATTACTATTTTTGATTAAGAGTACTCATAATTATTGAATGAATGAATTATTTACATATGTATGCATATATATTTTCTAATCAATTAATGAGCAATTATCTTGAGTTTGACAAATCTGTGTATAGATATATATTTCTTTTGTTTGACTCAATTCAATTTCATTTATATAGCCCAATATTACAACAATAGTTGTAAACATACCAGTTATTGTAATTTGTTTGTCATCTTTTGTTTTATTTTTGTTTTGATTGTTTGAAATAAAAGTAAATATTCCTTATTACATTTTTTTACTTTAGATTTTTAGAAACTGCTTTTGGAAAAGTCCCATTATTATCCCATTATCAATTTTAGGCTAAACTGACCTAAACTGATTTTTTTATAGGCAAATAAAATAAAACAGAAACCTCTGGCTGAAATGCAAACAATGGTTGTAGATAACACAATAGAGTATGAGTAAAGAACATTTTTAAAAAGTGTTAAGGACAATGCCGACAGCTTTATAAGAAAAAAGAAAAAGAAAGTAAGGATAATTTACAAATTTGTTTCTTAAATATTGCTGTTTATTTGTGAATTTTATTCAAGGCCTCTTCCTTTATTGTATGTTAACATTCAAATAAAATAATTTGTCACATTAGTGACTGCTATAGCTAAAACTGTATAAAGGACATATTCTGTAGTATAGTATAACTGACTCTGAAAACTTAACTTCTTTAGTTTGACAAAAGTTGTGGAGTTTGGACCAAAGAGGCAAATCGGTGAGCATCAGCAGCCGCTCCACCTCTGTAATTGGGTAGAATTTAGAAAGGAGCTATGAAATTCATCCCTGTAACTTTAATGGGATCCAGTGTCCAAGATTCCAGGTTGCTGCTCCCAAGGTGCTGGTCTAAGTTAGCCAACATTTATCACATAAACATCTACCACCACTCCTACTAAAGCAGACAAATGCTTTCCCGCTCCGCAATCCCTTCCACAGCCATCAGAATCAGGGCAGCAAATCCAACTTTAATAGTTATCTATGGACTCTCTCGCATGCAATGAACACCTACATTTATTTCTCTGCTTTCCCCCGATGAGGGTAAGTGGATCAATTAGTGAAGACTACAAGTTCAGCATCTTTACACATAGTATCAATTGTTAAGTTGAGCAACAGCAAGTCCCAGGTTTATCTCGGATCTGTTCCTCCCCTCGTTCCAGTCCCTTCTTCTCCTCCCCTCAAATTCAAAGCTAGCCTCATTACAAATGATTTGCTGATACGCACAACCTTGGCACACGCCTTAGCGCTAATGGCGCACAGATTGATTTTTAATTAGTGTCACATTTGGAAACTGGCCAGTTGAAATTGAGTTTTATGAAAAAAGAATCACCTTTGAGCTCAATATGTTGAAAGGTGAACGCAGATTCTCAAAAAGAAATCCAGTATGTGTGACACATAAATATTTTTTGTGGCAGAAAATGACAGTTTTCTTTACACTGTACATGTTTAAGTTTTGGGTTTCAAAGAGGACATCTGATTGGTCACACAAAGTGGGTCAGAACAAATATAGTTTCAGGTTTCCTGAAGATTTTCCACCAAAATGTCAGCTCACATCAAACAAGCAGACTTGGAGAAGCCTAAAAACTATGTGGTCTGTGAGTTCAGCTGACTTTAGGTCATTAATAAAGTTCACTCAGCTTTCATAAACTAGGGCAGCATTTATGATGACATGAAGGGACACGAACAACATCTGCAATGTTTGAGACCCAGATGTGAATGCTGGGACTAAGCCCCTGAACTGTGCAGCAGAGGAAACTCATCTGTTTAAATCTTTAAAATACAGATGCTAATATTTTTTGTATTTTTTTAATACTTTTGTCTTTGTTGCCCAGTTTGCAGAAAATATGCAATCGTCTCTTTATAGGGTACATATTGTTGTAACACATAGAAGTTTGTTGTTTTTCTATATTTTTAATGAATATCTGGTACTTTTTGCAACAACTGTAATGTTAAAATTCAGTGGTGATATTGTGGTTTTCATTTTACCTGAATTCGGTCATGATGTCTCTTATATTAGGGTCATAATTTGTATCAATTATGTGCTAAAAACACTTTTGAACAGCTTGGTTTTTAAAGGGTTTCCTCTTTAAACATGATGTTTTGGGATAAACAGCACAGCTGAAGATGAAAATTATTTCCATAAACCTATTAAAAAGTGAACAGATTTGCATAAAAACTCGAATATCATTGTATAGTTTCAGGTATTACGTGGTTATTGCCATTAATTTTTTAATGAACTAAAACCTTTGGTTGAGTCTCTCAAGGAGACTCACAGTTTCTTTTTGTTTTTTACTTTTTTTAGTTGCACAATTTCTTTTATTTAAATCTGTATATTCAAAATTTTTAGGTTGTGTGTCTACAGACAGAAAGAAAGAAGGAAAAACATTATATTCTGGCAGTGTGTGCTTTGTTCATCTGCAAAACCTATGTTTATGTTTTGCATAAACCAGATTGCTCAAAGATGTTGAGGGAAATCACACATTTGCTGTGGCATACAGACATGAATGCATCTGACCCAACAATCCACTCAACAGTAATTTATTGGTGTGATCCATCATTATCATGTTTTATTATGGCCACCATTGGAGATATAATTCACAAATAGGCACTCACAGCAGAGATGACAATGAGGGAGAGGGGTGTCCTTTACCTTCGTCCTCTGCCAGGAGCCTTCAGGAGTCTCTGAAGCCCTATATGCAGGAGACCGAGCCTAGAATAAGCAGGGAGGCATGGAATCTGGGGAGCAAGAGCCTGCCCTGTTAGCCCGCTACATTGTGGGGCAGCAGGACTCCCATTAAGCGCCTGAGAGGGAGAATGAAAAAGACAGAACACACCACAGCAGCAGTATAGCTGTCTTGGTGCCACGTCACATGACCACCTTTGTATTCGGTGGCCATAACTCACTGCTGGCACACAGGAATTGATCCCTGGCTGGACACTCCCAGGAGGAGCCCTGGCACTCAGCAGAGTTTGATCCTTCAGATTAATGCAACAAGGATTCCAGGTCTTTGTCTCTGACCAAACACTTAACATCCCTGGAATTTGTATCCAGCAAAGGTTGAGTCCCATGTTTATTTGGGTAATGAATTGTTGTAATTAATGCACCTATTGATTCCTCCTCAATGTCTCCTACAAAGGCCAGTCCAATTTCTAATTTAAAAAGAGTGTTGGCAATAAGGTGAAAAAAGGGGAGGTGAGCCCAGTATAGACAAAACAATTGCACTATGTGCTCTTGGAATGAGAATGCAATTGTTCAATGAATCACATTTGAATACATTCAATTAAATCCTTTAAATTGTGGGCTTGGTCTGAGTCCACGGTTGGATCCCCTTGGTTATCTTCTCGTGTCGTAATAAAAATGTAAATCCCTGGAGGACATCTGAGAGGGGATGAGGACGTTTGCCAAATAGCTTCTCTGAGCTCTGGTGTCACACTAATAGCCACAATGCAATTTTCTCACACAAACAGTGCATTAGCATATAATTCCCTAGAATTATGACCCTACTAATCTCTATCATTGCATCCTTTTGTAGGGTTATAAAGGGACTGTTACAGCATAGAAGGGAATGTTCTAAACATGCAAAGGACATAAAGTTTTCAAGTTTGTGAGTGCAATCCTGTGATTGCCTGAGGACAAACGTGTGATATTCATCTCATTCCATGCTGCATATGCAGCTGAAAGCGTCCTCCTGCTTCTTCTTGTGTCCTTTTTCCTGCAGCGTGACGCTGGGTGGCTGTGCCCTTTGTAAACACCTGGTCACCACTGCTGTGAAATGTCTGACCACAGAACAATGAACAGCCAGCTGGTCCATCTATTATTGTTTGTTGCGGTTCACCTCAAGAACTGCATCGCCCCCTGTGAGTAATTACAAGAAAATGAGCTTTTGACCTTTGCTGTACAGCGGAATACACAAAACTTTAAGGGTAATATAGTCAATGTGTGCATATTGATCACAGCTGTAATTAAAGCTAAGCATCTTTAAAAGGTGTTCTGTTTATCTCCTGGAAATTACAACATCAGACAGAAATTGCATCATTTGTTTTGATGTGCTATTAAGTGTGATATTTGAATTGGTTTAAAATTCTGTTTATTTAACTCAAATCGAATAGACTTAAACTGAATCATGACCAGCAGTTCAGTCCATTGCTTGGTTTTTCCATTTTAACAGTGATGATGAGTAATGATTCATTCCAACATCCTGGATTTTCTGAGAGCCTATGGCATGCCTTATTAAAGACAAAATAGGTAGAAGACTAATTAAACTGACCAAACAGGAATGACGGCATGCCCAACTGCCAGAGCCAAGCAACGGCTTGAAAAATGGCTCCTCTGCAATTTCAATTAATCAGTTGTATTTTGCTTAATTTTGTTTGACGTTGGCAGAGGAAACGTCCTCTGGGAGTATCTGTCCTCTGACCACTAATGCCTTAGTAATTCTTCCATCAGCACGAGCCGTGATTGAAATAATCCAAGTGTGTGTGTTTGAGAGTGTGTGCACATTAATCTGGAGGGGGTGTTTGTGGGTGGGTTTCTACATATTTCTGCATGGAGTGAAGAGTGCAGAGGTTGATTGTAAAGCCCACACACCTGAGAATGGAACCTGATTAACCTAACAGTGACTCCAGAAGCATATGACCACGGCCGCTTCCTCTCCAACTCGTAGCCCAGGAAGAGATGTTGAACCTAACCCCTCCAGCAGTGATGAATTAACAATAGAATAATTCAATGCCTGAGTAATTAAAAAACTCTTTGGACAAGGCAACATTTTTCAGCTCTGCCGCACAGGTTCGTCAGTACTGGTGGCTTTTACCTGGAATGAGCTCTTTGCTCTCCCTAACTTTGTTTTCTCTGATGCAGATTAGATCTGCCACCCCATTACAGATTCATTTTCCTAATTTTTCATGTCTGCGCCTCGCCCCATCTGCACAGGGCTGATAATTGTGGGGACCAGCCCTGGTGATTAACATCAGCAGAATTAATTACGCCCGCCATTAAGGCTCCAGGTTGCACACAATGATCAAGAGAAATTAACTTTCTCCCAGGCCCCTAAATCATCTCACCTTCAAGTGGAGTGATGGCAAAGAGACAGGCCTGGAGTCCTGGACCCTGCACAGCACCTTCTTAACCAAACATGAGGTGTGCATCCTGCCTCCCACCAAGGAGATTACAGAGACAGCTGACTGGTATCAATTACGCTACCGTATGTGATGGGATGAGTGAGAAGTGTTCAGGGTCTGGTGACTAATGGACCTGGGTTGTAGCCACCCTGCTGCTGGAGACCTGGGAGCTGACTATTTATTTGGCCTGGGACGAACTGCCAGATGCTGACAGCCTCAGTTCAGCGGTCCAGTGCATATGTATCTCTGGACACCACTTGTAGTTTAAAGACAGACTCAAACGAAAATCCTTTTTTGATATTTAATGTGTTTGTAGCATTTATTTCATGTTGGAGGGCATTCATAGGAAGAAAATTAAGCTCAAAATTGCATTTCTGAGTATTTCTTTATTCAAATCATTTTAATTCTGGAGCAGACCAAAAATTGCGCTTGGAAAAAGCCTGTACAGTAAAGAAGGTGTCACAGTCGGTGGGACACAAGCTCCTTGCTGCGCTGCATTCTGATATATCCTCTTGTAGACAAATAGATCCACGTACGTCTTCATTTTCCTTGTCCGAGCTGAAATCTGGCTCAAAACTCGATAGCTCCAAAATTGTTGTTTTTTTTGTTTTTGCTAATGTTAGGTTGGAGTTGTTAGGATCTGGAGAGCGTGTACACAAAGGGATCGTGAGAAAGGAAGGCAGCCTTTCCCAACTCTCCCCACTATGTTCTAGAAAATGACACAGTTGTTGTTGTTGATGTTTTTCTTTGCCTAAAAACAGCATAGTCATAATTAAAAGACCACTGGGGAATGCTTTTACAATAGACCAAAACATGATTTGAGTAGGACTTGAAGCAGCTTTGAGCAGGATATCTGTGTGATATAATGTGTGATCATTTGTCACCTTTATGAACCACACTAAACACCAAAACTCCCTGAATGGAACACACTCCACGCTTCCACAAAAAGGGGGGGAAGAGCAGCCATGTTAAAGGAGATAAGCAAATTGCATTTGCATCATATTGACTTGTCAAGGTTAAGCATTGAGAACAGAAAGAGGGATAAAAGGCGAAATCCCAGCATCCTTTTTACCCGGTCTTTCTGTGCTGAAAAAGATGCATGAGAAGTGAAATCAGGGGGTTAACAAAAACCTAACCGACGGCTACAAGACAGAGGGGCTTCTGCTTTGACTGTGATGGGTTATTCTCCATGCAGAGCCCCACTGAGATAGCAATCGCACCACAAAGACAACAGACACTCGTTTGTTTAGGGAACGTTTGGCGCTCTGTTCTCGTTTATACTGATTTGATTTAGCTCCACGGAATCTAATTAAGCTCAGACACAACGCTCTTTGGAGTTTCAGCAGTCATATTGTGAATGTCAGCTTTTGAAAAATGGCTGCGAGCAATCAAACCTGTGAATGTTTTTTTAATGAAACAACATCCTACCAAGAATGAAAGTGATAGGTGTCAGTATATGCGTAGCAATAAAATAACAAGAGTTTTCATGCGTAAAGATCGTATAAATTTTATTGATAGTTGCCACATTGCAGGGTTGTAAAAACAATAACCAAAACAGTCGCAATAACAACTCTGCAAAGAGAACTTGCATTATTATCTCAGGAAAAATATACATATATGTAATAATGAGAGAATGCCCTGAGTAAAGCTCGATCTCCCTCCCATGGTGATTGTCACGGCGCTTCCTTTTCCTTAATTAGCTGTGGCAGCTTTGCTTAAATTTGGTGTATAATCCCAGGGATGAAGTGCAGTCAGCATCTTTCTTTTCTGAAAACACAGGAGGTGCAGTATCATCAACTTCATCTTCTCACCAACACCTCCGCTGGATGTTTTAATAAGGTTAAAAGACTAGTCAGCAATTACCCCCTGCTCAGTGGAGGAAAACTCAGACACACAGTCCCATTACTGCAAATGTCAGACATACCAAAAAAAAGTCATTGCTTTTAATAAATGAGCCATAAGAACTAAGGTTTTATTTAGAATTCTGTGATTGGTTAAAACTGACATTAACCCTGTAATGGTTAAAACTGACATTAACCCTGTAATGACCACTACATGAAAGAGTTGCCAGATTTTTTTATTAAGATGTTTATTTAATAAAATCCACAAAAATAATGTTTTTTTATTAAATATAAATTTAACCATGTTGCATTTGATAATTTTGTCAGTTTTGGCTCACAACAATGTTGGTTTAAAATCCAATAATATTGACATGAGTGCTCAAGAAGAAAAAGCAAATCATTTACCCACTGTCTCAAATTTGATTTGCTCATTTTAAACATTATGTAACTGTATTATAAAAAATGAATCATAAACAAATTGTGCATTTCTATTTCAAAAGATGAACACCAATATATGAGTTATTCTCACCATAAAGTTTTGAAAATGAACAAAACTAGGCCTGCACAATATACCGCAAATTTATCGTTGTCGCAATATCCAGCTCTGCAATATGCATATCGCAAAAGACGGCGAATATCGCAATAAATCGCAATCCCAAAATGTGTTAAAACAATCTTCTAGCAGCTTGAAGCATTTAACGAATCAAATAAATCCCTTTATGCTTTGACCAATCAGATGGACGCCTTCCCATTGTTGACCAATCAGATGGAGGCCTATTATGTTAGATGTTTGTCCCCCATGTCGATGAGGGTCATTTGGAGTATAATTTTTAAACTATTGCAATGAAATGGGAATGATGTTTTTGTTTATTTTTCCATTTTTTTTACCGCAAATTATATCGTTATCGCAATATTGATCACTAATATCGCATATCGCAAGTTTTCCTCATATCGTGCAGCCCTAAACAAAACCCTTTTCTGCCCAATTTGTCTTGAGATTTCATGGACACAACCAGTTTGAACTGAGCAGGACAGGTCCTCCTACTGCCCCTAGTGGAATGATATTCTACAACAGGACAGAAAACATGGACCAAGTTATTGGTTTTTAAGGAACGTTTTGATCGTGCTAATGAGATAGAGGTCTCAGAATTGTGTGTACCAAAATATGATATAAAAGAGTGAACAACATACCTGACTTGTAATATCTACTAGAGAAACTTACAGCAATTGGCGTGAGACAGTCCAGAAAGCGTCATTCAGTGACATTTATTGCTTCTGCTGTGGGGAAACAGGTAAAGAGAGCACAACATCTACAAAGTACCCCCCTTTGACACCAGCACTCCACAAATCAGGGTTAGACAGGGCAGAACAGGGGGCAGGGAAACAGAGGTCCTTTAGAGTTCCTATATGGTCTAGGAATGAGACGATGGCAGCCCATGCAGGTTAACCAAGCATCTGGGATACGTCTGTTTGAGTTTAGAAAGCCCAGCAGTAGACAACTTGAAGGGAGACGTGTGTCAGCCACTGCTGGTCCTACAAATCTCACCCTACTTTTGCTTCCCAGTGATACAATTTCCTAATAGGGCTACCCTCTCCACCTCAAGGAGGCCAAGACTTGCATGTGGGGGGTATCAGCTCCAATGAAATTAGCCCTCCTTGTTGCACTTATTAGATAATACTTCCTGTATTAGCAGAGCAGCAGTGATAGGGGGCAGATTTACAGCTCTCTGCGGCAGGCAGCTCACTTTAACATCGTCTCTGCTCATTAAACAGAGGATGTCATCAGTCCACACCCCTGCTACATGTTACATGTCACACATATCCTCCATAGGCCAGCCTTTGTCCACAACATCCTCTAAATCTGTCATTGCCACCTGGACAAGGCACATGTCACCCCCCTGCAGCAGCTTCATACATTCATGTGTATTAGCAGCACACAGTGCAAAACAAGCAGCGACTGCATGTGAGTACATTGGATGTACTGGGCGGTCCACGTGGGGCAAGTGGCCCACTTGTTTCACTTGTTTGTACAGTTTATGCAGATGAGGACAAGATAAGGAAGCTTTGGTTGCTGGGGGGAGGAGCAGAAAATCTTCTCATATCCCACCAGCAGATGAAATAGCATGCTCTTTCTAGACATTTTCTTTTTTTCACCCCTGAGAACATTACTTAAAAAACTATTTGGAGTGTATTTAAATCATTTCATGGGTAAGCAAGCGGAATATTGCTGCATGCTGTGCTATAGATATTTTTAATTTAATTGAAACAATAAAACATAAATATATATATTTAAAGCCAATCATCAGTTCACTTTTATAGATTTCAATTTTATTATTTAAGTAAATTAACTGTTCTGTAAACTGAGGTGTTTAATAAAGAAATACTCTTCAGTTTTTTTGGGTCTTTGTTTTCAAATTCACCATCATTTTCTAGTGCTTAAGGCTCCCTCCAAAGTCACATCCAAGCATTGCATGTGATCTTTTAAATTCCAGCAGCAGGATTTTGGGAACATGCAGGGGCCATAATGATCATTATGATTTTAATTTGTGGGGAATAAAAAAAATAAGAGGCAAATGTAAAGATAAACGCGGTAATTTTTATATAAATGCAAAAACATCAACGACTATACAATAACTAATTACTTGTTATCCTAATGTGCTATGATTGAAGTTGATTTCTGTAACGTCTATCAGTGAGTTGATATATATTGATAGTAATCACACTCTAACTGGATAAAAGACTAGGGAGGATTTGCTTGGGACGAGTTGCACCATGCCAGCATTGGCTATTACACTACATTAGTCACTGACTCCTGGGACCACACTTTGGAGCGCTCGTCTTTAAATAGAACATCATCTCATTCAAAAAAAAAAAATTTTGGTGTGGAGACGTACTCCTTTGTGAGCGTTTTTAAGTGCTCATGACTCCTTGTGGTTTTGTGTTCAGAAGCACCTAAGAATCCAAAAGGTGCCATTTGATTACATGTCAGCTGAAATGTTTCCTCTCGTTCAATACACTACACCGCTTACTATCAACACCACAATCGTTCTCAGTGAAGACGCAGGGGAGAAAGGAAAGCCTGCCGTCCAAGATGGATGTGTGTTATTGTTTGTGGGATGACAGTGTGCTTCAATCAGGTCCTCTGAGCTCTAATCCCGGTTAGAGCTTTTGAAAAGCTGAGTCAGCCACTGCCACACTGATCCATCACAGTGCGTTAGTACTGGGCAGGTGTGCTCCGCAGCTCCCAGGAGACAGAGGAAACACCTGCCCTGCAATGCTCGGGACTTCATCATCCCGCCGTTCCTTTGTCTCCTTCTGCTGGGAGCTCAACGTCGGGCCACATAAAAATGTGAAAGCAGCACTTTTGTGGTCTTTTGTTGCCAGTGCAAGGGAATTAAGGGAAGATGTCTCTCCCTTGTCTCCCTGCACCTACCCCCTGTATTATTCCTCACCCAGGAAGAAGGGACAAGCCCAGAATGGACCGCACACAACTTCTGTGGAGTACCACCGATTACTGTAACGGAGAATTCAGGAGAGGGGGACACTAATCTTCATTTTATAATACAATCACCTTATATCAAATTGAATGCATGTTTGTAGAAGCCAATGAATTCAGAAATACACAGAGAGAAACAAGTGCTTATTACACCTGAGACAACTGTGGTGGAGAGGAGTGAGTTTGTTTCTGCTGCAGGCAGTCAATTAGTGCCAGAGGGATACACACACTGTTGTTTTCTGCTGAGCAGCAGTAAATAAAGGCTTTTATTAAACCACACGCTGTCTGTGTCTTCTCCTTGGACTTTAATGCAGTGAACGTCTCTGTTTTTTTTACCCTGTGAGGAAAGTGTTATTTCACATTTTGTAAAGAATTTTCATGTTTTAAACTTAATTTAGACTCTGTAAATAACGCAGTATTTCTCTCTCACACACAGAAAGTCATTCTTATGAATAAATCAATGCATCATAACAATGCAACAGTGAACATATGGTGGCCAATTCTGTGTCTTGCTCAAGGACATTTCAACTCATGGAAGGACTGGAGATCAAACCATCAATCTTCCAAATGGAACGTTTTTATGTAAAGAAAACAATAGCCATAATTCTGGAACATTTTATGAATGAAAAAAAAAAACTCTTAATTGGATGATAAAAACAAGTTACATTTTTTTTTACTGATTTTAGAAATAAACTTTTCATCCCACATATTTTGCACATATTGTTCAATTTAGCTAATTATTTTTGTTGAAAATATTTAGGATTTGTCCCGGTTTGTAAAATTACTTCCTGTCATCTTTATCCAGTGGGTTTGAAAATGTTTTGTATGCATATTTATTGTGCTTCTTTGATCATCCTTCATATATTTATACTGATTTTGAATGACAATCCTGCCAAAGCTGCAAGTCCTTTGTTTAAAAGTGAGAACAAAATGTTTCTCTTTTTTTTTTTTGCAAACCGCTGTCTTGTGAGTCCGTTTCTTCTATATTCCACAGCAGACCCATAAATCTAAGTAATCAAAAAATCCAACTGCAGGGCCACACCAACCAACTTCAACTTTTGTAGATTGATTCTATTTATATTTTAGTGTGATTTACACTCAGTTTCCTCCATGCAAGTGAACAGGAAACAGATGCTAGGAATTGTTCTGTCCCTAAATTCCACAGAGAGAGATTCTAGTCAACACCAACATGTAAGATTGGCTTTGTACTTGCATGTGAAATGGTAGTAGACGGTGACTAAATTGACTCCCTGGTTTCCCTGCTCTGAATCCCCATTTCCTCAGATTTTCCACTTGCGTACGTCCGTCTGCCCAAGCCCAGGTTATTGCCGGTGGGCGTTCCCAGAGGAGTCGTGGAGCCGAGTCTACTCTTTCTCAGGACAAGGTCGACCTTAACAGCCTAAGCACAATGGGCAGTGGAGGGCAGACTTTTATTGTGAGCATTAAGTTCACAGAAATTACTAATAATTATACCTAACACTTAGGAAATATTCACCCAAAAATAATAATAATTAAAAAAAGAAGCAAATGCTGATTCTATTTTTTTCACTCACAAAAGCAAAAAAGTATTGCTTTAAATAAATCTTTTGTTTTTTTCTCCAAGCTTCCTAAAGTTGGCAAAAACTTAAATCAAACATGCAAGCAGAACAATTAGGGTTTGGAATTTTTTTTAGAAGTCATGTGACAACAGGGAAAATAATTACCATGATTTGCAAGAAGATCCACACTTTTCATGGACCATGGCGCCATCTAGGGGACATTGAGAACAAAAGACATTTGAGAAATGGATTTGCATTTAGAGGTAACTTCATAATTGCTCCACTACTTTGTGTCCATTCTTATTTTTATGTTTTAAATATCATTCAATGACCTCTGATAACAGTAGTTTTATTGTTATCCATGCATGATCGTGTCAATTCCTGACAGCACAGAGCATTAGGATGCGTTGCTGTAAATGTTTTTTTCTGTAGAAAATTCCAGAAAAAGAACTCTTGATGCCAATGTTTCAACATAAAGAGACTAAAGAGACACACGCATAGTAAAAAAATTGTACCTGATTAATGAACACACAAGTGTTTATCATGATGTGGGGTTTTTTTCAGCTAATGAAGGGAAAAGGTTATATTCACATTGCAGCACTTGATTTACAGTCACTGGCCCCTCCTGCATGAGATTTACTATACACGAAATTTTTGCTGACACGGTTCTTTCTGGCCGCTGCTCAGATATACGGCAAACCGTAATTTGTGATTGTAAAATGGATATAAAATCTGTGTTAATTATTTAATCGTGGCTCTACAGTTAGTGCTGCATTTTAGCTCAGACGAGAATGTCTCCCTCTCTATTCCTTCGGGTGATACCATCACTCATCTGTCACACAAAAAATCAAGAACAAAATTGAACAGTTTTATGGCAAATCAGGGCAAATCGAGGCTTTTTATGAGGATCGTTAACCAAGAATGATTTTTTTTAATTCGATTTTATGTAAATGAAGAGGGAACTGTGCTAAAAATCAAAATTATCCAGAAGTGAACTGAGCTGAAGGCCAAGCTTTCACATCTCTAATGAAGCTGGACACTTCATGAACCAAAAGGCTGACTTTAATGGTCTTTCAAAGTATTTTCTGAAAATAAAAAGTGGCCTCCACACAAGCACAAAGGATCAATACGTCCATTGCAGCCAACTGAGTGTGGGACCAATGATATATCTTGGTGTCAGGGGGCAGTTAGGTACGAAGACTGAGGGGTGTGATCAACAACCAAGCAAACATGTTGTCCTGAGGTGAGGGCGAGAAGGTGTACTTGGAGCATCAATCAAACCACATCTGTGAGAGGCTGATACTGCTGTTTGCTCTCACTGCACTTCCTGGTTGACTCATTTTGCCCCCTGCAAGTCTCAAACGTGGCCTCTCAGCAATGAATTAAATGATTGCAGAGTGTTCCATTATTGTGATGAAAAGTGCGGTTGAGGATTTAAATAATGCCTACTTCCCTACCAAAAGGTTGTGTGATGCTCTTATGTGCACATGTTTGATTACACATTTCACACACTCTCCATGTACACCATAAAAACCTTGGCTGTTTAGCAGACAGATCAAAAAAGAAAAATTATATTCACCTAACTAATATAATGATCATGAGCTGAAAAAATTCAAAACATAAAAAAAAACATTCTAAGGCAGGAAAAAGTCTAAATTTTAAAATACTGGAACTAAAACATTAACCAGATCAGTTATTGGTAGTAAAATGGCATCACAAATTAAAGTCCAGAATAATGATTATCAAAGATAAGTGCTCTGCTGTCGAGAAACTTTTTTGCTCAACTGTGCAATATATTCAAAGATTTGTTGGGTGAACGGCTAGTTCTAAAACAGAAACGCAGAAAAATAAAGAAGTAAATAGTTGTTTTTATCAATATTTCTAATCATTGCTCATGTACATTATGTTGAGATGTTTAAAGAAGTGCAGTTATAGGTTATTTATTATTTACAAGTGCAATACTACATCATATGGTCACCAGCACAGTCTATTATTACTTTTAGTGACACTGGATATATATATTTTTGGACTTTAGATTTTAGATTTTTGTATTAAAATGCATTTTCTATTTCTAATTCTGACTTTTACATATTTTTTAAACTTTTCGGAGCATCATTATTACATCGTGCATTCAATGACAATGAAGGAAATTCTGATTTCTCAACTTCAATTAGCGTCACAAAGGTTTTAAACCGAAAAATGATTTTTATGTACTTACATACAAAATCAAACATATATAAAAACTACCCACGACAAAAGGCTTTAGTGCCTCTAGGCAAATACAAATCTGCTGTACAGTAAGAGCAGCTATACTGCTCTTGAATTTGACCTGTGGACCAATCATAAATTCTCATCATTAACAGTGTCAGAAAAAACATTACCCTTTTTATTGAAGCTGTATTTCCCTCGCATACCACAATAAACTTTATGACAGACATTGTCTAAACCATAAAGCCGTCATATATTTGGAGCTGCTGGTCAGTTCCAGGGAGGCTAAGTGTCTGGCCTTTGTAACACATTTTCCCTATCAGATACTATAACTAACAGAAAAATACAGATAGAATATAAATTCATATATGCAAACATTGCATCAGTTTGCATATGGAGGCATCACGTTATGAAGTTTCCAGTACTGTTTGGAGACTTATATATTTCTTTCTCTTTTTTTTCTGTTCACAATTTTTTCAAAATAAAGAAAAATATTTCCATTTAGATGTGTTAGCCTACACCATGTCAGTCAAGGAAAGTTACTAGAAGTAATTACATTTATTGTCACCTCTGTATGACAGATAACCCTCTGGTCTGACTAGATTAGCTGCATATTGCTATTTTATTAAACATGCATTTAATCTCAACTGTGTATCAAAAAATAACAAAATTGTGTTTTCTCACTTGATTTTTTCCAAGACTTTTTATTTTATTTTGGGGACAAGATGCAATGTGTATATCTAAGCTATTTTCAACATATGTCCACTTTAAAATATGCAATACAAAAAGACTATTTGTAGGCCATGAGATACATTTTAAGTAAATGTGTATATATACACACTAAATTCTATTCATCACCTAACTTCTTAAAATATCATATAATTATAAAGATAATGTAAACAGTGTTACCTGATTTTTTTTAACAATAGCAGACATGGGAATAACTTCTCATCAGACCTTGTTTACCTTCTGTTTTCTTTTGAATTTTCCTGTAACTTATTGGTTTTTATTGGATTCTCATTTCTTTAATAATTACTTTTTCTTGATTGAGAATAAAGGGAAGATGGTGACAACTAGTTGCCTACTTGGCAAATCTATAAGCTCCCTTATTAGAACAGGCCTAAGATTTTTAAACAAATTGTTTTTGGGATCAAATCATCTTGTTGTTTTGACTGCATGTCGCAGGTCTACACAAGGAAAAAAATCTGAAACTATATCAAAACATATAAACTTTTTTTTACTATCAGATTTATAATATTTGTTTAAAAAATCATCAGATCTAATGATAGGTTGTCTGATTATCCTTAGTAATCAGATTTTTTCATTCACCAGCTGTCTTGACTTGAAGCCAAGGTGCATTGCATCTCTTTGACCAGTAGAGGGCGCAGGTGTGTTTCATTCAAGTGTTTGTTTAGAAGATTTGAGGTTATAATGCTGTGAAAAATAAATTCATACTTTTAAGAAAAACATATACTAACGTTTGATCATTTCTCGAAATAGTTTGTGCTTTCCCCCCCCCGATTTAAATGTCTTTTGTTTGATTAACCATTGCAGGGGACGATGTGGCCGTCACGTGACCTCCCCACTTTCTCCTCCCTGCGCTCCAGGACGTCTACAAAATGGAGGTACGATGCTGTTCAGTGTCGCAAAGGGACAATTAAACTTCGTTCGGAAGCATGGCTCGTTTAAAAAAAGCGTGAAGTGATTTGGGTGATTATATATGTATATATTGTAATTTGTTGCCTCTGTGCAGTTCTACGACCTTACCGACGTTGCCATTATTAGCTAACGCTGCAGCAGAGCTAATGGCTGTCGAAGTTAAAAAAGAGAACATCCCGGTAATTCTTGACTCTGAAATGTTTTGCAATGTTGATTCGCGTAATGTCAGCCCAATTAGTGTGTTTTTTGTGAATTATTTTAATTGCTTTGAAATTAAAAAAAGAAATTGGTCTTTTCTGGGCAAAAGAAAAAGTAGTTAGCCGTCAAGCTAGCATAACACATAAGCTAACAGGAGCCATTTTGACATTTATAAAGATATCAGCAAATATGGCATTCTTGTAATTAAAGTCAAATTATTCATCTTTGTTTCTTACACTGGTATTGTGACCGTGAATTTCGAAGTATTATTTATGAACCTCGGTTGATGTCTTCAGCTGTACTCTGCAGATATATGTCGGTTATCTCATCTTGGAATAAAGACGGAAAGTGCTATTTTAGTACGTCGTTACTTCTTCAAGAATATAAACAGTTGTCATAACTGACACCAGGGGAAATAATCGGTTCCCACTTTGACGAAATATGTTTTTATGTCTGCATAATCGCATTTCAGAGGCTGAGTGACGTCTTTAGTGCATCAGGCGTGTAGTTGTTCTGTTAAGCATCAGGATGAAATACTAAAGTGATATTAAGGTCATTGGTGTTGACTAGTCTCAATGTTTATTTGGTATTTTCTTAGTTTAAGAAAGGATTTTTTTTTTTTGAGTGAGTGGATTTGGGTCTTTGTGTGTAAAGAAAATGCTTAGACACATTTTTAAAATGACAGAAGCTCGGTAAGGACAGTTATGTTGAATGAGGTGTTTTGGGAAACATGAAGGCATGCATGGTATGTGGGCTGAAGGATTGAGAAACACCGGATGACAAAGTATTTTACCAAGTTTGATTCCTTGGACCTGCCAAGTGGGGGTTTCTTTAAGAAATACATTTATTGTATATTTTTCCCCAAGACTATCAGAATGACATTTTTATTCATAACAAAGCATGGGCATGATCACAAATTTGCCCTAATGCCTTTGCTGTTGATCAAACGTAGTGCTCTCTCATTTCAAGGTGTTTCAAAATGTCATTCTTTGTTTGTTCTACATTACAATACATAGTTTGATATATATAGTTTTTTTTTTATTCTAGAGATATGTGACATTGTTTGTAGCTTTAACCAGCATTCATGGCTGCAGTTATTTGGGTTATTTGTTCACACAGAACCGTGATGCAAAGGAACCAGAGCAGCTCAGAAAACTCTTTATCGGAGGACTGAGTTTTGAAACGACAGAGGAGAGTCTACGGGCACATTTTGAGCAATGGGGGACCCTCACAGACTGCGTGGTTTGTAGTTTTAGAATCTCTTTTTATTTAAAAAAGATATATTCCTTAGTATTAATAAGACATCATCACAGATCACTAAAGCTGTCACTGATACATTTGTGTTGTTTCCAGGTAATGAGGGATCCCAACAGCAAGCGGTCGAGAGGTTTTGGTTTTGTCACATATTCAAATGTGACCGAAGTAGACGACGCCATGAAAGCAAGACCACATAAAGTAGATGGTCGTGTTGTTGAACCCAAGAGGGCTGTGTCCAGAGAGGTAAAAACACATACATTTCTGACCAAATGCAGACTTTGATGGGGGGTGTGCTGACTCGTGGGCTCTGCTTCAGGACTCAAACAAACCAGGTGCACATCTGACCGTTAAGAAAATCTTTGTCGGTGGGATCAAGGAGGACACAGAGGAATATCACATCCGGGAATATTTTGAGAAATACGGGAAGATTGAATGCATTGACATAATGGAGGAGCGCTCTACAGGGAAGAAGAGAGGATTCTGCTTTGTCACCTTCGATGACCATGATACTGTGGACAAGATTGTTGGTATGCTTGGGTCAGATTTGATTGTTTACTTGTAATAGACACGAAGAAACATAATTTTAACAATACTTTACAATTTTTCTTTTCAGCCCAAAAATATCATATAATCAACTTCCATAACTGTGAAGTCAGAAAAGCTCTGTCAAAACAGGAAATGAATACTATATCCAGTAACCGAGGTAATTATGTCGAAAATTGACGATTTCTGTGGTTGATCGCAGCTAACAAACAGTTTGCTGAGGAAAACAAAACATTTTTAATGGTATCGATCTTTATCTCAGGCAGGAGTGGAGGATCAGGAAACTTCATGGGTAGAGGAGGTGGTAACTTTGGAGGCAGTGGAAACTTTGGACGAGGTACGCCACATTTTGGCTCTAATACAGAAGACATTTTCCAAAATAATAATCTGTGCTAAATGTTGCAATTTGGTTACAAATCTGCAGTCAAGTGAAGTGGAAACAAAACATAATCTTAATATAATCTTTTTTTGCTTAGGTGGTTATGGTGGAGGACGTGGTGGCTATGCGGATGACTTTGACAATGGTGAGTTACACCAAACTGATCATTTTCCCCTAAAAATGTGTCCCCAGCAGCGCATCAAACTGGTGAAAGCTCCACCTATAAGGATACACTGGTTTAATTGTTATCAATAGGTCCAGGAGGAAACTATGGTGGGGGGCCGGGCTACAGAGGAGGTGGAGGCGGCGGCTATGGGGGAGGTGGTCCAGGATATGGCAACCAGGGTGGAGGATTTGGTGGCAACTGTGACGGAGGTTATGGAGGCAATAGTGGAGGTAAATATGCTCTTATGTCCAAATCATGAACATATGAAACTTGATATGTTTTGTTTGTTTATAATAAATGTTTGAATTGGATTTTTAGGTTATGGAGGTGGTGGAAATTACAATGACTTTGGAAATTATGGGGGGCAGCAGTCGAACTATGGGCCCATGAAAGGAGGTAACTTTGGTGGCAGGAACTCTGGTGGACCCTATAGTGGTGAGAAGCTCCAATATTTTTGGTATTGTCTTCAACAACTGACACAATTTCCTAAGATGCAAATAAAATAGGACTTTTTATAATAAGGATCCACACTTCACTTTAAAAAGTGCTTCAGTTTAAACTGTGTACTTCAACAAATAAAGCATGATTTAAAGTAGCATAAACTAATATTGGGGAGCAGGATAATTACACTGAGCTGGTTCAATCCTCTGACTAATGATAGATTTTTTGAGTTAGTAACATAAGTGGCTTCTTAAAATACATGTTTGTTTAGTCTGCGGTTACATGTGCAAAATGTCTTTGATCGGATCAAAGATCAGGTTAGAATTGAACTGTGTACATGGTCCCAGAAAAACTTTATCCGATTATCACACACGTTTACATACGCCATACTTTTGATCCTAATAAATCATTTTGACATGCGCAGAACTCTCTAAAATACCAGAACGGCAGTAGAAGAAGATTGGCGAGGTCCGTTGTAAACAAACAAAGCTGCAGCATAGAGCGAGATGATCTTCTAAGTGTGCTTTTATTATTGTTATGATTACTATTAAGTGCTTTCTAAATTCATGTGACCAGTGCTGTATTCTTGGCTGCACGAACCCGGAAGAAGAGTTAGGATTAGGCTAATATCTGCCAACAACATTTGGCCGTGCATGAACTTAAAATCCATGTGGGCAATGCCGCAATGTGTATATGTGGCAATAACATCAGCCTTTACTTTGTCTGGACACGATTGGAAACACAAATTCACGCGATTATTTGCTCGGTTTCTCAGGACTGCTCGGAGCGGCATTTCTGCTTTAAAAAGCCGCTTCCGCCAGCTGACACAGAAAGCCGCTCCTCTGCTTGGAGACACTGATCTCCTGAGTCCAGCAGCTCGCTCATGCAGAGCAGCCGGACGGACTACAAAGCTGCTGCTCTGCTCTGCGTAGAGACGTGGTTTGCTCCCGCGGAGCAGCCGGCCGGTCCTGTTAGCGTCCAAAGCCTCTGGAGCGCCCACACCGTCTACGCATGACAAAAAAGCCAGCAGTAGTGACCCACAATCGGAATAAATTGTTTACATGCACCACGATTGAATCAACAATCTGCATAACCCTCCTATCTCGATCGGAAGGAAATATTGATCCAAATCAGGCTGATCGGTGCAGAGTATTCCGAACGGCGTGTTTACATTTCACATTCTTATTCTGATCAGGCATTTATTCCGATTACTTTTGTCCATGTAACTGCAGCTACTGACAATTTTATTTCTATGTCCCCCCTTGAAAAAAATTGTCTCAGCAGTGTAGTTTCCCCTGAGGGAATAATAAAGATATTCTTCACTCCAAATTGCAGGTGGTTATGGCTCTGGGAGTGGCGGTGGCGGCGGCGGTGGTTATGGCTCACGGCGGTATTAATTCTTGGTTGTTTTGGTAAGTAGCGTTCAGTCTGGCAGCAGCCTCGAAGCACAGTTCAGAGTGAGCCCATGAAAGTGCAGATTAACTATTTGTCTTATCCTGTATCCATTCAACAGGCTTCAGTTCTTAGCAGGAGAGGCGAGGAGGTGAGCAAAGGAGTTGTCAGGAAAGCTGCAGGTTACTTTGAGGCAGTCATCTGAAAGCAGTAGAGGAACACAGAAGTCAGACATTACTGCAGCTTATCCAAGAAGTGTATGGAAGGAGGACTGTATGAACAAAACATGAGTGCAGACGATGTCCTTTCCTATTTGTCCTAGATGTGAACCTAATGAGGAAGTTTTCCTTTCTGTGTCTGAATTGTGTGTATTGTGCCTATTGGATCAGGGGTAAATTTTCTTTCTTTTCTTTCTTTTTTTAAGTCCTACATATTTTTGTTTAAATTTTTTATATTGGTTAGTTTTATCATAATGACCAATTAAACATACATTTTTGATCTTAGCAACTGTCAGATAGCATAGTTATATAAGGCCCTTCAAAAGCCAGAAGTAGTTGTTTCTTCTCTCCTAATTTATTATTTCCGAATTGCAAGTGTCAAGTGTGTATTGATTTGTATGTAAAAGCACAGTGTGTAACTTTTTCATAGTGTCAGTGTCAACAGAAATAAACAGCTTAGATTAGAACTAAGGGAATCCCGCACCTCTCATTTCTTCCATTGAAACAGATTCCAGATTGTTCCCGTATTTTTGGTTAGTGAAAGAAACGACTGAATAAAGTTGTTTAGTAAAGTAACACAAGATTCAGTGCATCATTGGTTCAGAAAAAAAAGCATGCATGCTCATTGTCACTGTGGTTAGCATATCAGCCTTTTCTGACTTGTCCCAAATTTGGGATTGTTATGAAAAACATGATAGTGTCTGTTCATATGTGCAATATTTTGTGCTTTCACTGATGCCGGCGCCATTTTAAAAGGGAGGTTTGAATAGTTCCAGGGAAGGGCCCCGAGTTCAGCTTTGCCAGTGTTGAGAAGGTAGGAGTATGAGAACCACAAGCTCCTGCAGTTTGGCCCTCAGCGTCGCTAGTGTGGTGGATGACAATCAGACAGGACGACTTCAGCCCCAGCACAGTGGACCAGTCAGCATTTTGAGAGAGAAGGGAGAAGGCAGCATCGAGCGCAACGGCCATGGAAGGAAGTTTGCAGTGTCATGCCTGGTAGTGAGCATCTGTCTTTTTCCAAGGCTAGCTAAACTCCAGCAGCTGGTTCTCGCCAAGAAAGACTAGGTCCTGGACTCACTGAAGATCCTGTTTAGTGAGATACAGCAGTTTAACCTGCAAATACTAGATGTCAGACATTGAACAAGAAAAGGGAGCCAATATTTCACAAAAGCTGACTTGAGAAGATGGATCAGGTAAGAGTAACCACTTTGCTTGATTTACAGATGTGGATTTGGGCATTCTCTTCTTGCTGAAAATCTGTAAAGACCTGATAACTTGGAAGGTTCTGGATGGGTAAGACTTTTTTGTTTTGTTTTTTTGTAAATATTTTTCAAGGTTGAATGTTGATTATGTACTGTGTGGCAAGGCGTACCGGGAAATAGACTTATGGTGAGAATGGGAGGGTTCTTAAGTCGTCATTCAGGTTCTTTGAATGACCAAATTTTCAATTTCAATTTTCAAAGTTGATTTAGAAACATTCTGAACAAAGGTAACTGACTAAGAAGATATCAATCTAAAAACCTGGACATACAGATATATTTAGCTGACACTAAACATACAGGTCTGAGAACACGAGACCGTCTTCAGCCATGGAGACACCGGGCGTGTGACGTGTGTTCAAAAGTGCGCCCATGGCGTTCACACTGGATAAGCAGGGAGGGGCTTCTTCTTTTCCTACTGTTTACTAACTCATGTCTGCCACGGTGGGTAGAGGCTTCATGCGAAATTTCAAAGCGCCGCAATTCTCGCCAATCTTGCTCCAGGGTTTTTCTTTCACAGCTCTATTCCAATGCATGAAAGACTTGGTGTCATAGAATTCCAGCCAGTCACAGACCGCACTTGATAATTTTTTCTCCATGATCAATTTTCACCAATTGGCAATTCAATTAATTAAAAGACGCCATCCATGCCTCACTACCAAATCAGAGTCCCTGATTGGACACAGTTCATCCTGGTTTAACTTTCAAACACATTCAAGGACCGTGCATTTTGTGCGCTGAGTTGGAAAGCGATCGTAGAAATTTGCGTAGCTACGTGTGAATGCAAAAGTTTTGAACGCAGAAGAAGCCCATAACGCTCATTTATACAGACTTTTCATTGAAAGTGGCCACTTGTACGTGCATTGCCCAGGGCGGCGTGATCGTGGTTTCCGATCTGAAATAACTGTCCTAAAATCTTAAATTTGGAAGGAAAAAAAAGGTTACTTTAAGGTTAAACTAAAGAAACAGACCTGGACAAAAATGTTGGCATCAAACATGAGTTTGTTACATAAGTGTTATTCTTTTTTTCGTTCCACCTCCATCACAAGGAGAACCAGTTCTCTGGCTTGAAGGATAGCTCCATGTTTCTGTATCTTATCTTAATCCAGAATGCCTGGATAGTCTTGGAATGTCATTGAACCATCTTCTTTGCACAGAATTGGGACACCTTGTGCCAGATGTAACAAAGATCATAGACAAGCCTCCACCGTGTTTTACAGCTGACTGTCTCCTTTAGCTGGAATGCTTTGTGATTGTGGAACTGATCACCAGAAATCTAGTCCTTCTAAAAGAAAGAACAAAACTTCTCCCTAAAGCATTAATGTACGTTGTGGCAATCTTTTCTTTTTTGTTTGTTTTGTTTTTCTTTCATCATGATTTTCTTTTTTATTAAATTTCCCCTTCTTGGTCTTCTCTTAAAAGGTCCACTTTGGAAAACCTTGTGCCTTGTCTTTTTTTGGTTTTGGAGGTTGTTCTCAGTTCCTTAACTACTTTATCTTTTTTTTTTTACTATATTTTTTTAGGCCAGTTTAGTCTTTACGTGCTTGTTTTGAAATTCTTTTTTTTGTTCATTTTTTAATATTTTTATTTCAAATCTCCTAAAGATAACTAATTCTTAATCAATGGATCAACACAGTGACTACTTGTCACCTTTCAGACGATCTGAATGTCAGACGACTATAATGAAATTCAGACACAGCTAAATTAATCATGCTCGAATGAAAAAATTGTTGATCCTTAAGCGGTACAGTTGTTTTTGTCCAGGCCTGTTTCATTAGTTTAGATTTTTTTTTATAAAAGCCAATGTCTTTTTTTTTTAATTAGCTGATTTTGATTAGATTTGTATTTATTTTCAGAATTTTCCAGTCACATTTGTTCTTGTGTATATGATTTTTTTTAAATAAAATGGAAATGTATGAGATGAACAGCTTTGAGATGTTTTACTTCTAAAAAAAAACTAACAATAAAAATGTTTAAAAGAGGTCCAAAACATTTTAAAACAGATCAAGTGTGACATTTTGTGAAAAGTCTATGTTTCTGCAATATAGAACACAAAAAGAAATCAAATGTGAATGTCACCTATAGAGCGACGTTCACTTTCGGTGTCCTTTCTTTAAACGTTCAAATATTTAAATCAATACGCAAATCACTTTTTTTTTTGGAAAATAAAAATATTGTATTACCCTAACATACTTTATGAACAGCTTTGGCATCAAGAACAGCCACATTGGACACAGTAGCTAGAAGGTTGATGCACAGCACCGTCTGTATATAGTCCAACTGAAATATGTATTTTAATATCTGAAACCTTTTGCTGTTTCAACATTTGCAGGTTTGTTGCAGGAATAAAATCACAGAGAACCCAAAAAATGCACATTTTCTATATTTAGAAAGGCAATAATGTGTTTCTACTGCATTTTATCCCAACAAATAAAATAGATCATTTTAATACCACTTTTAATACCACTTTTTAAACAAACCAAGAAATAAAGTGTTCCTAGGCAGACATGACATGAGATGCTTAAACATGCATCAACAGAACAAAATGAAATCATGAACACTAGGTATATATGGAAAAAAAATGTAATTTTCAAGCTAAAACTAATAAATGGTATTCTACTAATAGTAAAAGAAAGTACCATCATTCAGTGGTGTATTCTGCATTTTTATTTCTAATCACATTGATTTAGCTCATCACTAAGGTCTACATAAACCAGATAACGGCCATAAAGGCGAGCATTGGTCTCTGTTATAAAGTTACTGTGTATAACGCCATTTACTAATTAAGCTCTTGTTAATTTGTTGATTTCTTTTCAATGTTTGGTGCTTCATTAAATTGAAACTATTTTTGTAGAACATGTTTTATGTCCTTTTATTTTAGAAAATGTTTTTTTTATGGTCTCCTTTCATTAACGAGCTGCAAATATCTGTTGTGCAATAAATCGAGTTTGTGAAATAAAACTGTCAATGAGGTGTTTTGTGACTTTGATTTCATCACGGTGCATCAAACCCTTTCACCTGTTTAACTTAATGGGAATAGTTTTGGTGATCAAAGGTGAGGCAGTGCCTGTGTGTGAGAGTTCATGTATAGTGAAAGCCACACGGATCATGTAGGTGTTGGCCTTTGCTACCATATTCTGTGCATTTGGTTATGCAACCACACAAAATGTATTTATTTTAAAGGGAGTTAACGATGTTAAAGTTACTATGCAACCATGTTTGCTTTAATAGAAAGCAGGTAATGGAAGATAAATCCTGCAGCTTGTTTGCTTCCCAAGCCCCTTTCTAAAGCTTTTCATCTAACTTGGCTCCAATATCTGGTTTGTTATGTAATCTCTGTAAAGGCTGCAGATCCCTCCCTTTGCTTTTTTATTTGATGGGCTCTGCTTGAATGGTGTGCTGGAACAAAAAAACATTTCAGTCACTAGGTTTTTAAATTGTTTATTTAAAAGCATAGAAGAAAGAATTTAAAATAACTGGACAGCAAATTAGATGAGTTATAAAAAGTAACTGACAGAATCACAGGCATACGGAAATATCATATATATACACTATATACACACACAGGACATTCTTAGGAATCTCAATAGCAGGTGATGCTTAATATTTACAAAATATTGTTTATAGAGACTGACAATATTGGAGTATAAAATAAGTAAAATATCAAAAATATTACAACATTCATGAGACGTTAGCAAAAACGAATGAATGCTTCCACCAGGCTGCCACACCTTAAAGCTGAGCTACTACAAAGTTATTGCATAGTTTTTAATGGTGCTGAAATACACTATTACAAAGGCGAAAAGTGGCTTTCCTAGATCTTAAAAGTCTTTTTCATGCGAGGGACGAGAAAGATGCTGCCGTCTGTGGACTGCTGCAGAGAGTACTCCGACGGGGAGTATGAATTCCCCTTCTCATCCCTCAACTTGCCAAAGACCTCCAGGTACAAGCTGTTAAGCTGTCGCTTCATTTCCTTCAGGTTTGTAGCGTTTTTACTCTTCTCGTCCAGCAGACGCTCTTTTTCTTCCTTTAGCAAGTCCAGTTCATGCTCCAGACCCACTATGTTCTCCATCTTGCGTTTGCGGCAGTTTTGAGCGGCTACCTTGTTCTTGCCACGGCGACGGATGTCGCGGACCAGGGCCAGCTGGGCCTCGTTCAGCTCGTGCTTTGACATCATCTCGTTAAAGTCATCGACGGGCAGGTTGATGATCATGCTGACTGTGAAGGGGATTTTAAGGGCCTTCGCCCTCTGCTCATCTCGAGAGAGACGCACATCGGAGCGTTTCTTTGGTTTGTCTTTGGTGAACGGTGTGCCGCTGTGACCACTCTCTTCAGCCGGGTCTTCCATATGTTGCTTTGGTTTCTTGTCGAGCTGCTTGCACTGCCCAGTCTGTTCCGACTCTGGTTTTGTTAGTTCAAGATCCTCCGGTTGGAAATTCAAGCTGAACATCTCCGAGTAGTCAGACTCAGCACTGCCGGGGTTGTGGTCCAGGTCGTCCATTTCGGAATCACTAAAATTATAGGAGCCACCTCCATAAGCAGATTTGCTGGGGGAGCTGGAATAAGGACTGGAGTGAGTCGAAATTCCTGAATCTGAATCTGGGAAATCTGCTGGCAGCCGTTTGCTTCTGTCAAACACATCTTCAGGTGAAAGGGTGTACAGGTCCATGGGCGTGAACGAGGGCTTGCTTGGTATCTCGGACACATTTTCATTTTCCTCGTGGCCATGCCGACTGCTGCTCTCTTCCACGATGGTGTCAGGATAAAAGACACTGGAACAAAAGCTGTCTGGGGTAAAGTTTGGATTCACCTGAGGGTCTTCCACATTTATCTGGCTGATATCAGATGGAGCCATACTGGGAACAGGGCCATCACAAGTATTCATGAATTCTCCGGGACCAACATTTACATTTTTTGTTTTTAAATCTGAAGCACTGGGCATAGGGTAGTAAGGAGTATTTGGGAACAACTGGTTGTTTGGGTAACTTGGATTCTGCACTTCAGGACTGGTCTGAATCGGAAAATTTGTGGCCTCCATTGTTTCATCCACTTGCATTTTGAAACACTGTTGGAAGATAAAAAAGACACAAAGTTTAGGGGAGAAAAAAATAATAAGGGCACAGTTTCCATAAGGCTCATTCATTTTGTAGGTAGACAGCATTAAAATCTAAACATCTATTGGCAGATCATCCTGACTAAATTGGTTCTAAATCAGAGAAGCCCAGGCTTGAAATCAAGAGCTGCTCCATTTGAGTGGTGTTGTACCAACAGCACATGTAGAGCTAGTTCACACCTAATGATGTAAATGGAAAATCCTAAAACATAGGAACATAGTTTCCATGCTTTTTGAACCTTTCGTACAACAATTCCAAACATCCATTTTTTGCATCTGAGCTAGTTTTAGCAGCTTGCCCAATCATGTTAAGCATCATGGTTATCATTGTAATCTAGTGCACAGAGGGACAGGACTAGGCAAGTAACACGACTAAACTCCGCCCTTTGGCTAATGCAAATATGAGGTGTAGCTACCGGAAAGAGACAAAAAAAAATGTCTACACCTTTTACCCAGTTAGCATAAGCATCATTAGTGCCTCACCTTCCCTGAACTACACGCCTACCAGTTCTGCAACTTTAAGGTCACAGCACCAAACTGTGAACGTGTAACGTTTTTAATGCTTTCAACTGCCGAAGCAATAAAAATATTCTGTTAGAAAATGAGCGGAGACATTTTCTATTTATTTGCATCTCTCACAAATAATTTAGCCCAAGCCTCCTTTTGTTCATTTGAATATTTGTTCCAAACAAAAACGGGAATTATACCTGAAGCTCTGGGAGGGACAAAATCTCCATCCAAGCCTCCTCCAGATCTGGGGTAACTCTTTGTGGAGGAGTCAGCGGGTTTGGGAGGACAGCGGGGGACAGGGCCGGCTGTTCAGAGTGCATCATGGTGCCACTGGGGTACACCGAGACAGGAGGCAGCTCCATGCAAACTGAAGGATTCTGCACAGCAAACATACATTTGTAAACCAGAAGTCATCCCATAGGCTGTAAATTTGTGGTAATTGGAGATGAAATTCTTACCTCAGTTTCCCCTACAGGAAATGTCTCTGCCAGCAGTTGCAAACATTCGTCAAATGACATGCCATCTCCAGTCTCCTCAGTGAAGTTAGCATCCTGCAATCATCCAAGCAGAGCCCATTGAATGAAGAGGGAGTGGCCCACCTCTGACACAAATAATATTACAATGTGCCTGTACCTGAGAAATTTCGATAGATACGACAGCCTGCTGCGGAGGGAGGATGGGTTTTGTGTGAGGTATGTACTCTCCAGTCTCTTCATCTAGCTTCAGCTGCGCCAGCAGGGCCTTCTCTTGCTCCCGCAGCAAATGCAGCTTCTTTTCTTCCTCCAACTGGCGCTGCCGCTGCAGCTCGTGCTCCTTCTGCCGATGGTTGTAGTCGAAAACCTCTCGCCTGGCACCAAGGTCGATGTCCTGCTTCCAAAGTATGTCAATCAAGTCCAGGTCCTGCAAAAACAACCGCAAACAATAGAGTTGGAAGCCATTGTGCACTCCTGCAGAGAGAGTACGCTTAGTGCTGAAAGGAGAATTATTGTCCCTGCTGTGAAACATGGCTTTTGCACCTGCCACACCCTGTCCCCTCCGTATCTGTTCGCTCACAGCAACACTGGAGTTAATGTCACGAGGGAGAAGGGTTATGAATAATAAACATGCTTCTCTGTTTCCCTTGTTGCCGCCACACACAAGCAGAATCCCAATTTGACACGTATACCCATCTCATTACTCCAAAGTGTGAATTCTTTTGTCTCGTTTAATCTCCCCGACAGTCAGGTAAGGTCTCAATGATCAGATTAAATTTCACTCTGGTAAACTAGCCTCAAGTGCTTTTATTTTGTAGCCTTTATAAGATAAGAATAAGAATGAGTGATCGTACATGTATAGCATGGTCTGGAAAGAAGAAATGTTACACAAATAACTTCATAAAGTTTAGGGTAAACATTGCAGGAGTGTAAGGGTTGAACGTTAGACATGATATAAACTTTGTTCCATCCATGTCTGTCGACAGCTACGGTAATCTCTGGACAAGTTTGCAAAACAAAAGTCCATTTTGAATTCTGGGTTTACATAGAAATAAGCATGAAAATGTTTTCTAACCATTTCCTTTCAAAATTACCCTCACACGCTCAAATGTTATTTAACTTTCAAACAACACTCTTAAAGACAAATTATGAACGCTCTTAGGGATTTTTTTCACCATAATTTATTTACAGAAGGAAACTATTTCACAAGGCCTCAGGATATTGCATAAACCCAAGATACTGTTCCACACAGAAAACCACCAAACCATATGACTTTTTTATCTCCCCCAAATTCCTATGAAAGTAGCATATGAGCTCTATAATATTCTGTTTTGTGGTTTACGCAGACTGAAACAACCAAAAAAAAATAGGAAAAAGGAACAAAAAGCCACTAACAGGCTGTGAAACTGCACTGAACAATATCAACAATTCTCCTTTTTTTACCTAAAAGAAAAGACATGCAACATAAATAATCATTAAACAGGAAAATATTTTGGTCACTGTTGACACAGACTTTGAGACAGCGGCAAAGCAAAATAAGAACCCACTAAGTCTGTGCTTGAGTGTTGCATCAGAAGCTGGACCATTAAAGCATTACTCATTACTAAGGCTGGTGAGCATAAATCATGGCAAAGAGTGTAGAAGCCCAAAACCAGGAATTATGGTGGCTACAGGAATGAGGAAGTTCCCTAAAATGCTGCAGACCCCCTAACACTGTTGTGACCACACCTGAATTAAAGAAAAGAAAAAAACCCGACTAGAAAAGAAGCACATTCTGAAACCAGTTAGACAGCTTTCTTAAAAATCCAAAAAATACAATGTAAAAATACAATCAAGCGTTCAATTCAGTACAATTCATTTTTCCAAAAACCAACTGTAGATTCAGAAAGACCACATATAATAACATGTTAAAAATCTTTAGATGGTATAGATTAAGCAGACAAACATTTGGTGTGTGCATTTCTTTCTTTGTTTTTTTTTTTTTTTTTTTTTTTTCCGACACCGTGACCTTGATTCACCACAGTCTGACTGGCACGTGAACAAGGAAGCTTAACACGGGAACGTTCTCAAATTTCCCAGATAATACGCAGGCGGTGAGCAGCTAAACCAACACAACCATCATGTACTTCTAAAATAGAAACGGAATGTACCAAGACCAACCGAAATTATTGATAACTCCTGCAATGTATGCCTACTTTAATGTAAACAAAGTCGAGTGAAAGGGAACTTGTGTTTATATTACACAAACATATCACATCTATGTTCTGACAATGACGAGACACAGCTTTTTACAAAACTTAAAACATGGCTGAATGAGTCTTAGTTTTAGGGGGGCGTTGAACCAAAAGCAGCGGATTACGTAAACTAACTTCAATTCATATATTGATATTAGCTTAATTTGTATTTGTATGGAAAACCAGACAGACAGTAACGACCCAACTTTGAAGAACCTAAACATAGCTAAACTTAGTCATTTCGGGGGAACGTTTAACCAAACACAGCAACAAAACAACAACAACAACAACAACAACAACAAGCTAACCTCAATTCATTGATATTAGCTTAATTTATATTTACATGAAAAAACACGAGCGACCTCAAGCTCTGGTTCTATATCATGTGACACCAAAAAGGGGAAGAGCGAAAGCAGATGCTAAAGTTATGTTTTAGGGAAGATACAAGCAAATCGCTACTCTAACAGTTTCACATTGGTTATAAAAGACTTCACTGCGTTAGACATGGAATCACATGCTAGTAGTTGTGGGATGGCGTTGGGGGGCCAGTCATAAGGAAGCAAGATTCCAATCTGTTTATACAAAACTTCACCCAACTTTGAAAGAAAAAAAGACTACATGTTAAAGAATCATGCATTACAATAACAAGAGTTTTGTAGGTCGATGAATGTGAAAGAGTGACAACTTGTAGAAAATAATCTCTTAACTATCCAGAGCCATCAGCTGAGTGAGTAGCTAGCTTAGAGACAGACAGGTTGACGCAAAACATCCTCACAACATTTTTGTTTTCGCAATAGAAGCCTGTTATAGAAACTGAATATACATGAAACACAGCGCGAAGTCCAAATTTCTTTAAAGATTACTATGAAACTATAATTGTCCGATCTCTAATAAAAATAAAATGTATATTTATTTACCTGGTTGGAATCTCCCATCTCCATCATTGTCCCGCAGCTTAAACGCCCAAAGACGGAGAAATAGTAGATTTGATAATCCAAATTTTTTAGATAAAATGACGAGCAACCAAACGCCACAAGGGGCCCGTCACAGAGGCACCGGACTTTCGGGAAATATTGCCTCAGCCAAGGCTGGTAAACGTTAGGGAGCTGGTGGCCCGCCCGCTGGGGTCGGCCCACTCACGACGGCCTATGAGAATGAAGGGAAGCACTCAGTGAGCATGCGCGTTGGGCCAACTGGGCTCAGATGCAGCAGTTTTACAATGGTAGAGATAACTGTTGCACAACATATCAGTGGTTATCATGTAAAGGTTATGATTTATGAAAGAAATAACTACCGCTGGGATTTAATAAGATAACTTTTATTCCAATCAACTATTCAATAAACTCATAAAAGTCATCGACCTACGTCATTATAGATATAACTGCGTCAAGTTTTGTTTAGTGTATAGCGGCCCCTTCTGGTCACTGGTTATGTCATTGGACTAAAGGTCCATCAGCCCTCATACCCCCATAACTGTATTACAATGTAAAATGTCATAGAGTGACCAAGACAGGTAAAATATTTTGTCCTAATACTTTTTATTTCACGGCAGGGAGTTAACTCAGACAGGATTTTCCCTGTTTTTTCTACACAAATTGTGTTACCTCTTAAAATAAAGTTTACAGAGAAACGTCAAAACAAACTTTTGTTTTAGTTAGTTACATGTAAGATTATTATGACCCTTCAATACTGTCAAAACTATAAACATTCACAATATCTTTGAGGTCAATATTGACTTAAACCAAAAATATCCTAATGTAGGCCATTTAGATTAAAAACTGAACTTTAGTCCTATTTATTATCAAATCAGCGTGAACTCTGCATGAACCTGGTACTAATGTGATGGAGATTCTTGTGACAAAGACATGGTCTGGTTTTGCACTCTGTGCGCATTGTACCAATAAAAATAAAGACAAACACAATTCTTATGATAGTTCCAATACTGGTAGATCTACAATCCATATATATAAACACACATGAAAATTCACCCAAAGTGGGCTCAGAGGACAAAACACCTGCACGTACAGGTATAAAGTATAGTACTTTTGATGTTTTGGAAACATTATGTGATTTCTAGCTAAAAGTTGTTGTGAAGTGTCTAAAAATGGTCAAATGGAACCCTAAGTTGTTAATAAAATGGAGCAAAAACATTTGCCTGAAAAAACAAAAGTGGAGGATATAATAACTACATAAATTGCATGAAGTCCTGTTGAAAGTATTTAATTTATTAAACTACTAATGATAAGTGACTATGGTGTATCACTTAATTTGGGACTGCAAAGCACCTAAATTGTGGTCAAAAGTACTAAGTACCTGTGTTGTTTTTTTTTTGTTTTTTTTGTTCACTGGAAGTAATAAGGAGCAGTTTTGCAGCCCAGTGAAGGCTCATTTTGAATTTTCTAATGAGATGAACAATCAAGGAATCTCTAACGAGAGTGATAATGATAATATTTGATTTCATTCATAAGGAAAGATGGGACTAATTAAAAAAAAATATCCGGAAGAGAGTGAGAAGAAGTAAAATCCTCAATATTTTAGACCAAATTTATTACTACACCCAGTGCACCCGTTATCTATTACAGGATATCCGTTCCACTCTCTGATGGCAACACACCCATGATCAGATACTCATAAACACTCACATAACTACAGATCAGTATACATACATGGATGCATTCAACACATTTTTCATAAATAAACACACATTTGGTTCCTTTAAAATCTTTTCCCCTCAACACATTGATATGCACCCCCACACAATTCAAATTTATATTCATGAATATCTACAAATTTATCACAGTTGATTCATGTTTTGTACATATCTATTAACAAAATTTCCATATTTGATCTTTAAGTCCTTTATGTTTGGACATTGTTTTTAGTGTAAACTAATTCTTTTCCACAGCTTCCCTTCACATGTGGATACACAAAACCTTTCTTTTTTTAGCATGCCTTGTGTATAATAAATATACTTTTTCACAGAAATTATGTTGTTCATATTTTTTATGAATAACTTTTTTTGGTAATATACTGCTTTTTGCTTTGAATATTATTTGAGCTACAGTATTATCACAAAGTTTGAGTTATTTTGACTGAATAAATAATTTGTTTGATTTAAAGTAAACACAAACATAATAAAATAATTTTAAGATATACTGGATATTTTTGCATTACTGGTTAATAAACATAAGCAACCAACATAACACGCATTTCACATTTGCACGTTGTGTTTTTATGAAAATAGTTTTTTTTTTGTTGTTGTCAGTTCTTGCTCCTTTTTTAATCATGTCTATCAAACTTTATTTGTTTTCGTAACCCTGGAATGGCTTGACAGAAGACTGCTGGCAAACATGATCTCACTGTAATCTTTCACATTAACACTTGATCGAGTTTGACTCTTCTGCGCATGAAAGTGAATCATAAAGAGTGTCCTTTCAGTGAAAGATACGTGGTCCTGTCTCTAGCACATGTGTGTGAAAAACTTTAGCTCACTGTGCCTGTGCGTGAAATTACACACACAGAAAAAAGGCAGTTTTTTTCTCCCCCTGTGCGCGCTCATGAACACGCGTTCACGTTTGGCAGCTCCACGTCGACATTCTTCCAGCTGCATATAGTGAACTGCACAGCACTGGGGGAAGAAAAGGTAAAACCCTAACACTTCAGGGCTGCAACTTCGCAGACGGACACCAACCTCACTGAAAATAGACTTTTGCACTTTGAATCTATAACCGAGGTTTGCACCGTCCTCTGTTCGCTTATAGTTGTGTTTTTTTGCGTTTTGATCTAGTCTTTGCCCCTCGTGTTGGATTGCAGCTGGTCCCTTGCGGCTACCTTCATCAGGTACAGTATGACTCGCAGGAATTGCCTCACCTTTAGTCTACGTTTAAATTGCTTCCTTTTTTCAGGATTGTACTAGAATAACCAGTTAATTTTTTGTTTCTTCACATACTTTTGCGTTGTTACTTCAGTAGATTGCTGATACAGTGCCATGTCAACGATCTTCAAACTGTTGCAAGTTGCTGGATTCAGCTGGCTTTTTTTTATTTGCATTTTTCTTGCTTAATGTTTCCACACACACAAAAAAAGCTTCTTCTGAAGGGCCTGTTCAGTTGAGAAAGTTGTTAATGATCAACAGGTTCTACTGATGACTCCCTTAATAATCCTTATAAAGATACAAAAAAAACACAAAAAACTATAAACTTTAGACTTCTAAACTGAAGGGGGAAAATTGTTTTCCTTTTTCCAACCAAGCAGATGGCCAGACTTCATGTAAATTAATGCCATTCAATTTCTAGGGAGATTTTTCTACCCAGTCAAATAGCTGGAAATAAAATTTATGATGTTCCCTATAAATGTGTTCAATGGTGTAAAATAAAAAGACGACACCTGTCATGCTGTATGTGTTTGATGTTATCCCAAACTCTCTTAGTTAGGACTTAACATCTTGTACTATCACGTTTTAAAAAGAAAAATCTGCATTTCTGTGTTATATTTTCACACTAAAAAATCAGTTTATTGTTAAAATTGTCTTCCTGTGTGTCCTGTTCTTTTCTTTTTTTTTTTTGTGGTGGTTCCAGGATGAAGGAATACGTACTCTAGCCCAGGATGAGGTCCCCTAGAAGGACAGACCTGTGAGGTGGCACTGTGGCTTTCCAAATAAAGTTCTGTGATACACTCAGACTCTTAACTGCTTGCAGTCAGTGCATTACAGAACTTTGTTTTGGGAGTTAATATTTTATAACCAGTGGGAGAAAAATCCTACATCTGGACAATTCAGTTCTCAGGACAATACAGACATTTGTTCAGAATATTTTAAATGCTGTCTTAATAAAGTTTCTTTTATAAATGTGTCACAATTTTGTTATTATTATTGTTGTTTTATTTGCCCCTGCGGTCTCTTTGTGTTCTACACTACTGTTGCTCATTTACAATGCCATGAAATGTTTTATAAAGAGTCATTGTAGAGCAGTGCTGTGCCATATGGAAACTCTAGTCATGCTGGTCAGGTGATTAAGAGGAGGTGAGTGAGGCAGAAAGGTAAACAGCATTTCATACTCTTTCAAGTGATTTGTTTTTTTCAGTCACATGAACAAATCTAGTCGTTTTTAGATTTTTTTTTAATACAAATAGTTAATTATTCATTTGTACATTTTTTTTCCATCATCTTGCAGCACTCCAGAACTGTCAATTGTTTACAGTTAAAGTAGCCCTTGCACCTTTGTTTACTATGTTTTCTATTGTGAAATAATAAACACATAGTCAACGAAAAGCCCAAAACATTAAGAAATATTTTTTCAATCCAAAGTGATTGGGGAAAAAGCTGCCTGTCTTTTGCTGCAATGCATGCCGGGAAACGCATGAAATGATGCATTCGCGGACTCATCTTTAATTTTACTGTGATGAAAACATGTCGAGGGTAACGTTCATTTTGGTTGAGAACAAGGATAAATGTAACTTTTTAACTTTAACAATATGCTTAATTACAGGCAGAACAGAATTTCCTCATACTTGCCACCAAGTTGCTCTCAAAACTATCCAGATAATTTGTACCAATTAAAAAGAATGAGAGATGAAGTATAAGTCCCATAAATATAAATTCTTAAAGGTAAATCATTTAGAATATGTGGTTTTAGTTTTACCAAGTGTTATCTTTTAGTCCAAGTTCCATTGTATCGTTACAAAGTTAAAGCTGCACCACTTTTCTAAGACCGTATTGAAAGTTTTTCAACCGTTTAGAACACTTTGCGATTCGAAGTTAATATTTCCTACAGTTTAGAACGCATCATTGAGTTGACCTCTGACAGGCGCCCATGGATCTTCCTTTCACAAACACGGAAGCAGCATGGCGTCCAACAGCTGTGGCGGCGGTTCCGACAGGCAAATGGCTGCACAGCACAGACTTAGTGTAATTGCCGGGCATCTACAGAGACCAAGTGGCAGTAACACTGCCGTCTTAGCCGCGGAGTGCAAAGGCCAAGGGAGCAAGCCATTTGTCTCCAGCGAGAACAGGACGGTACCCAGGAGGAGGTACAAGGCTGTGATGGAGCGGTGGAACAGGGTTCACCCTAGCTCTGCCGCTTTGCTTCTTATTCTGACAAACCATTGCATATAATACAGTAAACAAGTCGCGTTTGTGTTCAGCATCGTAGCAAAGTACCGCATTGTTGTTCACTATGGAACATTTTAAACGTTAAAGCAGTGAAAGTGGATAGCATGTTAGCTAACTGTCCCCGGCTACAAAGTAGCCATTCATTTCCTAAGTAAGAGTGGGTGCGGTTTGGAGGTTGGTGTGGTCGACTTTCAGAAAGTTAGTTCTCTGTGAAGCTTTTAGTCTAAACCTCAGTTTGCTGCTGAGATTTTTTCAGTATTGACGAGGATCTCAACACAGTGGCTACTACTGGATTTTTTTTCGGATGCACTGACTGAGAACTCTTTTCTCAAAGTAATTTAACAGGAAATTGACGTTTTCGTCGTAGTTTCTGATTAATAACTTTATGTATTTGAACTTAAGTAGAATATGTAAAAGGTCTAAACTATTTTAATACTATTATAGTTTTTAATATTTGGAAAAAGTACAAGTAAAAATCAGTTATATGTACCCTGTGAGCTGATTGGTCAGAATAAGTGGCGTGACTTTCAACCTATTACAAGCTAGCTCTATTCATTCCCAAAGTCATAACAATGTGGTGACAACATCTACTGTCTGACAGTTTAACCATCAACTGGTACAACAAGCACCACCAATTGTAATCATCCCTGTGGCAGTGCTAAATCCTTGAATGGAAAACATTTTTATTCAAATTAGATTTTGGTTTAACCCTGACTTTTTTTGAATACTATAATTCAAATGAACAGTAAAAGCACAAGTGAATTTTCCAGTAATTCCACTTTTGTTTAGTTTCATTTACAGTTTTGATTTCAGTTCCGGATCTGCCTTCTTTTTAGATACCATGATATGCAGGTTTTATAGTTTCACTATTTGCAATTACGTTTTCTTTTTTATTGTTCTTGTCAAAATATGCTTGATTTAGTCCTGGTAGAATTGCAGCTATCACATTTTGGACTTTCACATTTGTATTAAATTCAGTTGGAAGATGATGCATTTTGCTGCTTAAAAATATGCATTCTCAAGTATTCTTTTGTGTGAATAAAACACAACTTTAATTTCAAACTGTTTTCTAGGACTCAATAAAGCAGTACAGCAGCATGTTGCAACAGATTTAGGCTGCAAGGATTTAATGTCTTGGAATGCTGTGTCTATACCAATTTATCTGAACAGATACTACTAGTTTATTCAAACTTGGGTTTTAAAAATTTCTCACAAGTTTATTATATGGTAAAGATAGGATTTTGTATCTCATAATGTCTTCCTTTTTTCTGAAAGAGATTGCTAAGCTTCATTGGCTTAGATTTCTCTAAGTCCCATCAACTTGATTTATATGTTTCAGAGTGATTAATCACTCATTTAGTTCACTACAGAGACCTGCTGTTCTCTGTTTAGAGCAGGTATTTTCCAAAGTAAAACTTGTAATGGATTAACAGATGTGATTTAGTTTTCTTGGGGGTTTAGATCATGTTCAAATATTGTTGCTCACCACACAAATCTGAACCTGACAATGATAGAAAAGTGCCATTGATAAATGGAATGTATAACTGCGTAGGAAACTCTTTAAGTCTTGTGCAGCAATTCTCAAACATGTTTTGATTTAAATTTCAGCCAGCCCTGCCTTATAAATATGGAAATAATATCGGCGCCCTAATGAACTTTGAAGAATGCTAAATGTAGTTGTATTTATATTTGCCTGTCAGTTTATTTTTGTGGTTTATTCCTCCTTTGTCCTCCTGTTATTACTTGGCAGGAATTGACAAAGCCACTTTAATTTCACATTATTAAAAAATATTGGAAGTAGCCTTCGCTTCTGTATTTGTAACCTTTTCTTCTATTGTTCTCCTTCAACCTAAGATTACAAATTCTTTTTCCAACCTGCTCCATTATTTCTTTTTCTGTAGGCAGGAGATAATGAAGTGGAATGGCTGGGGTTACAGTGACTCAAAATTTGTCTACAATAAGAAAGGTCAAGCTGAATTTACTGGCAAAAGGTAATGTGACTCGTTAGAAACGGTTCATTTTTTCATTTTTAAAGACTCTAATTCCTGTCTTACTCACTGTTTAGCTTCTCCAGTTTCTTTATTTGCTGGCATCTGAAAGTGGAGTTATGCATTGATGTTTTTCACAGTCCACAGCATTTAAAATAACTTTTCATCCTTCTCCAGCCTACGCTCACAACAATGTGCTGCTTCTGCCACCTAGTGTTCGGCATTTAAACTGTTCATTGTCATCTGTGAAGGGGTCGCTGGCTTTGTCCAAGCCGGCCCAAACTCCTGCTCATTAACATGAACTGTTTTTCCTTCCATTCAGAAATAAATCACTTTATGGTGGGTGAAAAAACAAAACTTAGCTGCAGCAAAGAAAAAAAAAGGTCATTGGTTTCAAATAGCACAGCAATGAGGCTTCTTACACCCTATCTTGTGTCACATGGCAGGAGCAGCTGAACATTTGTGCATCTTTTGTAATGTGGACTAAGAACCGGACGGATTTTCAACAACAGGAATCGACAAAGCATGCGTCAGGATGTACTTTGAGTAATGAACTAAACAGGAAGTTACATCACTAATGGCTTCCTTTTGTTCAAATGCTAGCAAGCAACAGTTTCCCCACCTTAACTAAAACCTACCTGCTTTTTTACAGAAACTGTTTTCTCTCTTATAGATCTGCCTTTTCAAATAATACAGCAAAGTTGAAAATTAAGATCTTTTTACTTTTTTTATCTGTCACCTTGTTGACCTTTTTCCCCCTCTATTGAATCCAGGTACAAACTTAGTGGTATGATTATCCCCGGTCTTAAAGATTGGATGGAAAACACGTTTGGGGCCACTCTGCAGCACAAAGCTGCTGCAACAGTGAGTGCAGTCCATGTCTTTCAATTGTGTCACGTATAAAAAGCCCCTTGCCACAATAAAACCAATCAGCAAAGTTTATGTCTATGTGTTTCAGCCTGCACTGAACAGCAGTGCAGTACCACCTCCCACTTTAAATGAGGCCTTTGTGGAGGAACTCAAATCCACAGGTGTTCCCTTCTCTGCCGACGCAGAGGACAGAGTGTTTCGTGCTCATGGTAAGGAAGCAAACGGAGGCTGGTGTTTTGTAGTTTTATTTTAAAGCATAAGTTTGTGATGAAAGATGGAAAGCCTTTGTGATTAGCATTTGTCTTTTTTTTCTCCAGGTCACTGTTTGCATGAGATCTTTGCTTTGAGAGAGGGGAAAATCGGCCGTGTTCCAGACATGGTGGTATGGCCAAGTGAGTTCTCTCCAGCCCAGAATCTCTCCCCTCCCTGAGCCCGTCTGTCTTTTTACTTCAACGCAGTTTAATTCACCCTCCTTCTGGTTTAGGTGATTTAAAGGGTTAATCTCTGCCGACGCAGGGATATTAATATGTATGAGTGGAAGCTTAATAAGAAGCGTCAGAGGGAGGAGGGTTGACACCCAACACTCCTCAGTGTGGACCTGCGTGCTACACCTATGAGTTATGATTGTGAGATTGCTTTTCCCTTGTTATGACTTGGGCTATTTTATCATGCAAATGAGTGTTGACTGCTGGTTGAAAGCTGATTAGCAACCTTCTAATTAGGCAGCAAATCATCAAGAAAGTCTAAGCACATCTTTTTTTTTTCCATGTAAGCACCATTTTAAGGTTGCGACCCTGCAAATACATGTATTTGCCACATGTCCATTGGACATGTTAAAGTGTAAGTTGCATTGGTTTGATTTTATGACGCTGAAGGATTTTTACTCAGCAGCCAGAAGTCCAAATGTGTGTGTTTCATTGGATGTGAAGAATCGCTGCTTTTTAAAGTACTGGAGGCATGTGAAACCTATCAGTGTGGGTGGATGTTGCTGCTTCACCTCTCCAGTTTGCATGGATTTCTGCTCTGCCATTGGTTAAAAGGCATCTGTATTGATGCCCCACCCAAGAGAGTGAAGCCTCAGTCAATCAGACTCTGCCTTGCAAAAGGCTGCAGGGAGAATCAGCAGCTCCCAAACCGCTCTGCTGCTCCCCCTGCTGTAATGGCAAAGACAGTAATCAGTGAATGCTTGTTTTTTAATTCCCCTTGAGTTTCTTAGTATTTTTCACAGTAAGAAAACATAGTCGCATATCATTTAATAATAAAAAAAGAACAAAATGGAGTTACCTCTCATTAACAATCTTCTTTTTCTCTTCAGACTGTCACAGTGATGTTGTGAAAATTGTGGAGCTGGCGTGCAAACACAATGTTTGCTTAATACCATATGGAGGTAAGCATGAAAGTTCGAAGCTTTTGTCCCAGTTTAATGAGTTCAAATAATTTGCATGAAGAGACAACAGTCATGTCAAACGTTAAAAACGTTCTTGCAGGATTTTATAATTAACAGAAGAGCTTAAAAACACAACATCATTCATAATTTTAAATCATCTAACAAGATGTTAAAGTTAAAAATCTCCCTTCTCGCTGTTATGTACCAAGATCCATTAAAAAAAAATCACAGTTTAAAGAGATCTTTTTAAAAGTCCTCCTAAATGTAACACCTTTGGTAAAACTGAATGTAATTTACCAGCTTTATTGCAATAAATGTTTTTTTTTTATATAGCCTTTTCATTTTTGTATTCTTGAGTAATTTTGACAACACTTTGAATATTTGTTTGAGCAAATGCTCCTAAATTAATAAAGCCACAAAATGTAGCTGAAAAGATATGAATTAATTCTTCATTTTTTAAAATGTATATTTTTGTTTCGTTTTCCTGTATTGGCAGATTTGAACTCTTGCAGAGAAATAAAAGGCATAAACTTTACACTTTACTTTTTATCATTTATTTATTTCTTTTACACATTTTAGTCCTAAACATGCAAAAATGGCAGCTGTTCAAAGCATTAACTTGGCACTTTGAAAAACGTATCTTCTGTAATTAATTTCGACCTTGTTTTTTTTTAATGATCATAATTTAACTGTCTAAATTCTCAGATCAGTAATCTGATTTTATTTTTTCTTGCAGGAGGGACCAGTGTGTCTAGTGCTCTTGAGTGCCCCCCAGAGGAGACTCGTTCCATTATCTCTTTGGATACCTCCCAGATGGTGTGTGAACTCGAAAGGTTTTCAATCACAGTTCATCTGTGATTATAGCTTGACGAAGCCATTTTATTGGACTTCAGTGTCTATATTCCAGCATGGAATCATGGGAAATTGATTTATTGATTAGAGGATGTAAGAGATTTGTGTAACTTAATTTAGAGGGGGAGGTCATGTCCTTTTGGTTGTCAGCATTGGCCTTTTACATCACACATCAAAACAGCTGACAAATCGTTTAGCAAACCGGTACTTTGCAGAGTTGAGTTTTTGGTAAACACTTCTTAGATATGCAACTATTTTTTTTACCCAGTACTGCCTATATCTAGTTCCATAGAAAGAAACTGATGTGTTAAAATGCATGAAACACATCAATGAATACGGTCAGATGTGTTTCAATAAAATGCCGGCTTACAGAGTTTGTCATTTAAAGCCTTCCTTTAATAAAGGTGAGGTTTTTATAAATGTATTTGATATAAAGTTTAGCCTCATATACAAAAGGGGTTTGTACAAATATAAACCTTATGAATAATTTTTTTTTATAACCCCCTATTGTAGCAGTAGAATCTGTCCAACACAAGAGACTATTAGCTCTTACCTGTTTGCTTAGCTACTGGACAAGACAAGTTTAATAAAAAACATGTTAGTAAGTCATGAATGAAAAAAGCTTTTAATTATTTGACTGCACAAGCTGCAGACCACTTCTATATAGTTCACTTTCAGTTTTTCAGTGATAAGCACTGAAATAATTCTTTTTAACTGATCAAATTCAAAATTCCTGCGGGGGTTTGACAGTCTCTGAATGTGTGACTGCATAATCACTTCTCACATCTGATTGTCTCCAAACACTTAGCAATGAGTTTTTATTTTGGAATGTAACTTAAGGTTTCATGTCTTTTTATGTTCGGTTAAACTGACCTTTTGTTTCGTTCAAATTACTCTTTATGTGGACAAATAGTCGTACGTGCTGCATAAAACCTAATTCAATGTTGCCTTACAGAAGTACAGCTAAATAAATGTTCACACTCGAGACACATTTTGAAGCTTGTAAAAAAAAAAGTGGCCGTCATTTGAATTCTAAAGTGTTGCTTCAGCAATTTATTTCACCAGAATGTCAAGCAGGCCAGCATCACTATGATAGTGTTTCACTAGGTGGAATATAAACTGGTCACCAGTGCCCTGCAGTCCTTTGATCCAAAAGAGGTGATATACTGGCTATCATTGGTGCTGCCAGTCACCAGGTTTGGTGACACAGACATCAGTGTTGGGTTTTCTGTCGGGGTCGGAGGTGAGATGGTCCCTACGAAAAGACTTGAAAGCAGCAATGCGAGAGGACCATAAAGTTTATTACCACTGGAGAATAATTTATGGCACTTATGACACGACCTCCTGAGGATATGGGTGAACCGTGTGCTCAGTGAACTAAACCAGAAGCAAACATTTGGAGTTAAATGTTAACCTGAAGGAAGCTGACTGTAGACCTTTTTTTCCTGTAGTGGCCCTGCATACAATTAACCTTTCAAAGTTTTGTGAGAAAACATAAAAAAGTTGTGCGGGAGAGGCAGTTTTATCCTTCAAATCAAACAAACGGTATCATGTTTCTTTAAGACATAAAGCATTTATGTTTGGCTTCTGCAGACATGTTGTTTGTGTTGCAGAACCGCATTCTCTGGATTGACGAGAAAAACCTGACTGCCCACATAGAGGCTGGAATCATCGGTCAGGATCTGGAGAACTTGGTAAGCAAGCACAACCATAAACTTGAACAGTCTAATCATTCCTCCACGTCTTTTCCCACTTTTCACCTTGGTACTCTTTGTTCGGTGGATCTCAGAGGCTTTGGGAAGGAGGTTGAGATGGGGGAGAGGAGATGGTGGCTATGAGCAGATGGCACCATCAAGCTAATTCAGAAAAATGGAGAGGGAGCGGGTGTTTGATGTTGAGGAATGCGTGAGCTGCATGTAAAGCAGACTCCACCTCTGCATTCAGACTGGGCCCAGTTGACAGAGCAGATGGGTCGACATTATAAACTGATTTACAGAGGAGAATGTGCTGAAACTAACTTTTGTGCTCTTTTAAGCAGTGTTATGCTGTCATACAGAGGCTTTTATTATTATAACAACCCTTCAGAATTAGGGATTTAGAATAATCGATGTTCTCCTAAACCTTAAAACTAATAAGTATGTATGTAAGTATGTAAAAGTCTCTCTACACTTGTTATAAAGGCTCTGTTTCACATAAAGCCACATAGACAATCCTATTCAATGAATTAGATTTCTATAGGAGAGCATGCAACAATAAAACCATCTTAAATCTATAAAATTAAATAAAGAAATGAGCTTTTAGTGTAGGATAAAAGTTGTTTTTGCCATTTTTCCTATCTTGGCTATCTCAGTACAGTCTTGTTTACCGCAGGGAATACGTTCCATAAATAATGCGGTGAAATCCGTGAAGTAGGGTTACAGATGTTTTAAGGCTGTAAAACCCCTCCTGACACAATTCAGACACTTTTCTCAGACAGACATTTTCACACTTGTCTCTCATTTTGAACTCTCAAAATTCAAACCTCTCTGGAAAAATAAGTCCAGTATTCTAGAATGAAAACAAAGATCTGATTGCAATGAAGATTTATGTATATTTAATCAGCTGCATGTATCGCGCACGGGAGAAATGGATTGATCCAGCCAATGAGAACGCAGTGTGCTGTTAAAAAAAAGCAATATTGCACTGAAAAAAATCCACATAACAGCGAGGCCGTAAAAGGTGAACTGTGATATAGTGAGGGAATACTGTATATCTATAACCATAAGATGCAGGATGGGATTTTTATCGCCTTCATTCCCTCCATCTTTTATTTTTATTTTTTTGTATTTGCTATATATTTTACTTATTTACTTTAATGTTTGTTTATTTCCTAACTTTTTCTCCCCTAACAAACACATGCTGTCTTCCCTTTCATCCCAGCTTAATGAGAGCGGCTACTGTACAGGACATGAGCCAGACTCCATGGAGTTCAGCTCCCTGGGTGGCTGGGTAGCAACAAGGGCATCAGGGATGAAGAAGAACATCTATGGCAACATCGAGGACCTGGTGAGTTAATTCGCTCCGTTCTACCGTACTGTGTTTGATCCACTCACCCAATTAAAGCAAACAGGTTACTACACACCAATTAGAGAGAAAATTATCAGCAGTTTTCTAGACCCTTTCAGACTGCTAATTAATATGTGCATCAATATTACAGTCATATACCATTTTTGTAATCAATCTTTTGAGACTAATTTGGTCTGAAAAGATTTGGTATCATTACTTGTTGCTTTGCTGCGCTCTGTCTAAATAGGTAATTCGCATTAAGATGGTGACTCCACAAGGTGTGATTGAAAAGAGCTGTCAGGGGCCGCGCATGTCCACGGGGCCAGACATCCACCATTTCATCATGGGCTCAGAAGGTTAGCTCCCTCTCACTCATGTGATTTCAATACTCAATGGCATGTGTCCGCACTCACAGTCGTGTACACTTTGTGTTGATTCCCGCTCAGGTCTGTAAGGTCATTCAGATAAAAGAGTAACATCAGGACAGTTCTCAGGCTGCGTACTCCTTACTTATTAACTAGCTTTGGTAGAAAAGGGATCTGGAGGACTGCTGGAAATTAACCGATGCACGTCTGCTCCACTCTGTCTGCAGTGCCCTGTCCTTGTAGCTGCTAGCGCAGATGCTGCCATATGCTTGTTTTCCCTTAAACACTGATGGAGTTGAACTTTTGGCATTGCTGTGTTAAACAGCTGGGGATGCAAACCCTATTGGCAAGGAAAGCTTAATAATCTGCTCCCTGACTGATCTGGAACAGCAGCAAACATTTCAATTTGTGTTCAATGAAAGCGATTCAATGAAAGGAAAAGACCAAACTTTTTATTCATATTTCTTTTTTTTTATTCATATTTATTTAATGATTGCATGAAGGCTAATCAGGTTAAGCAGTCACACATGACGCACTTTATATTGACACTTTGCATAAACTTAATTATTCATTTACTAAAATTTATTTTTGTTTCTTTAGTAATAATGCTTAATGGATTAATAAGCATTTAGCTGGTAATCTGACGAAAATGTGCTAATTTTAGACAGGATTGCCAAAGATGGTTTTCTTCTCTTCTTATAATTGAAAAATGCTTTAGTGTTTGTTCATAAAAAATATTCCATTGCTTACACAACCTTTTGTAACAGTTTAAACATACACAATAATGAGGTTTTTTTTCTCCATTACCACATTACTGTGTGAAGAGCATTTCTTAACATCTTAGCTGGAACAAGTTCATATTTAAGGACAGATGTTATTTTAATGAGTATGCTTAGCTTTTTCTTTTAATTAAGACTATATATTTTTAACAACAAACATTGATTAACCGGTACTTGTTTTTTCTAAAGATTTTGATAAGCTTTTTCAGAATTTATTTTTCCAGGAATCACTACAAACCTTTACTCAAACTATAAAACGAATCTCCCAAGCCTTATGGTAATTTCCATATGAAATAAATCCTAATTAAGACAATCAAGACAATAGTTATGTTGCCAAAAGAGAGTGGCAGTGTGATCACATTGTCTGCCCATATGACCATATTGTTAAGAATATGCCAAAAAAAAGAACGATTCCTGTTGATGCAGCTTGTAAACATGTCTTTTTAATATAACTTTATTCAGCAAATGACTTTATTCAGAGAATGACACATTTTACATTTTTAAAAATATAAGTAGATTTATTGAAAACCAGGATAAGTAAATTTAAACATCTTTTTTAAACCTACTTCTGCAAATTTACATTGTTTTGAACACAGTTATGCACCAAAAGGTTTTGTTAAATCCAAGTGACATCTTTAAAACAGATAAGTTTAATACCAAATATTATTCATTTAGCTAGCATTTCTTTTATGTATAAAGTCTCCCCCAACTGGTTTGTTATTCAGGTTATTGAATAAGAGATGATTCTGCTGCTGAGATCAGTGTGCAAAGCAGAACTAGGACACACATGCATGTCTTTCCTGGTCTGCTGGGAGAGCAGTGCAGCTCAAAGGTCACACAACCACATGTTCTCATTATAATTGTCTGCCTACACAACAGAAAAAATCCCTATCCTGCAGCCTGACAGTCGACCACATCAGCTACAGGAAAGAGTCGCTTTAAAAAACCTCAACTATGCTCTGCATTTTAAGTGAAAAACATCCATTCTGTGCAAAACTGCTGTGGAGCCCTCAAGCTTCTTATTCTCCGACTCCATTTATCTCTCTGACCTTAAAGAAAGGTGACTGCAACAAACTTCTAGCAGCGTCAAGAGCGATTGATGCGAATATTGGCAGCAATATAAAAATATGTATTCAGTGGAAGCTTTGTTTCTTTAATGGTTAGGATTAAAACCCTTACAGCTAAACACTGTAGTGAGCCTCCCATACAGTTTCCACTGCTGCAGATAACGGTGGCCTAAGCCCTGAATGGTTGCATTTAGTGCATTTTCCTGCTTACTTCCCCACCCCCACTTCATTCTAGAAAAACCTAGCTCCTCCCCATCTCTCTTCCTCAGTCACATCCATTAATTATGCATATGCCTTTCACCAGCGAGGCTTGTGGCGCTGCTAAATCCCATCACAGCCGGATCTCATAGATAAAGGCAGGTTACTGCTGGCCTGCAGTAACCTGCCTTTCCTCAATGAAACGTATGAATAAACTCATTTTCCTGTAGGCCACTAGAGAGCAGCGTGCGTCGTGTGCCGTGTGCCCTCTAAAAGTCCAAAGTGAGCAGATTAAGTCTTTATAGGAAGCATAAATCTATAAATGGCAACTTTAAAATAACATATTTGTGATGAAGTGTATGAATCTGTTTACAATTAATAATTTGAATTTTTACTTTTTCTTAGTATAGCTTTTGAATGCTAAAAGATCCCTTTATACATATACTGTGTATATATATATATCTATATATATAGAGATATATAAAAGCCCCTCTCACCCTTCCGTGGGTGGTTACTCACACAAGGTCTACCAGAGGCCTGGGAGCTTGGGGGTCCTGCAGTATCTTAGCTGTTCCTAGCACTGCGCTCTTCTGGACTGAGAGGTCTGAGGTGTTTCCAGGTATCTGTTGTAGCCACTCCTCCAGCTTGGGGGTTACTGCCCTGAGTGCTCCTGGTATTTCTCCAGTTTCTCATGTTCCTTCTTCATGATGTTTCTATCGCTTGGCACATCCACCATAACGGCTTTCCTCTGTTCTTTATCCACCACTATAATGTCTGGTTGGTTCTCCATTACCATCCTATCAGTCTGGATCTGGAAGTCCCACAGGATCTTTGCCCTCTCATTCTCTACCACCTTCGGAGGTGTTTCCCATTTTGACCTTGGGGTTTCCAGTCCATATTCTGCACACATGTTCCTGTATATTATTCCAGCCACTTGATTGTGGCGCTCCATGTATGCTTTACCTGCCAGCATCTTACACCCTGCAGTTATGTGCTGGATTGTTTCAGGTGTCTCTTTGCACAGCCTACACCGTCCTTGGCTCTTGTCTGGTGTGGTAGATCTGAGCCTCTATCGCTCTGGTGCTCAGGGCTTGATCCTGAGCTGCCAGGATGAGCGCTTCAGTGCTGTCCTGTAGGCCAGCCCTTTCTAGCCATTGGTAGGACTTCTTGATATCAGCCACTTCAGTTATGGTCCGGTGGTACATCCCATACTGGAGTTTGTCCTCCCATGAGGATCTGTCCTCCAGCACTGTATCCTCTGCTCTCCATTGCCTGAGACATTCACTGAGCAGACTGTCAGTTGGGGCCTTGCGCTTGATGTACTCGTGCATCTTCTATTTATGTGGCTTCTACGCTCACTAGTCCTTGGCAAAAATTTTGCTTTTTGTGTTTTACATGATCTTGTAGCCTTTTTCACATGACGGAGGACAAATAGAAAGAAAATTAGAATTAAAACAGCATTTCTGACTGTTTCTTTATTTTAAATTGTGAAACAGGAGCAGACGAAATAATCCAGTTTGAAAAAGCTTGTAGTAGAAACTACAATCGGCAGACCACAAGCTCCCTGCTTCGCTCGATTCTGATGCATCCACTTGCAGACAATCACATCCATGTACGTCTTTGTTTTCCGTGTCTGGGCTGCCATCTGGCTCAGAACTGTATGGCTGGATGGCTTCGATATTGTTCAACATTTTTTTTTGTAAGATTAAGGTCGGGCATAAGGGGCTGTAAGACAGCAGGAGAGAGTGTAAACAAAGGGACCATGGGAAGTCGGGGAAGGCTTATTCTGCATCAATGGTTACGCCCACAACTCTGAGGCAAATTTGTAATAAACTATTGCAGTTTTACAGAAACTATGTCTTAAAATTTACGTAGGCTTTTTAATTTGCCTAAAAAGGGTATAATCATAATTAAAAGACCACTGAGAACACTTTCACAGTAAATCAGATAAGAGAGGAGCTTTGAATGTTGAGTGAATCTAGTAAACTGAGCTTTACACCATCTAGCCCGTCCATCTGTGGGCGTTTATATTCTCATCCTCTGCGTAATGTTTAAAACAGTTTTGGCCTGTGGTGCATGTGTGAAAAGTAAATCCCCAACAAATGAGTCACATTGCTCTCTGTGCCAAGAACCTAAAAAAGAAAAAAAAGCTTTCTTCATAAGAAGTGTACAAGCAATGCCGTCATTCATCTGCTAGTAATATAGCATATACGTAAAGCCAACGGTGTGAAATGCTTACGGTAACAGCCGTAAACATTGTTTTCATATGTTTTCATTTGTTGCTGTGTTTTCAGGGATAAACATTTGCGGCTCACATGTTTTGCTTTGAAGATTGATCAAGGATCTACATTAAAGCAACGTCATTGTGTTGCAATAGTTTACTGTGAGCTTTGAAAGACGCCAGCTTGCTCTCTCTGAGTCTTTTAGGCGCTTGTGGTTGACAGCTCTCAGGGTCACCGTGTCAGCCTGGAGTTTCCTTGTACCTGTGCTTGAGTTGCTGCTGTTGGCCTCGGTTCCTTTCATAGTGCCTTGTTTTATTTCCTCTTGCTATTACACTGATGAATCTCAGCTGTCTTGCCATGTTGTAGGGAACCTGAACTGCTGGGAAATGTGAGTCAAAGGTCAACCATTTGACCTCAGGATATGTACCAGAGCCCTGTAAAATGTTCCAACAGGCTCAGGGCATGTAAACTGTTTGAAGAGGCATTGTTTTTTTTTCCTTTTTTCTTTTACTCATACTCCCTTTCTGTCCACAGGAACCCTGGGTGTGATTACTGAAGTAACTATGAAGATTCGTCCTGTGCCAGAGTATCAGAAATACGGGTCGGTGGTGTTTCCTAACTTTGAGCAGGGAGTTGCGTGTCTTCGAGAGGTTGCCAGACAGGTATGATGTTTCAAATCCTCCTGTCAATGGAGAGAACAGAACATTCTTGAAAAACTGACAGAGAACAGACGTTTTGTTTTTTTTGTACTGTACACATACCTGCTGACAAGGATATAAAACCTGTCACAGCTGTTTGACGAGTCTTTTCAGTTTTGATGCTCCAAAAAGTCTTAAGTCTTTAATTAGTACTTTGATTTTTCCACTGTTCAGGATGGATTAGCTACTTGTTATGTGTTTTTAAACCAAGCTCAAAGTTGTTTTGTCGGAAATTCCACAGCCCAATAATTTAACAATGTTGTAAAACGTTTTGGATCATATTTAATTATAAAAAATGTTTAAAAAAGTTTTGAGACTATAGGGCGCTAAAAATTATTTAAAGACCCATTCTGATCATCTTTTGATCCATTGTAAGTGTTCCCAGTGGTCTTTTCATTATGATTGACGTTTTTAGCCAAACCAAAAAACTCTTTTGAGACATAGTTTCTGTAGCGCTGCAGGAGTTTCTTAGAAATTGACCTCTGGCAACCCTGCTCCCCTTCCCATAACCCGTGACTGAGAGTTCTCTATTTACATGCTCTCCCTTTATCTTATAGCCACTCACACCCCCAACCTAACTCTGCAGTGCAACAAAAATGGCGAGCAGTGTCGGAGCTGTTTAGCCATACAGTTTTAAGCCAGATGTCAGCTAGGTAGAGAACAAAAACGTACACAGATCTAGTAACGAAAACGTTGCGTTTCACAATGATTTAAATAGAAAAATACTCCATAATGCAATTTTTAGCTTAATTTTCTTTAAATGTGTCCTCCAACAGCAGAAAAACGGTACAAGAACATGTTAAAAACACATCAGAATGGGTGTTTAGATACTTCTAAATTCATTTCACTTCCTTTTTTTTATTCCTTTACTTTTTTTTTTTTTGGGGAACATCCAACGTTGTTTTCTATGAGTAAAGTTTAATTTAATAACATTTTTTTTTTATTTCCCAGAGATGTGCCCCGGCGTCAATAAGGCTCATGGATAATGAACAGTTTAAGTTTGGTAAGTTTCCTATGATTTTGTAACCACTCCTTCTAAAATCAATGTCTTAAAGTGAAGAGAGCTCTATTTTTAGGAAGCATAAAGCCGCTCCCTGTCCCAAGCGTCGGCATAAACATAGTCTTGTCAGATGTGTGGCACGTGGTTGGCTTGTAAGAAACAGAGAAATGAAGCTTGTGTTCATTTATTTTGTTTTTTCCTCTCTCATCTTTTCAAATTTAACAGCAACCAACGACCTGCTGCTCCCCTGCACTAAACTGTAACACTGATTCCTATGTATTATTTATGTGTGCTGCATTTACATGTGCAAAGATGAAAACTGCAGACACATTGAAAAATAGCACCGTAGAAAATTAAGTGCTTGTTAGGTTTTACTTTTATGGCATTGTTTTTGAGGTCTAGTGGAATGCATCTTGCATTGCCAGGGATGCCTGTAAAGTTCCTAGATCCCCGGGGATCTCATTATCTCCCCTACATTTCCACGTTTCATAGAGTAGGCATTTCTTAACATAAAGTAAGAAAGATAAAGTGACCATTGTGATGTTTTTATTCTTTATTTGTATAACCTTCTTTATCCAAACCTGAATTATTTAGGGTTTATTCTTTCTTTTGATTTTATTGTCGAGTAAATAAATATGTTTTTGTTTTAATTATCCTGCATAATTTGGTGCTTTGCATATTTTAAACCAAAATACATCACAATCATACTTGTAAATAAAATAATTTGCCTTACCGTGTTCTGGTAAAAAAGGACAACTGAGAGGGATGAGTTAAAAATAAGATTATGGTGAGGGTTGGCTTCATTTAGCCTCTATGAATTTTCAGCATTTAATCAATTATTGCATGATAGCTGTGAGAGACCTTAAGACCTGCAATCAAATTTTGCAATGGAAACAAATAGGACACTAAGGGATGAAGAGACATGAGCATGGGGGGAAATAAATGAACTGTTAAGTCTCAACGACATCACCCGTGACTTCCCCGCTGTGATTGATAACCATCCCACTGCCCCCAGCCCCTCATTTTCACATGTCCACAGGCGCTTTTGTGCGTCCGATCAAGAATAAATCAAAAAAGTGAGGGTGAGGAAGACTGATTTCACCGCGTCAACCTTACTTCTCTTCGGAAACTCTCTGATTTATAGAGGCTGTCGATGGCAGTTTCTGGCCACTTGTAATTTTGCTCTAAAGTTGCCATTTATATTTCCATCTTCCGTTTGATTCCCAGACCGCGCTTTACCGAGCATTTGAGGTGCCATTACCACCACTTCTTCCTCAGTCCTGACAACTTTAACTTGATGTTTTCCACAGGTCATGCCCTGAAACCTCAGGTTTCCTCCATTTTCACTTCATTTCTAGATGGATTGAAGAAATTTTACATCACTAAGGTAACAGATGAAACACATTTTTCAGACATTTTTTGCCCCAGTTAATTTAAAAAATATGTTTTTTTTCTTTTTTTGCAGTTTAAAGGGTTTGACCCTAACCGCTTGTGTGTGGCCACCCTGCTGTTTGAAGGAAACCGTGAGAAGGTCCTGCAGCACGAGAAGCAGGTTTATGACATTGCTGCAAAGTTTGGGTGAGAATCTTTTGGATTGTGCAAAGCTTCATGTAAGGAGGTTTGTTTCTAACTGAAGTGACTCAAATAGGAACTATAAGGAATTCACTTTTAGAGGAAGCACTGCTACTGTTTTTCTTTTCTGAAACCTTTTAAAATTTTTAGTCGAAATGAATTATTCTGTCTTTTATTGTGCTTATGTTTTACAGTTACCTTTTAATTTGTCATCATAGGGACATTTAATATCAGGACGTTTTCCAGAAATTAGGAGAGCGGCGGCTCCTTATTAGTTTCTGATTTAAACACATTTTTCTTTTCACTTTAATTACTGGATTGTTTCAGGCCTAATTTGGTTTCAACTTGTTTGGCATATCCTTTTTTTAGACCATGAGAACCTGTTGTGCCTGTGAAAAAAATTCCAGAGTGATTAAAAAAAACAAGACTTGAAGGCATTTTTTTAACTTTTACTCAAACTTTTCTTAGATTGGCGTTAAAGTGAGGAATAGCTACCAGTTTGTTGGGCTTTCCTGTTGTTCTCCTTTTCCTCTCTATCTTATCATTTGGGAAAGTTTTCAAAAAAATATTCAAAAGCAACTCCATCAGCATGTATGTATCTTTGTTATTAGTGAACTAAAGCAGAAAAACATGAATATTTGAAGGATGATGTTAATTTAATTTAAGCTTTGCTTTAATTCTCACCCAAAAAGTTCATTTTAACACAAGTTGAGCTTTAATGTCATGACAAATGATGGCACAAAAATTGTACTGGCAGCAATCTTTTTGAAAGCTAAAAAACAAAACATATTAAATATATATTTTTAAATATATAGATAATCTAGATATTTTATTTTCATGCATTGTATATCAGTGTAAACTGTTTTTGTTTTTAAAGGCCAAAACTTTTAAAATAAAATCACTCAAAAAATTATTTTTCAGCTCAAAGCCCAGATATCCTTAACAGCTTTAGTCTGTAAAAGAGTTAAATGCAAACGAAGCGTGTCAGTTACTTGCAGCATCTTTTGCGTCTCTGCTTTGCTTCTTGAAAACACGATCACTCAAAAGCTCAAGTGTCAGTGATGGATTAGTTTGGTAGGGTTTGATGAGGAATGTTTTCTCCTGGTGTTGGGAAACATTAAGAAGGGTGGAAAATCAATATAGTGATTTTCTAATGAGCTCGGCCTGATTAGTTTGGATGGTGAATGAATATGTGATTACCCGCCGCAGGTGATAGATGTGTGGCTGACCTGTGGCGATGCTTGGAACACAGCAGCATTGATCCGTACATTGTGGGACTGACAGGCTCCTCGACAGCTGTTTTAAAGAGGAGCGGTCCGAGAATCATAGCTGGAAGAAAGGAGATGTTAAATATTAACCCTGCTGTGTGTTTCCAGGGGCCTGGCAGCTGGAGAGGACAATGGGCAGAGGGGCTACATGTTGACCTTCGTCATTGCTTATCTCCGGGTGGGTCACTCCTCTGGCTTTTGCTTTCCCTGAGCTGACAGACAGGTGGGGCAGGCAGGGGCATTGGAGGCTGACAGCAGATAGGATAGTGAGCAATGACGAAAGACTACAGAATATGACCTCAGGAGGTCTTTGATTGGATCTGGGCACAGGCGTTGGAAGGAGAGCACATGAGCTGCCGACAGACCAACAACAGAGAGTTGACTTCGGTCAGTTCAGTTACAGAGCTCTTTAGGGGTCTCGGTAACAAATGACCAAAAAGGGGGTACACCTTTTGTTGTCATAAATGGAAGTTTTGTGGTCAATTGTAATCCAAGATATCCCAAAACTAGATTTATTGTAATTAGATAAAACGTTTAGAAAAATTAAGAGTTAGTAAATGTGCTAATAAATTTCCTTTTTTCCTCATGATTTTTGAATAAAAGACAGTTTGGAAGAGGTTTTGAATTCTTCTTTTTTTTCTACTGTACCATAAATGTATTGAACATGTCTGCTAAAAATGACGGATGAATATCATTTGTTTTTTGTTAGTCATTTTAATAATTTCTGATAATACATTTGAATGTGAATAAGATCTAAACATTGCAGCTTTCTGATTTAATGGGCTTTTATCCATGCAGGACTTGGGAATGGACTACTTTGTGATCGGGGAGTCCTTTGAAACCTCGGTGCCTTGGGACAGGTAAGTGCACTGAAATGAGCTCAGGCTTTTTCCCTGTTAAATTTTAATGCGGCATTCTTTACCCACCACCCACTTCCCTGCCTTGAGAGTCCTCCGCCTGCCCACCCCCCCCTCCTTTTTTTTTCTTTTTTACATTTTTTTATTTCTACCCTGCGTCTGCTTTCTCCCTCCGTTAAACGACGCTGCTGATGGAAGCTTTACAGCGTTGCTGACACACATGTATATCAGAGGACACGGGGCCATTGCAGAGCGCTCTGCGTGAGGACCGTGTGATGTTTGAGTCGCAAACGCAGCCCACATTCATTTCGTGCGATCCACACTGTCGACATGTTTTTATTATCACAACAAACAGGAGCATGTGCAGCTCCCTGTTGTGTAACATGCCTGACGGGGGAGACCAAAAGATCAGGCACCGAGGCGAGCATATGTGCCTGGCTCATTACCCATCCTCCTTCCCATCCTCCACACGCTACACACGGCTGCACATGCTTACGACTGGCGGCTATTTCCACACCAGTGGGAATCTCTTGCACAGTGGTTGTCACGTTTGTCCGTCTGTCGCCTCCTCCTGCTTTTATCCTGAATTTTAATAATTTTGTACCTCAGTTTAATTGATTATTAAAGTGTGTTTCCCTCACAAGTGATGTGAAGTTTTATTAGATTCTTGTTTTAACAGATTGATATATATATATATATATTTTTTTAAATAATTGTTCATTTGTTTTCAGGGTGTTAGATATTTGCAGGAATGTGAAGGCACGCATCATTCATGAGTGTAAAGACAAAGGAGTTCAGTTTCCACCTTTATCCACTTGCAGGTAACAAAAAAACAAAAACAATTTTTATTGTGTTTGTTGAGTTGTCTGCATTTAAATCTGGTTTTTGGCACAAAAATAAGATGCAGTTATTGTGCAGCCTGACTTCTCCTTTAAATTTAGTGTGTTCATTAGTCAATGCATTGGTATGACTCTTATTTTTGCTCGTTTTGTAACATTTTTTTGGTGTTTATTGAAATAAGATCTTCCAAACACGACATTTGTTTCTGCCCATCAACCAATAACACTTTCTGCAAATTGAAATGATTAAAACAAGATTTTCCTATCAATTTTCTCAGTAGTTTTTTTGTACAAAGAGATGTACTTTCTTCATTTAAAATTTGAATTGAGTTGGCCCTCCAGACAGACGGATGGACAGCGAGACAGACAGACGGTGAAGCGGTTGAGGTGCACCAGGCCGCCGCTCACAGATTGCGGACAGATTACACCTCGGCCTGATTATGCTGCAGCCATTCATTTCCCGGCTGTGCGCTGTCACATGATTGATTTGTCCATTTAACCTCTAGAACAGTCAGAGTGCCAGGTGATGGGCCATGTCAAATGAACAAGGGCTCTGCACCGCGCTGCTCCACAGGGAACGAGGCCACAGAGGCGACACGCAAACTGGAGGAGATTCTTTTGTTGAAATCCCATGAATTTACCTAAGATAATTTAAGGAATTTTCTGTTTTAAAGCCTGATCAGATTTCTCTATTAAACATAGTTTCCTCTTGTTGGTTATCACAAAAGTCAAAACTTCCTAAATGAACCCCTCAAAGAAATGGCTCCTCTTTGAGTGCTGTCAAGTCTCTCTTCAAGAGCCTTTGTTGCTTGTTTAAACAAGTCTTCTTTGCAGGGTGACTCAGACGTACGACGCCGGAGCCTGTGTCTACTTTTACTTCGCCTTCAACTACAGGGGACTCAGCGATCCGGTTCACGTGTATGAACAAGTGGAGGTATCTTCAGCTTTCCTTTTATTGGTTTTATCCAATCTTCTTGTTCTCTCGATGTCCTACAAAACTTCTGCCAGCAAATACTCTCATTAAATGAGGAGTAGTTTAAAGTTTCCTTTTTGTTTTCCCAGCATGCAGCTAGAGAGGAGATCCTTGCCAACGGGGGGAGCTTGTCACATCACCACGGAGGTACCAAAAGCTGTGAATTTTAAGCGCTGTTGCACAATAACAAAGCTGTTTGTGTTTCACAAAAGCAAAAACTGAACTGATCAGGACATCTGCATCTCCTCTGAGATGTAGACCTCATCTTGCTGGAGCTTCACTCCCCAAAAAGCCCTGAATCTGTTTGAACTTGGCCCTTTTGTTCAGTTCAGTAGTGACCAAATGAACAAACGAAACCTGAGCCAGGGAGGGCCGTGAAACAACACTTTTGGCCCCCACCAGGGCTAACCGAACCGCCCGCCCTTATCTATATTGCCATCCGCCTCGCTGTTTTCATACATCACTTCAGGCTATTCATCACATGTGTCAAGAACAGTATGCACTGAATCAGCTGCGATATTAAATCACAATTTTTTTTCCTGGAGGCGGGGAAGGGTTCAAAATTAAAAGATTGCTAATAAAAAGGAGGCAGCAGGTTTGGGGTAAATGATGCTGCCGTTATCGCCGGCTGTATGCTGACCTCCAAACGGTGGCCCGGCCACCCCGAGCAGCGCGGGGAGAGGAGGGGATATTGATGCAGCTCCAGTGTGTGAGGCCCACTCTGTAATTGTGATTAATAACAGCGGGGCTTGCTATCTGGGAGCAGACAGGCCGGTTTGTCTGCCCACAATCAGTGCTTGACAAATGGAGCTTGTTTTGTTGGGTTTTGGGTATCAAACAAAACAGATGTAGTGAGGGATGGAGAGGTAGGAGGGCACCAGAGAAAATATACATTTTTATGGCCCTGTATTTACAGCAGGCCGGGGTTGTGCTGTGTGGGAGTGAAAAGGCTCTCTGACCCTTTTCTCTGTGGGACTCTCCTCTGCCGCCTCCGTTTATGAACTGACGTCCCCCCCCCAAATAAAAACCTTAAACATTTTAGATTTACAGGTTTGTTCAAAGAGCCAGATTACCCCACTCTTGAACTAGGTCACTATTGTTGTAGGGATGAGTAGTTGTTAAATATCAATCACAAGCAGCGTCCTCCATCTATCAACCCCACACTGGAGCCAAAGCCCCTGTCGTATCACGGGGACACAGGGCCGTCACCTGTCACGTCCTGACCCCCATTTGTCACAGAGGCTGGAGAGCAGCTTGTGGAGGAGTCGAGGCTCCGCTCAGCCCCTCTGCCTTCTCTGCTGCACGGGGGCGCCCACGTCCACAAGGGTCAGTGCACTCAGGAGACGCAGAGGGCGACCTGATTTAGTGAAGTTCCCTTCCGGCTTTGAACTTCCCCAAGCTTTTCCACACAAGATAAATATCACTCGGCTGAAGCAAGCGCTGGTCTTGGAATGAGTACCTGCACTGCCTTGCATGTCTCAGTTGAGCAGACCAGACCTGCAGAGATTGATTGCAACTGCAAACAAAAAAAAGAGAGAATATGACAAGATAGATGTGTAAATTATCACAGTGATGGGGGCAATGATGCAGTCCCAGCACCTTCTGTTTTCTCTCCTTATACTGAGAAGAGGGAGGGATGGAGGTGGGACAGGGAGGAAGAAGTGAGGAGGAAGAGGTGGCAGCAGAGAGCAGAGGACCTCCTTAGTTATTGGGCAGCAGCTGATTGGTCGCTGCGTCACCATCTGGGTGTTTTTGTGTCCCTGGTGACCACAGTGTCTGCCCAGTTTTTGTCGGGAGATGGGTCTCGCTGTCCTTATGGCTGATCCCCCCCTGTCTGGGGCTCCTGGCTGAGCTCTGAAAACTTGGCGCTGTAACGCATCAGGGTGGCCCTTTCCCTGATCGTTCTCTGTCATTAAAGGGGCTCCCTGCTGTTGATGCCAAAAGAAAAAAAGTGGGACAGGAAAAGAAAGTTCCCTGGTCATCTGGCCTCCTGTTTTCAGCTGCTTGTATCTAATCAGAAGCGATTACGCTGCTGGTTTGAAGTGTTTACTCACTGAGCAGCACCTGTAAACACTTTTTTTCTTGCCAAGAAAAACACTTTTTTACGTTGCATGACAGAATCTAAAGTCAAAGTCAACTCAAACATTTACTATTTTATTATTAAGAGCTAATCATGTCAATTTGGGAAGGATTGCATCTAAATTTTAAAATCTTTTTACCAGTTTTTAAAAACCTGAACTGCAGGAAAAAGAATTAAAAATGTAGCTTGGCATCTCCTTGTTTTTGATAAACTAGTTAAAGTTAGTCAGAAGTTGAATTTTATTGATGTTTTTAAAATTAATTATTAAAGTTTGTACCCCACCTGAGCACAACTCCACAATGTTAATAATTTTACAGGCAAAAGTTGCCAGACTTTTTGAAGTATAAGTTGCTTTTTTTATTTTTTACTTTTTTACACATTGTTTGGTTGCGACTTACATTCAGGTGCGACTTATATATGATGTGAAGAAAAAATAAAAAATGGCCACAACTGCTAGACGGCACTGAAGGTGAGTGTCAGTATTTGCTGCTGCCGACATTGCAGAAGAAGTGCCGCTCAGCTCTACGGCGGGCTTGACCCATAATAATAGCTCAAGAATGCGGAGTAAAGGAAAATATTTACATTTACATTTTTTTAGTTGAACACGCCTGAGGTTTGTCTGCCTTTTTCACTAAAGTTCTGCGGCTCATGGCTCTGCTGTCGGGCACAGACGCTGTGGCAAATGTCTGGCCAGGCAGCTGGTGAGTTAACCAGCACGCCAAAAACCATTCTGACGGAGGATTTCTCCCGACCTGCCAACTTTTGGTTGACCAGGCAGTTGTCAGGGCACAGAACAGCACTCAGGACATCTAAGCACACTCATGGTTCAAATGGAGGGCTGCACTCGTGTGCACAAGGAGACGGAGCAGAGAGCTCAGAGGCTCTGGAGGAGAAGATTTAGAGGGTAGCGGCGGATCCCAAGAGCGAGGACGGACCGCTGCAACCGGCCCCTCCCCTGGGAACACACAGAGCCTAATGAGTTTGATAGTCTGCTGAGCTCCATAAATCATGCCATGCAAAACATTTCTCCTCTCTGAATAAAAGCATTTATCACCCTCTGTTTATTCACTCACTCTCACAAGATTGATTGGCTCCCAGTGGCCTGCAGAGCAATCAGCCGTGCCGATTCCTCTATTTCTCCCCCTCAGTCGTCTTCCTCTGCGTATTTATTTCTTTTTTTCTTCCTTCTGTCATTTAGTGGGGAAACTTCGGAAGGAGTGGATGAGAGAGGCCGTCTCCAGCGTTGGCATGGGGATGCTCCAGTCCGTTAAGGACTACGTGGACCCAAATAACATCTTCGGCAGCAGAAACCTTCTCTAAGCGCTCTTGTTGCACCTCTTCTCTAAAAGCGTCACGTGTGCATCTAAAACAACGGTTACTAAGTGTGAATCTAAAATGGACTTCATCGTTGTTCCATCCAATATCCTTTGGTGCCATTAAAACATTCACCTTAACTTTTTTTTGTGAGTAATTTATAATGAATTTATTTTGCTGTAACAATCAGCTTCCTTACCCATGATGCACCATGATGCATCCAAACCTACATTTACTTTTTAACTGCCTCCCATACATTCTTGCCAACATTGTAAAAATAGTTTGTTTTCCTCTCCTTTCGTGCCCACCCCCACACCATGTGAGTGCGTTTATCTGGCACTTCTTTAGCGGATAAATTCCTCATGAATGCGCTTTCTGAAGCTCCGTGCCTTTCAAAAGCTTTCGTCTGCCTTTCCTTCCAGTGCGCACTCGTGTGCGGCGAGTACAAGAAAAACAGTCTTGAAAGTTTTCCTCCCGTTTTGTCTGTTCATTCCTTCCTGCTGTACTGACCAGTTGCCATAAGAGACTTGTTTCTGGAGTGTTTGTGCGTGCCTCCGTCCTCCAAACCCTTCCACCCGCTGCCTGAAGTTTGATTGAGAAGAGAAGGTGCGTCATTCCGTTTTTGTATGCAGAGTGTCTACCTTCCCCGGTTGGTAACGGAGACCCTGAAGTCAGGAAGGGTTATTTAAAATGTTTTAGAAGAGATGTGTGTTCAGTTTAAGGCCTCTGGATTGCGGTGCTCACGATGTACCAAAGACAATTCATCGGATCATGCAACCATTCTGTAAATGTTTCATCCTGTAGTACTTGCACAGAAATCTGTAAACCTGCCTTCCACACTGTTCCATTTTTTTTCTAGCATATGCAAAGACTGCTGTCTCCTAAACTCTCAAATGTAAATATTCCTGACTGTTCCATGTGCTAAATCCTTCTAGTTAGCTCCCAACATCATGTTCTACTTGTTCCTGATGTTTTATTGTTCAATTGGAGTCCCCCCACCCACCCAAAAACAAGTCAAGAAAACCCTCAGGGCCTCCAAGAATCGAGTTGTTTAACGTTTGTAAAATGTAAAGGTTTTTTGAATGGATTTTCAAATGTGATTCATTTTGATACAGGTCATAGTGATGATATTTTCTCCTATACATCCTCATATTTTCTTTACTTCCTTCCAGGACTGTTTTATGTCCTTGATGTCAAAAGTGTCCATCCAAACAGAAGGTCTTTTTCTGCTGTCTTGACAAACATGAGAGCTTTTGAATGTTCAGATTGTGCTTTTCTCCCCCCCCAAAATTTTCCACTTTTCTTAATGACATAGTAACATCTAAAAACATTTTTGTCAATGCCGTTTGTGCAATAAATCTAATTAAAATATCACAGTTGTTGACTTTTTTTTGGCGTAGAAAAAAAGTGACTATTGAGACCTACTGTGGCTTAAAATCAGGTTGTGCAATTAGATCAGAAGTTCTCACAGATTTTAATAATGTATACAAAATAGGTATGAAAAAATTAACCTGTGATTCATACACAAACAAGTCATTAAAAAGTTTATTGGTTCATAAAATGTCTTGTTTAACACCAAAAGACTCATTTACTCAATTTCCTTCTGATTAATACCCACCAAAAGCTGCATAGTCTCACTTTATTCAGAAAAATACACTTTATTGATTCTTGTGGCCATTAAACCATTCTTTTAGAAAATGCAGCTTTGAAATATGAACAATATTAGTATATTTATTTTTGTATTTTCCTATATACAGAAGCACATGCCAGTTCCTTTCAAAATAAAATACACCCTGAGTCAAATAAAATCATTCTGCTGCAGCAGATGTACTCAAATTAAAAATGTAATAGTCGAACATGGCATTTTATATCATTTTGACTAAGGTCCATCGTCGTTCTTTTTATTTTATTTTTTTTCTGTTAGCATGTTTCTTCAAAACCATGGAGCCACAATGACAGGATAATTAGCCACACGTGGCACCGGAGCCTCAAGTTGCAGATGCTCAATTAAGTGGATCTACCATGTATCTAGTTTAGGAGTGGCTTTGAATGCCCCATGCTCACTTCACTCTTTGAGCTTAACTGTTTTAAAAACTACAGTTGAATGGGGAAAAGATACACAACATTCAGCTAAGGTTGTCTTCTAAGAGCCCCATGGATTATGCTTTTTTTTATTATGTGTTTATTCACAAAAATATATTTTTAGGAGTATTGCACACATTAGTGTACATCTCATTTGTTCTGTGAGTTGTCTGGCACACTGCAGTTTGCTATGAGAATTCACACGTTTTGCCTTTTTAAGGGTTAAGCTTTTCTAAGAAGAAGGACAAAGCTGGGAAAATGGTCAAACATCTAGAAAAAAAAAAGACATAGTTAAACACATCTGACCTAAAGCTAACATAAATGCAGACTGCAACTTCATAAAGGTCATACTGTTACCAGAATCTCCTGCACAAATATTTTATAGTGTTGTATGAAGAATTTTGTATTTTTGTTTCGTTTTGCAACAAAATGTTTCATGTCGTGCTGTTAGATTCTATATCCTGACCTTTAAAACTTTATTGATTAAAAAAAAGTTCTGGCTTTTCCATGCATTCACAATAGTGAGAAATTTCTCTCATTTAATCCATCCAGTTTGTTTCTGCAGTTGGAGAATTTCTTCATACCTTCATACCTTCCTGGGAAGTCAGAACCAAAGAGCAGCTTTCTGTTTGCACTGCATCTCCATGCACCACAGAGAGCTCAAGGTAATCCTGCACAGCAGAATGCAACAGAGTCTGGCTTTTGCTTTTACATAGGCTCATTTGGGAGTCGTGTTCGCCCACACAGCCACCCACACACGGTTGGCTGATGTCACAACCCTCCATTAACAGCAGCAGAGCTCAGGCGCGAGCGAGAAAAGCACCACAGCCATCACGTTGAGCTTCAATCTCCAGGGTTGTGTGAGCATTTAATAGAAATAATGAATTGGAATTCATCACCAATGATTATTTTCCGATGATAATCTAAGGTGTTGCTGGCGTTTTCATGAATAAAAATATTTCAATGAAGAATGTCTGAATATGTGCAGCCTTCCATTGAGAGAAATGGTTTGTGTAATGCCACGTTTGTCCACATGGTGTCAGCACTGCACCTGCAGAGTGGCTGCAAAAGTGGGACAACAGCGCCTGGGTGAAACAATTCCGTGTTATTAAATAGAACTTAATAAAAATGACTCCACAGATAAACTTGAGGTGGAAGATGCCATTGATTCTTTTTTGTCTGACTTCATGAAGAATTTTCTGGACCTATTTTCAATTTTATTAGTTTAATTCATACATTTTTTACATTTATTGTTTAATTTTGCCTTACCTTACTGTATTTAGAGGGCTTAGTCTTCTGTAAATGTAAAAGTTTAATATTTGCTAAAGCATAAGATCAATATTTCCCATGTCATCGTTCATGTCATTTAGGAAAGTATTGTAAAAGAAAACTTGAAGGAACAACATATCCTTTCATATACTTTTAAAAACCTGTCTCATTTTTTTTTTAAATTAACATATTTCTTTTATTTTTTACTAACTGTAATGCTTAAGTGTGTATGGTTTCTTTAAGATCAGATCATTATATTAATTGTCAAAATGTTGATATTATTTGGAGAAGACTACAGTATGTATTCATTAAAAATCATGAAAGTAAAATATTTATTATTTTTAATTATTTTTTGGTCAATATTATTATTATGACTGGTTATTACTGATTATTAAGACTTATCATTGACTTGCTATTATAAATTTTTTTAATTAGCAGTAAAAAAACAAAAAAAAATTGGCAGCTAAAGTTGAAATATATTATCTAACTTGCTTAGTTCAAATTTTAAAAAGCGCCTTTTTTTCAATTTGTGTCAACTGTTTGGTCATATAATCTAAAGATAGTTCACATATTGGCTTTCCTTCTCGCGGGGTTATTTTAAAATGTTTATAATACTTTATCAACTAGTCATTTCCCATTAAAATGAACTAGTTATCATTTGTTTGGATTCTTCATGGTTATATGCTCTTACCCTTTAAACTGTACACATTTCCTGTTAAGGTTTATTTACTTAAGTTAACTGGAAATTAAAATTTAAGGTTCAATTTTCTTAATCACAGATTATTTTTTAGATGTTTACTAGTTCGGTAAATATACACATGTCATCAGAAACGGGGATATTAAATTAATATTGATGCGCCAACAAAACAAAATGAGGTTGAGTTTTTTTTACTGTGTAAGCAGACTTATGTGGAACAAGGCAAGCTTTAAAGAATTTTAAGTGAAGTGGATTAAATATTTCCTGTGAATCCAACGGATAAAAATGCAATTTCTAATGTTTCCATCCCTGCTGGCCAAACCAAATGTCACAGTGGAGCTTAATGTCAGAGTAAATCAGAGCGCACACAGCAGCACATTTTCTTTATTTAAATTCAAACAGAAACATTGCACATCTGCTTTTTCATGCCTTAGCTTTCCTTCAGATAAGTCTGCCATGAACAAACCCGAACTGGGAGAAGGAGAAAGAAATGCAAGAAACAGGTTACAATGCAAAAAATAAGAGGGGAAAAAGAGTAAATACTGGCCACACGTGAATACCCGATAGAAAAATAGAATAGCAATATTTATACGTAACCCACTTAACATGATGCAAGAAATTTTAAGTCATGCATGTCTGATGAGATAAAGTGTGCGCTGATGAAAATACGAGGTATTTGTTGGCTCACTTGTTTGCTACATCCTTAGCAAATTGTTTCATACGGTTTACAACATGCAAAGAAAAGAAAAAAAAGACTTTTTCCAGATTGAGATTTTCCATGTAAAATACAGTAGAGCATAGATCCATGCCACAATGTGCACAGTCACATTTGAACTCCAGTTAACAAAGCTACAACACAACTCATAAGGCATACCCCAGCCCAGGAAACAATTTATTGTTAAACATTTATAATAAGAGCAATGATAATATCAAAATAAAAGCTTTGCTATTAAATGGGCACTTCTGTCCTGCAGGTTCCAGTCGTCTGATAACAGATCTGTCATATTCAGATTGAAACATTTGTGCCGCAACAGTCAGATTAAAGTACATTTATTCCACTAAAAGTAAAGATTTTTCACTTTCTAAAATCAAAAACAAACAAAAAAAACTTTACTAAATTTAAAGAAGTAGTGTGGGGGAAAAAAAGATTTGGTTGATCAGAAGGTAAATAAAAATCATGCTGCCTTTAAATGGTGTCCACAGAGGAACGACTCATACTTGTGATGTTTTGACTGATTTTAAAATAACAAATATATTTATTTTATTTTTACATAAAAATTTAAATAACACTAAAAAACATTTTTTTAAACTGTCTTATCTGGCCCAATGTCTACATCAGGGAAACTGGAATTTATCTTTTTCTATGAGAAACAAATCACTTCTGTTTTTGCTTTCAAGCAGAGGCTAAATCAAGGTAATTTTGGATCCAAATTGATGCATATTTTCATCCACAGTTATCAAGGGGTTAAATGCATATGCCAGATTTATCATTCATAAACATGCACAGGAAAAAAGAAATTCCCCACCAATTCTGACCCGACAGAGGAAATTGCAGGAAATGCATCAAGGAAGCAGCCATGTGCATAAATTTAAAACAGTACACAGTCCATTTGACACAAACAGTCATGAAAATATGCAAATCCTATAGTTCACTTTTAAGGTTATAAGCTGTGTAATGAGGAGGTAATAAAGATAAAGAGATAGTTAAAGAACAGAGCTTAGGATAAAGATGATTTTGCTGGTGTGTTTCTTGTCCTGTTGTGAAATTCAGCAGGGCTTTTATTGTTGGAAAAAATGAAAGCGCATTTAACTCTGAAATACATCAGAGGAGCTCTTTAGGATCTGGGGATCCTTCATGACATATTTGAAAGGAACAGCTAATGATCTCCTAATTAGCAGATGAGGGACCTCTTCCTAATCCCAATTTTTGGTGCTCCCTCCCATCCTCACGGTGTCGGTTTTTAAAGCAATCTCTGAGGAAGTATACTTTCACTAACTGCAGTGGATACTCAGTAGCATTTTGTGGCTTCGGGTCCAGTCAGCTGTACTAGTAAATAAACCCCAAGCTTTGCTACTCGTGAAAGTTTTAAAGTCCATTGGCCAATTAACACTAAAGTTGGTTTGTTGATGACATGGAGAGGGATGGGGTTTAATATCCTTTAAAAATTAAAAGCAAAGACAGTGACTGTAAACAGAAATTCTTCGCCAGTTCAATGATCTCTGGTCACAAAGTGCAATATACAGGGTTCACATATGCAGAGCATTTCGGTTTATAAGTGTGAATGTGGTGTCTTCACAAACAGGTGTTTCAGGTATATTTTCATTTGAACCTTGTTGGAAAGAATGACATTGAATAAATTAACATAAAAATACGGTCTAAGGATAACATGAAGGCACATAGTGGGTAGAATGAAGATAGCCTCAACTGAAAAAAATAGTTTTCTTGGATTTAAAAGGTGGACTCCAAATTCTTTAAAACTGTCATGTGACAAATAATGCTAACCATAACTCATTGCTAATATAAAAATCAGAGATATCCACAGTTTTGTTTTTGTGCAGGTTTGCAAACGTGCTGATGTTTTGATTGCTTGTGAAGCACTTGGCTATCAAACTGGTCTGTGAGCTGCTAAATTTTAGTTTGAAGGATTGTGATGCAGCTTGGTGTTGCTGATCTGAGGTTCCAGTTACATCATTTTAAGAAGAATTGGATCAATTTAAACGATAAAATTGAGCCAAACAAAAAATTCCGCCTAAAAAAAGGTTGTACTTACTATTTAATAATAATAATAATAATAATAATAATAATAATAATAATAATAATAATGGATTGGATTTTTCTGCGCTTTTCCAGACGCTCAAAGCACTTACAATGTGTATCCATGGTGATGGTAAGGTACTGATGTAGCCGCAGCTGCCTGGGGCAGACTGACAGATGACACTTGTTTCATCTTAATTCTGTTTCTGTAAACCAAAACAAGTGTCATTTGAGCTTATAAAAGCGCTGTGTTCCTTACTCCCAATAGATGTGAGCAACACTTTCAACAACTGTGGCTTACCAGTCTCCATCATTTTTTACTCTTTTTTTTTATCAAATAATACAGATCAGGGGCAAATAATATTATATGGAGAAAGTCAAACCAAGCTGTCAGTAAACAGAATACTCAACGGTGCTACCATGAAGGTAAATTCAATTTGTATTCTGAGTGCTATTATAGAATGTTTTTTGTAGCAGAGTTTTGTACGTTTGTAAAAGGATTAATGTTTTGACTCCTCCCACATGCTTTTTTTGCATCCATTGTAGGCACACACTACTGCAGGTTACATTACCCATCTGTTAAACCAGTCAGAATTAGACCCTGAATTCACAGCAGGGTTCAAACCATTGACCGTATAGGAGAACTGAGGGGATGTCAGCCATAGAAAATGGCTTACTTCCAGCTCCAATTGAAGTCAATTCAACCGCCATCTTTTTGTGATACGGATGCCACCATATTGGAATCCTACGTCGTCAGTAAGCAGCGATTGATCTAAGCCAACGTTTCTATGGTAACCACTCTCATTGAGGAATCTGATTGGTCAGTTTATAACTTGAATAACTTGAATAACACAAACAATGTTAAAAAAATTGTGATTAGCAAAAAGGTTTTAAAAAAAGGTATCAGAGCTAGAGGTTATTTTGACAAATATAATTACTGAGTAATAACTGCTTATTTCTCAATTGAAGTCGATGGGATTTTGGCTTCCTGGAGCCATCGGGTAACCTATTGACAGAACAAAGAGTAGAAATTTGTATCCCTCTGGACCACGCCATGTTTGTTCCTCAAGAGAGACTTTGGTATGTTCCAGTGTGCTGACGTTAAGCTATTTCTCCGTATGACCTATATTTTTGTAATTAACCCTTCATTAAATAATGTTCCATCTTCTCCTGTATAAAAGACAGTGGCGCAACAGGGTAGAAGAAAAAATTCATACATTTTAAAATCTCTACATTCCCCCTGATGCTGACTTTTTGATGGTTTAAGAAAAGGTGCTTGTATGTGTAGAGCCGTTAATGAGAACTACATTATTTAAATCCGTTTTCTTTTTCAAAGCTCAAAGCAAATTAAAGACATGGATGGCAGAAGGGCTGGTTTTCTTTTCAGATATCCCCTTTTAAACCTTTAGAAAGTATAAGATAATGTGATAATTATTTAACACCCACTTTATGAGGTTTTATTTAAATCCTGATCTCAGATGACAATTTGCTTCTTTTAGCTTCAAAATAACTTAAACTAATAGGCCAAAAATTAGAAGGAACATCTAACTGCTGCTTGTGAAACTAAACCTGCAGTTTAGTTTTAGGTTTTTAAATCAGTGTAGCTGAGAACTTGCCCGTAGAAATGAATATGATATGAGAAGAACTTTCTGAAGGCACATTGTGTGTGAAAAGTGAGGCCCTGTATTTTAAAAAAAAGCAGGGCAATATATATTTATAAGTATTTTTAAGTAATATTTTGGCTATCAAGGGGTAAAGACTTAACTACAGTCACTGGTTTTAAAAATTATGGCATAAACACAGTATGAATCAACATCGATACCATACTGCCCAACAACCTCAGAGAAGAGGCCATGCATTTTTTTAAGGACTCTAAAACAAGGCACAGGAAGGGAGGGAGCGGAGAATTCAATTTGCAATGCAAGCACCATCACAGACACTGCTGTTCCAGCACCTCCATCTCTGCAGCTCCACCACTACACAACATTCCAATCAAATGCATACACCTAATTTTCTTTTCAACAGCACTTGTAAATATACCCAGTAGCCTATTTACAGATTTACAAAAAAAAAAAATCTGTTAACCCCCTGATCGAAATACAAGCAACAAGTCACTGGGTCCCAATCCAACTTCAGTGGACATGAAAGTTGTGCTTAGTCTTTTCCGAAAAGCATCTTGCCAACGCTGGGTTGACACGTTGGGTGTCAAACATGGTGCCAATCTTTAAATCGCTCTCAAAATCCTGCCAAACAAACTGTCACCTTTCAGTAAAGGGAAACTGAAAGGATCAGAATAACCTCCAAGACAGCGCCACACGCAAATAAAGCTCATCTCATGTAGCAAAAAGCGTAGAGGAGCAGAGCCGGGAACCTCTGCATGCACTGCACTGCCTCTGCTGCAGATTGCATTGGGGAGAAAAAAGGCTTGGGGCATTAGCGCGTCAGCAGAAGCTAACTGGCTGTCTCCTGTGAGCCATCAGTGTTGCCACTGCAGCAGGGTGTGCTGCCCGTTTTGGCCACAGCGCAGCCACTGGTTTCTATGCTTTCACCACTGCGGGTGCTGGGGGGGTCGGAAACGCTTGCTCCAGATTGTCTCTTCTTGTTCAGTTCCTCCCATTTGGACCTGTTAGCTCGGATCCTGTCAAACATGGGCTGAAGTTTGGGATTCAACTTGACCAGGGTCTGAGGAGAGAAAGAGAAATGTAAAAATTAGGGCAAATATAAGAAGCAAAGTCATTTTAAAACTTGTTTTTTGAGTATATCTGCTCCCTCAAACACTAACGTTTAATGACTTTTGTTTATATTATAGCTTGAACTTTTTATTTTACATCAACTACAGCCTTTAAGATTCACCCTGATTTAAAATCATGCTAATGGCAATGATATACACGGCTAGAGACTGAACCTGGAACCAAACAATGAACAAGGATTCGTTCTGTTGAAAGAATTTCTCATTTTTTAAAGACCCATTTCAACGAGGATAATGGTTTTTACGTTTTTAACATGTTCTTATGGCAATTTTCTCATGATGGAGGACTTTTATAAAGAAAATTAATCTTAAAGTTGCCTTTCTGAATATTTCTTAATTCAGATTGTTGTGAATCAGGAGATGATCCAAACATGCCATTGTAAAAAGCTTCTAAGTGTGATGTACGAATTATTATTTATAAGTACAAGTCACTTTTTTATTTTGATGGATCCTATTGTAGACAACTAGATTCATGTGCGTCCTTGTTTTTTTTGTCTGAGCTGGCATCTGGCTCAAAACTGTATGACTGGATAGCTCCAATTCTGCTTGCCATTTTTGTTGTACAGGTGGTGCTAGATTAAGGTTTTGAGGACAGTAAGCTGGCTACAGAAACTATGTCCCAGAAAATTACAGAAGTTTTTTTTTTTTTTTTTTGGCTAAAAACTGCACCATCATAATGCTTTTACAGCATATCAAAAGATGATTAGAGTGGGACTTTAAATATAAAGAACAATAAAAATAAGAGGATTGATTCTTCTTTTAAATAAATTACAAACAATAACAAGCAATATTAATCAAGAAAAATACATGAGTGTTAATTAAATCTAGAGGTTAAAACAGGTCGTGTGTGTAACAGAATAAATGTGAATCCACTTGCCACAAGAATTGTCATTATTTATTTATTATTTTAATGGGCTCTTGGGCGCCCCCTATCGGTTCATGTCTGTTTCTAAGTGTAGCAACAAAAACTTTATTAGTTGTGACACAGACATGTCCGAGGTAGGTCGCATTTTGCAGCACTCCGCATTATTATTTATTTCAATGTATAATCATTGTCTCATTGTGATATTGTTATAGTATATCATTTTAGTGTTTAGAAGGAGACTCTTGGGGTAAATTTTAATTGGAGTTTGGCCTACCCTGGGGCCCGTTTTCTTTGAAAGATGTGAAAGTTCCCCTCAACTGTGATGAGATAATAGCCAGGTCTCGCTTGTGCTCAAATAAAGCATTTGTGTAAACCAATAACTGTAAAAGAGAAGGATACCAAGCATGGTCATATGACCTGGGTTTATACAGAGCCACTTTGAATAAAGATTTTATTTTTGATTGTTGGCAATATAGGTGCATAACCTTTACAGTGAACATAACATGTAATAGTCGCCAAAGAAATGTTGCTTATTGTGAGCACAGAAAAGCTACCTAAAGAGAAAAAGAGCACACTTAGGGGACATAAGCACCATGCAAATGTAAAGCACAACAAAAGCCTGCAGAAAAAATCCAAAGAAATATGTACAGCGATAGTAAATGTCTTTTTAAAGTAAAAATGGGCAGATGTAATTATCCATCCCATCATCCATCCATCCATCCATCCATCCATCCATCCATCCATCCATCCATCCACATCCATCCATCCCATCCATCATCCATCCATCCATCCTGCATCTCCAGATCCTGTTGTACCTCCTTGGGGTCATGGAGCTGCGCAAGGCTAACCCCAGCTACTGTTGGGCAAAGGCGGGGTTCACCCTGGACAGGTCACCAGTCTGTGGAACCACTGACTTTTGGATTGTGGGAGAAAAAGCCTGGAGAAAATTCACACATGCTCTGGGAAAACATGCAAACTCTACACAGAAAGGTCCCAACTGAGATCAGAACTAGAATTTTCTGCTAAGCAGTACATCGCTAAGAAGCACACATGTGGTCAGATTTGCTTTTTTTTCCATCTTGGTTGGTAATTTTTTTTTTTTTTTTTTTTAGAAAAACTGCCTCAAGCTTTATACACACTGACCTCTCAGCAGACATTCAAGTGACCTCTTTCAAAGAAAATCTATGTTAACACGAGTAAATGCGTGTTTCAGGCTTCTGCGTTAAAACTCTTGCATTCATGTGTAGCTGCACAAGTTTCTACAACTGTTTTCAGGCTCTATGTACTAAACTTGTGTCCATTGTGGGTTAAAAGCTAAACCAGTAGAACTTGGACCAGATTTGGTAGTGGAGTATGGATGTTGTCCCTTTTTTACTTCTCCAAGTGACAACCATTAGAAAAATCAATCATGGAGGAGAAATGAATACTTGTGGTTTGTGCCTGGCCAGAATAATACATCACTAAGTCTTCTATATATCGGAATAGAGCTGTGAAAGAAAACTCCTGGAGCAAGATTCGTAAGATTTGCACCACTGACATTTCACACCCAGCCTCTTCCAAACAGCAGGTGCTTGCGATAGTATTGAGTAACAACAGTCCAGTGTGAACAGCTAAACATGTGTTCAAGAATGTGCTTCTAGGACGTTTGTGAACGTTGTGTCACATCCCCCCTGTGAATTTATCATCAGAGTGAGCAGCTAAGTTAATCTGATTAATAATCTCTCAAAGTGCAGTATAAAACATAGGTGTTAAAAATGCCACTATCCCCAAGATGACCATGCCTGAACTTGCCTACTACATGCTCACCAAATGTTTGTTCCTACAAGCAATTCACTCTAATCAAAAACAGCTTATTACTTTCTGTTTTTGTTTTTATAGAAGTGAATAGTGTTCTTGTGCTTCAAAGAAACACAGTATTTGCATAAAAACGACTCATTGTTTTGAAATAGCATTACACCACTTATGCAAAGCAAAGGAAACTATATAAAAGGAGCGCCTCATTACAATAACATTAACAGAACGTGACTGCAAAGCCACCATAAATGGCTGCTTCTCAAAGATTAGATGCACATGAGGAACTGCGACTGTAGTTGCCTTTGTCATTTTTCTACATTGAAATAAGTGGCAGTGTTCTCAAACCTGTCACCCTCAGTTTGACAAATCACCTAAGACACAAGAGGATTTTGTTTCTTTCTGTCTTTTGAGAAAGTTGTGTGATTAGTTATCCTTTTTCATATGGAAATATGACGTTTGGATTTGTGAAGAAGTTACATAAACTTTTTGTTTTTCATTTTACCCACATTTATGTGGTTTTTGTGGCTCATTGACTGAATAACAAACGCACTAAAGAGACTGAGGACTGTCTGCGTGAAAAATGATTTATACATAAACAGCTTAAGAAACAGTCATATTCAAAATATTTATTAGATTTGAAATTAAATTGCATCAATGTAGTTTTATTGTCCATGTATTTGTATCATTCTTTTGGGGAAGATTGAATACTTTGGTTTGTTTTTTGGTCATATTCTCTTTTAACATTTTGTTTTATTATACAATTGCATTATAAAGCCCATTGGAACGACTATTCTTGTAATATTGGGCTCATCTGGCTTAGAATTAGATTGTTTCATTCATGTCAGTCACACCAAGTTTGGGTTACCAAATCATCCACACTGTGAGTATCTACTCAATGTATTTTAGTGTCTGGTTTCAGTTTGACAGTGTCAAGTTCTCTGCCCACTTTACAGCATCACCCTTTTTATTTATCCCCATGGTTTCAGTCATGTTCTGGTTAAGTTGTCACTAAGCCTATATATAAGAGACAGATATATATATATATATAGTATATATATATATAGGGGATAACATAAAAATGTGAAAAACTAAAGCATTTTTTAAACACAGTCCCTTCATTTCATGGGCTAAATTTTGTGTCAAAACTTAAATTCGACAGATTGAAGTAATACATTAAAACACAGGGAAAAGAAAAACAAAAAAAAGAGAAACTCCTAAAGATTTTTCTGTAAATGTAGCAGAAAAAGAATTTAACTATAATGGACAATTGCCCTGGGACGCACTGGTGAACTGGTCAGGATGGATCCCTTACCGTAGATGGGATGAACTCCATCAACTCCCATGACTCTGCACTGGTCTATGGGGCTATGATCAGATAGATGGATGGATGGACTTTGCAATGCTAGGACATGGATCTTGTCTTAAAGAGGAAAGTGTGTAATGCTGCAAGGCAAAGACCCCATCACACATAAAAAAGAATGTGTTAAAAAAAAGTTCAAACTAGATTGCAGTTCTGTCGCAAAGTTTCAAAGTGTTGACGTCCTCTGTGAAGGAGTTTAGAGATTACGTTAGAAAATCTGCCACCATCGTAGTGTTAGAGCTGTTCTGTACACAGTAATGCACGTAGGTGAAACTAATGTGCAGCGACAGGAAGATTTTACTAATATGTGAGGACAATTAAGTTCAGCAATATTTTCTTCTTCGGTTTTATGGCGGTTAGCAAGCAAATTTGAGGTGCATGTAGTCCGGCTTCTTGTTTGGAGTGTGGATCAAGAGTCTAATTCTTACATATTTATTTATAGTACAATTCCATCTTCTTTCTTTCTTTTTTTCTATTTTCTTCCCTTTTTCCCCATCATCATTTCTCCTTCTCAAACTTTTCTAACCATCTTTGCTTTCCTCAAAAATGAAACAATAAATATATAACCACAGTCATTCCTCAATAATTCATGTTCCATTTTATTTTCATCTTTTTATGTTTGTTCTTGAGCATTTGTTCAGTGTGCTTGCTGCACTTTAACAATACATGTTCTTTGGTCTCACCTTTACTACAAAATTCATATTTTCAATCAATGTTTTTCTAGGACAAAGCTTGTTACTCAGTTGAGTGATACCAAACCTGGGGGGAAAAATACGTTTCAGCATTATTTATTTGGTCTCTTCTGTTTTGAGCTGTCTTCCTGTCACGATCACTTCAGGTTCATCATCATCCACAGCTGTTCTCATTTCTGCCGATTGTCCTTGGCATATATAATTGTCTGGTTTATTTGTTCTTTAACGTCAGGTCTTCAGCTTTGTTACCTTTTTTTTGTTGAGCCCTCAGTTCCTGTTTTGGTGATTGTTAAGTTTATTTAACAAATGTTACTAGTCACTAAGTCTGGCCTCATGCATATTGCTAAAAGTGGCACCAAAAAGCAATAAGTTAATAATAATATGCTGAATGAATGACCACATCTAGCATTTTTATTTCTTTTTTTCCTTTGCTCTCTGAAGCCTCCCGTTTAAGATCTGTTCATTCATCTTGGAAACCTGAGTTCTTAGCGTTTAAAAAAAACACATCTGAACATACAGATGTTGAATTTCTGTCACTGCATGCATGCTAAACATTTTTTTTTTAAATAGGAAACCGAACTGAGCAGTTTTCTTTTTTCCCTTATGTAAGAGAAGACCTTTCTCTGCAGTCCACACCCTCAGTAGGACATTGAAGCTGCTGTCCTCAGTCGACAGATTCAGAGGAGACTGTCATACAGTGTGGCACAAAGATGAAAAAGTTACATAATGGGGGATTAATATTCCACAAAGTAGCGAGCCACCATTGGGGTAAGGAGATCAGTGAGATCAAGAACTAGATCTCTTCTGCCCACGGACAAAATCCCTGCCGCCTCTGTGCTCTGGTTCCCCATTGTCAGTTTAATTGGCAGCAGAATGATCGTGAGCTTCATTTCTTTGTTCTCCAAACATGTGGCAGCATGCAGACTAACCCCCACGCAGACGACACACACTCTAAGCTTTGATGCTTTCCCGTCTACGCAACGAACGGCGGAGAAACTCGCAAAGATTGCTCTGACTTTTTGACACTGATCAAGGGAAAATTCAGAGGCGTTCTACCCCTGATGAATGAGAGTGATGTGTTGTTGTGTAGTTAACAGCATAAAAGCATCGAAAATCACCCAGCGCCATGAGAATGAATGATATTATTTACTCCTTATCTCCTTGCCGTCTGCGCATCATGAATTACCGCCAACATGGCTTGTGTCTTAACAGATCTCGGCTCAGTATGTCAGCTTCCTTCTTCCTCCCACACATTTGCAGTGGAGGGGGGTAGGTGAATCTCTGCCCCCGTCATTCAGAAAAACAGGAATGCAGATTTATATATTTGCAAGGACGCATCATATTTCCCTCAAAGTTTACTAATATGTTTTACTCCAATCTTAATATTGGAGAATGTTTGAAAAAAAAAAATTTTTAGTGAGCAGCAAAGAGGAAGAAATTGCACTGCAGTGTTCGGAGAAGTCCAGAGTTCACTCTCACTGTGAGGATTGAACCTGACTTACATCACAGCTCTATTCACACATTTCTCGCTCTCGAATCTGCGACTCTCCAAAGAGCAGGATGCAACCTTGAAGCTGTTCCAGAGCTTTCAAATAAAAAAGATTTTTCCTTTTTACAGAGAAATCTGTGGCCTTAAAAGAAAGCTGAATAGTTGTCTGCGACAGTTCCCCCTGCTGCCGTCAGCAGGAAGACAATAACCGAGGAAGGACAGAACCTACTGATGTCAGAGGCGGACGTTTGATGAGCGTGACACAATAAAAAGCTGCAGAGCGTTGAATCTTCAGAATCTTACCTCATACAAAGGTGCACAGATTCCATCAATCCACTCCAGCTGAAGTCCAGGCAGCTCGTCCTTCCTGTTTCGGTCAAAGATGGCCTGAATGGCAAAAGACAGGGCTTGATCATACTATGTTGCTGTTAGTACTTTGTTTTAACCTGTAAATTATGTTCGGATCAAAATGGACCCGTTTCCAAGTGTGAAAATGGGTCATTTTTGACTCAAACACAATATTAGGGTTAAAGCCCCACTCCAATTATCTTGTGATCTATTGAAAAAGCGTTCCCAGTCCTCTTTTAATCATCCAGTTTTTAGCCAAAATAAAAAAAACTATCATTTTCTAAAGATTTCCCTCTGAGTTGTGAGCAGGACTACTGGCTCAGAGTAAGCCTGCCCTCACTTACCATTATCCCTTTCTTTACACTCTCTCCCGCTAGTTTACAGCCCCTCACCGTAACATAGCATAACCAGTGCAAGAAAAATGCCGAGCAATCTCGGAGCTATCCAGTCATACAGTTCTGCACCAGATAGCTCATACGAAGAAAACGATGACCCACATGGATCTATTTGTCTACAAGTGCATACATCAGAATGGAGTGGAGCGGGGAGCTTGTGGCCCACTGACTGTACAACTTGTGTCAAGGCTACAAACTTTTTCCAACAGCATTTTTTGTCCACTCCGGATCCATAACGATTTGAATAAAGAAATACTCACTAATGCCATTTTAATCATGATTATTTTTACACATATGTCCTCCATCATCAGAAAAATGCTACAAGAACATGTCAAAAACACCCCAAAATTTCATGTTTTATTGGAGTGGGTCTTTAAGAACTCTCTCCTAGCTCTCAAATCAACACTTCATTTCATTATCCGTTCACCTTCATTTTTCTGCAGCCCGCACCTTACAAGCTGTATGAGGCTGCGCTTCAGAGATAGTTTCCATGCTACAATTTCATTTCCAACACCCTCATGCAGCGCGCTAAAGGTTTGACACAAGCAGCAGACCTGAGGCTACTGAATTAGTTATTTCAGAGGGGAGGCAAGGTGGCCTGGCTTGATTACTCGACAGTCATTAATTGCATGTGGAAGCTGGTGGATTTCTTCTTTTTTTTCTTTTCAGGAACCTGCAGCCCAGATCCGACTCTGAAACTTCCCCATCACATAGAAAGCAATCCTCTGTTAGCAGAAGTGAAAATATTTCTGAACATTTTTTCTAAGAAAAGGACTTTTAGAACAATTTTTACCAAGATATGAGTAAAAAAAGAGAGGCGTGTCAGCATTCTGTCAAGGAGCAGATGAATGAATGTAGTGCAGCATGGAGGCAGTGGAGCGGTCAAGCTGACCACACACTTTTCTCTCACTGTGAAAAAAAAGCTCTCGCGTCTCCAAAAAGTGAGCATGCTTTGGCTGAAAGGAGGAAATGTATATTAAGTTGAGTGTCATCGATGCACTGAGGGCAAAGAGGTGAAAGGAATACTGCAAAAAGCACAAAAGCAGAGCAATTCACTCACAGAGGGCGTGAGCTTCAGCTCCAGCCTCTCTCTGTCGCCCTGCTCGAAGAATTCGCTCGTCACCAACTCTGCAACCTGAGGAGAAACAAACTTTGTGTCCAATATAGGAAAAGAATGGTTTAAAATAGCCTAAAACAGTCTGCATATAGATCTAGATGGCTGGTTTAGTAATGCATCTTCACATATTTGTCACCTTGCGTGATATATCCCAGGGCTTAGTGACGGCACCAAGATCACACGCTGTCATCATCATGGATCTGAGGAGAAGACATGCTCATCTCACACCTTTTATCATTTTTTTTACCATGCAGTTCAAATCCTGTTTAGGCCCTTGGTCAGAAATTACATTACCTGCACATGTCCCTATGAGCTTTCACATTCCAGTTGTACTCTCCTTTGCTGACCAACTCAAAGAACATGTTTCTATTCCTGAATGGAAGCAAGAAATGTTTGCATTCAGCTGTACATTGCACAATATCCACAAGGGGGTGGTGTTACCTAAAAGAAACCCGTCAACTCTTTAATAGGCAAGCTCAGTTGCTCTTTGAGAGAATGTGCCAGTTCATTGTGAATAGTTGCAGTTTGGAGGAAGACATACTCGAAGTAAAGCGTGAGGTCTGTGGCCAGGATGGACAGCTTCAGCAGCTGCATCAGGTCGCTGTACTCCGTGGACGAGAGGTTGGAGAAGATGTTGTGACCCTGTGGAGACAAACACCAAAAAAAGCATGATGAACAATGTGGAACTTTTCCAGTAACACAGAAATACATAAAGGTTTCATGGGTTATTTTGTATATTTAGCTGGTTATAGCATCAGTTTTGTTGTTTTTAGAAGAAAATATGAGTTTCTAGACTTGAAAAGTTTACAAGATGTTACTGCAGAAATGAAAAATAAACTCTAGTCTTTTAAATTCTAGAAATATCTGGGATTGAGTTGAGTCACACCAAAGCGCCAACTCTGAGAGATTTTGGACGTCATTTTCAGATATGAACTAATTGGTGTAAACAGCGTGTGAAATCTATGACATCTTGCCCTTGGAATTCTGCTTTCTTCTAATTTGCCTATCTGGACCGCGCAGCAGAAGCTTGATCCTCTGTCCCACAGCTCCGGAGAAGCATTGGCTGAGCCAACCATCTCCTGCTGCTTCAGTCAAAGGAAATCTGTTGTTGCTCCAACAGCCACAGACACAAAAGCAGATCTGGTTTTAGTCTGCAAACTCACAGCTGACTCAACATAGCAGGATAAAACAAGTGTGAAGAAAATAATTAGATAATTTATGCTTTATACTGTTTCAGATTAAAACTAGAAACTGGAGACTTTTCTATTGACAGCTGAGGTGAAGTTAGCATCTTGAAATGGAAAAAAAAATATTAAGCCCTAAGGCTCTGCACTCACCAGTTTACAGTTTGGTTCACAGTGATGTAGGCATGACATCGACCCCCTAGTTTTTATTCAAAATTTAACAAAAAGTGTCTCGCTTTGAAAGGTTGGTTCAAAACAAACATAATAAATTATGACATATAACTGTAATATCCTCTGGAATAAATCATGGGAACATGTAGTTTAGTAGAACCATTTTCTAATATATTTTTTTCCATGTCGCTTTATCTTAGTTTTGTTTTTTGATCTATACATTTTGATTTTATCTCTACACATTTAATTTCTTTTAATAAAAATGTTTGAGCCACATTTTTGTGGTTTTTGAAGTAAAAAAAGACCACATTTACCACTCAGAATTGAATTTTTTGAAAAGTTTCAGGTTTATTGTGGAATTATTGTGTAACATAATAATGGGTTATTGTTTTTATTTAAAAATATATAAAAATTTAAAAATGATCTGTACAATTATCTGTTAAAAAAGATGTGGTTGTTCTAAAAGGTTGGATATTAAGAATTACCACAATAACAGTTTTAAAGATAAAACAGCTAATTGTAAATTAGAAAACTACAAAGAGTTAAACCAGTGTGTTTTGTTTGGAGTTTGACTCCTTATCCAAGAATTGTTTTCCCTTTTGAGATGCTTGTTGTCTCTTTGTTACATAAGAACTGGATCATTCTACATTTTTATGGTCAAAGAAATAACAATAATAACAGGGGGAAAAAGTGGAAATAATGACAGAAAATCTTAATTTTTTTTTGTTTCAATTCATTAAAACCTTTTATGAATGTTACACTGCTTCACAGTGAAACTTAGCAATACTACACAAGAGCTAAGCTGCAAGCGGCCTGTGAGACATTAAAAAATGAACATATAAAGATGATTTTTTGGTAAAAAGGAGAACCCATAATTCCAGTTTTTCCTGTTTCTGCACTTCTTTTTTTGTATTTACATGCTATGTGAGTTGTAAGCTGCTCATTTCTTACTGTATCCCTGCTTATAGGGGTAGTGACACAGAAGTGCCAATCGTTTGAAAAGTGATCATGAATTGCAATTTGTACCCGGCATACCAAGTTGTTCATATCTCGGAATAGAACTACGACAGAACAAGCCTGGAGCGAGATTAACGTGATTTACACCGCTTCGACATTTTGAACCAATCCTCGTCCAGCTGTAGGTACATGTGCAAGTATTGGGTAGCGAGAGTCCAGTGTCATAGCATGTCCAGTAGTCTGCGCTCAGCGCGTCCTTGAATGTATGTCACATACCCGGTGTGAGCATAGAAGATTAGGAACAACTATTTCCATTCTATCATAAAACAAGATTCTCTTTGAGGTTACATTGGTGAGCTAAAGTCCACATATTTTCTTCTTTTTCCCGCTCACACACATCAGAAAGTGTCTCTCAGGAATCTTTACAATAAAACTAATTGGATCTGTGCAGGAGAGCAGCTTCCCTGCAGCTCTTACTAAGTAAGCAACATATCTCACTTCATCATTAAAGCAGCCTCTTGCATCAGCATGTATTGGACATTCATTCAGCGCTGGGGGGCTGTCCTCCTCAGATTGGTTTTGGAATAAGCAAGCTCCATAAACCAGATAACCTCAGTTGCAAACAGAGAATCTAGTAAACTGTGCCAACAGGCTTGAAGTGTCTGTCGTCACCTCATGGGTGCCCATAAAATATTAAACGACACAACGTCAGAAACACAAAGAGCGTCCTTCATTCTGTCATAACTGGAGCAGATGGAAGAGGGAGGGTGAGAAAGACGAGAAGAAAAGGGGAGATGCAGAGGAAGTGAGTGATGTCTAAAAGTTTACACTTCCATTTATGGCTCGTGCATGCCGGCTGACTGGATCTTCAGCTCCCATTAGCCGCACTGTTCATTTGTATGCTAATTAACGAAGGACCACAGCAGTTTAGGCCAAGAATCAACAGACAGCAGTATGATGTTCCGAGCAAACATTTGTCAGCGTATTGTGCTGTCAGCACCGTGATAATGAAGCCTCTGCTCAGCTCCGTCTCAGCTGCTCCCTCTGAACGCCTCCAATTACAACTTCACAAAACCCAGTCACCTGGTAAAATGTCTCTCTCAACCAATTATCACCAAATCTATCATCTCTGTAATTACATTGATTTGAGGGGCAGCATGAACCATTTGTTTACTTGCCAGTATGAGCACACCCTAAAGAAAACCATGGCTGCTTCCAGGCACGACAAGTGCAAACGTCTTTTTTCTGAGGATTAGAACAGTGGGATAATATTTCACTCACAGCAAAACGCAAACTTTCTCCTTAAATAGGCTTTAAGAAGGCATTTCTGCCTCCTACATAATAGGCAAAAGTTGTTTGGCTCACAAATGTTGTGTGAGTGCAGGACAAGGTTTTTTATTTATTTTTTTAGCTCCACTTAAAGATGAATTTATGTTGTGATTTTGGCCTGCTGCAATGGTAATCATACAAAGGGGACCAGAATGTAACTGCCTCTTAGTTGCTCTCTATTTTTCCTTAGTTTCATATCTGTGTACTCAAGCAGAAAGAACAAAGCATCAGTGTCGGCTACTATTGACTCTCAGATATGTTTCTTGCTCTGTTATACTCTTATCATGGTTTTTATTTTCGTTTAAAAAAATATTTAACTTCTCAGTTAATTAAAGAAAAGTCAGCATTTATCCAGTTGAAAGTTTCTGATCCTTCTAATATTTAGGATTACATGTAATGGTTGCTTTAAATAAAAAACTGTCTGACACTTGGTTTCATGGTTTATGAAATAAAAAGCAGGGAAAATTTTGTTTTTATCAAAATAATGGAGTAAAAAAAAGACTGATTAATTAGATCCAAGTAGAACAGAAATTATATTTTTGTTTATGTTGTTTGGTTAGTCGCCATTGCTACATGTGTTTTTGATTGTGGATTTTTCTATCTCTTGCCAATCAAAGTGCCTACCCTTTTGCTTTACTTGACTGTGATAGCTCATATTTATCTGGAGACATACATTTGTGATTAAAAAAAGAAAGAAGCAAATAGACAATAAATCTTAGCTGGAATAATGCAAAATAAATATTGTACAATTTTGGCTAAAACTAACAATGTGGATAATTGGTGGGATCGAAAGGTCAAATTTTTTAATTTCCATTTTAGTTTGAAATATTTTCTTCTAATTTCAAACTAACTAAAAGAAGGTTGAGATAGATTTGGTTTAAGGCAACCTTCAGAAGTCTGATTGTTTTATTTATGTTAGGTTTATTTAAGATTTGTTATTTATTATTAAAGTTTCACCAACATAAATGCAAAGTGTTATGACTCACACAAGGAAATTGAGGAACCTTGTTAACATTTGACCCACTCCAATAAAAATTTAGTTTTAGTATTTTTAACATATTCTAGAGGCATTTTTCTCATGATGGAGGATACATATAAAGAAAATTAAGCTTAAAACAGCACTTCTGAAGAAAAAAAAGAACACTTTAAATACATCAAAAGATGATCGGAGAGGAACTCTAAAGGCAGTTCGGGAATCCTGTCAAAAAACATCATAACTATATAAAAATATGGTTGGACGTTTTCTGATTGGCTGCTACTACTTACTTCTGAACTCAGCATGTGTCTTTTCTTCTACTCCTAACTTTTTTTCACTGAGTTAACTGTCTACGTGGTAAAATCAACATAGCACTTCCAAAATTGGACTTAGTTTGTGTTCCGATTGTTTTTCCACTGCAACGGTAATGTGTTTATTTTCAGAGCTGACATCTCATCATGTTGTAATGTGTAATTAAAACCAACTGCATTCCAGTTGAGTTGGCTAATTCTTGCTATTGTACATTCATGTAAGAATTCTCAAATTACTTTAACAAAAAAAAGGCTTTAACCTGTGCTTCTCCTGCCTGAATGTTCACATTATCTGTTTGCAAACCAGAACTATTGTTATTGTTGTCTGCAGCAAAATGCTACCAAACGCAACAGTTTAGCAACGCCTTAAGTTCAGTATTTTGCTGCAGAGCTTTTCTATTGTTTTCTCCTTTTGCCTGTAGGATGCAGTTTCAAACATACAGATGGGACGAGAATTAAAGCCTCGTTTGCAAATTGCGTTTGCGATCACATGGCCATGTTCTGCACAACAGCAGCATGCGGTGGTAAGTGTTAGCAGAAGGGGAATGGTAACTGCATTGCAGCAGATATGAGAACGAAGCAAACCTCGCTCTGTAGGATCATAACGGCGTGGTTGAAGTGGTGGTGCTCCAGTGTAGCAGAGGTCCCATAAAGAAGAGCAAGTGCTGAACCCGTCCTGCAACACACACACATACCAAAAAAAATAAAAAAAAGTTCTTACTGGCAACAAAAACGGAAGAATAATAAAGACTCATAACATGCTGAGAAACAAAAGCAGCTATAAGTGTGGAGTAATTCCCTCACCAATTCACTCAGCTCTCTGTTTCCAACTTACGGATGGATCACTACTAAAAGCTGCTGGAGGCTCAAAAGCTGCAGCTGAACTTTAAATGTCAAGCAGAGATTATGATTACTATCTCACTCTCTAACATGTATTAAAAGTACTTTATGTAAAGGAAAAGATTTTAGAGCTGACTCAAGACAAACAAACAAACATAAAAAAAAGATGGTGACTAGGTTAAAATTTGGCTTAATTATTGAAAAAAAGACCAAATTACTATAAATAAAAATTAAATTCGTGAACCTGCAGTTGGAAACTGGCAAACTCTTGGTTGTGGTGGCATTGTTGGAGTTTAATGAGCTGACGGGTGAATTTTTTGAAAAAAATAAAAAGGGGGATTTGACATCTTGTCATTTAAGATTACATTTTTCAATGTGTGCTTAATTCAATCTCACTGTCAGTTTCTGTTTATCATGATAACCACACTAAGTGACAGACATGGGATTTCACCTCAATTTGACCTGTCATATTAACGGTTTAAGTTGTAGTTTTATAAATCTTCAAAAACTTCCAGTTTCGCCGGGCTGGGCTAAAATTGCCGGCTGATGAAAACACATTGTCTGCATGGGGTGAACTTTGTCGTGATGGGAAGGGGCAGGTGCACTCACTTGGCTTGAAAAGCATTGTTGGTGCCCCTGTGGTCTAAGTCGTGGCACACACAACCCACGATGAGAGCTAAGATCTCCAGATCTGTCAGCACCTCCTGGAAACCTGCTGTCTGAGGGGCAGAAGAGGACAGTCAAAACAGGAAAAAACAGAAATACGTGTTGTGACAAAGATACAACAATTAAGTTAACTAAGGACAACTGTGACAAAACAAACTCTAAAGGCAGAATCATTTGAAAAAAATGATAAAGGACAGTAAAATGCCAGTGGGACTGCAGTCACGCAGCCACACACACCCAGATTTATGGCTCGGATGACTGGGTTCCAGGGACCATGCTGAGTGAGTCACTAAGGGTCACTATGAGGATAGCAGCAAAGATAGCAAAACCCAATGCTCATCCATTAAAACCCCGGGCAGAAGGACGGAGAGACCAAGAAGAGCCCACGTACCATCATTCCATTTTCCTGTGCCAATAATAATCAGTTTAACAGAGAAGCTGATACACGGTTCACATAGGATCCGGTTTGCATGCATGGGTGTGAAAATGCATTGCTCCGAGGACCCATTAAGTAACAGAACCATGTCAAGTAATTCCTCCAGGATGTCTGAGGAAACAGAGAACCGGCTGCTTGCAAAGTTAATAAAAAAGTGAGACAGGATTTGATCCTAGGAACTGAAATGTGATACCGAACCATAATGATAACGTTAACACCCCAAAGCACAGATCATTCATTCATTCAGCAGTTGAACGCTGAATAAATGAGCTCAGAACTGCCCAGTCTCCCGCTGCAACCTGACACTCCTCACTTTTACCCAATCCCAGTTACATGGGAGAAACACTAAAGTGTGATTACAATTTGAGAGACAGGAGCTTATTATAGCACTGGTTAAACTAATCAGTCCAAAACAATAAGTATCAAGTTATGACAATAACACTGGCAGTGCATTATTCAATTTTGCAATTATTAGATCTTTTAAAAATAAAAATTACCTGGATTTATTCCCACATTGTAATATAAGACACTATGAAGGACCGCACTGACTCTGTCATGTTATAATGAAAGTGAATTTTTAAGGTCTGTTTTTTTTTACGTTATTCAGATTCTGGTTTAAACTAAATTTCATTATTTAAATTTAGCATGAATTCTTTTTTTTTTCTCTTAAAGAACCATTCCAATGAAAATTATGTTTTCAGTGTTTTAAACATGTTCTTGTGGCATTTTTCTGATGATGGACATATATTGAGAAGATTAAGCTCAAAACTGTATTTCTTATTCAGGTTTTTGTGAATCAGGATCAGATGCAAGAGCCAAAGATTAAGATTAAGAAACTGTCAATATTAAGCAATGCAAATATAACAAACACAATATTTTTTATTAAAATCTTAAGGCCCCTCAGATTATTTGCTCCGCCCCCCTGTATTAGGAATGTCAGCCCAACTAGTCTGTCAACATCCTGGCCATGGCCAAAATTTGTGCTGTTTCTATGGTATGACAAATTTGAAGAATTTAAGGAAATTCTTATTTTAGGAGAACTCGTGTTTTAAGAAAATAGTTTAGACAGATCTTACTAAATTCTTAGAGAATATAATATAGACATTTAAAAATATTTTTTTTCCTATTGTGTTTTAAGGTTAAGTATGTGGATAAATTTGATCCCTTATTGCACTTGAATTCCATATTAGATGTGCATACTTATCTTTCAATTATTTTTATTTATTTGGTACTGCTTTATGTCAGTAATAGCACCTTAGCTAAAAAAATGACAATAATGAAACTGTTTAAAATACATATAGTATTTTTTATCCATTCATTTGTAATGGTCTTCCACTCTGCTGTTCTCATTTTCCACCCTTCCAAACTCTCTTGCCCTCCCTCTCTATAAAATGTTTTAGCTCCGTCACTGACACATCATGTATTGAACCGAAACAAAACCAAAACCCAAAAGTCAAGTTTTGAACTCAATCGTGGAGAAGGTAAAACGTTGCATCCCTAATATGTGCACAGATTTAAAATAAATAAATAAATGTATGGCTGAGAATTTAAAAATAATTGTTTTATCAATCTGTTTGGGAGTAAAGGATTCTTACTGCTAATAAACCGAGAGCATCTAAAAGTCAAAAGACATGTGTTGCATGCTGAATCGCTCATCCACACTTTGCTGCACTTTTACCGTTAGCATGGCGAACATGCACTGGCAAACGTTGAAGGCGTGTCTCCAGTTGTGATAGAGCACCATTCTGTAGTTTTTCCTGACAGTCAGCAGCCATCTGCACAGTGTCTGCAGGGGAAGACGAGCAGACATGGGTCAGCTGTCTCAAAAAAGGACACACACCATCGTTCGGGGAAAACTCAATCAAGTATTTAAAAGGAAGGAGAGCTGTCTCACTTCGTAGTCGATCTTGAATTTCTGCACCATTCCCAGCTCCATGAACATTCTCAGCGCCGCCGTTATCATGGCGTCGACGTCCAGGGAGAAATCATCAAAGGAGAGCTTGTCGATGCCCAGCTCACAGACCAGGGGGATGTTAGCAGCCTGTTTCATCATGGCCAGAGAAATTAGAGGAAAGGGACGACAGAAGAGGGGGGAATGGAGAGGATTAAGGAAGCCGTGCCAATTTTGGATGATACAAGAAAAAATATGCTAATTAAGACTCTGAGGCCTCATTTGGAGAATTTGGAGATTAATGAGGAAGCTTTACAGGAGGATTTCGCAGTTGTTTACTTTGAGAGCTCACTGACAAATCTAATAAAGCAACAGTGATCAGCTGCTTCTGTCAATGTTGTTTGAGCAAAAACGAGATTCCAGTGAGCAATAATCATATAGAGGCATGTCCTCTCTCTCTAATGAGTCCAATGGCTTCCTGAGGTTCTGTATTCATGTCAGCATTCATAAAAATGAGCATTTCAAGCTTTCTTAACAGCCTTTTATTCCTGCAGAGAGCTCTGAAACAGCTGAGCTGCAGCTGCCACAGCCAAGTGGTTGCCTATCGGGTCAGCAGGTATCCTCCTCCCCATAATTCATAGCCCCAGGAGACAAAATGTCAGCCAGGTTTGTCTGGCACTGCCATTCGTACTTCCAGGCAAGTGTGCTCAATAAGGCTACGTATGTAGAGCAGTTATGAAAGAAAGTGGGTGGGGAGAGGAAGAAGAGCACAACGCTGAATGAGGGAGCTGAAAGATCACATGGGCACACCAGAGAGCAGGATTCCTACTATGCTGCAAAGGCCTCGGGGGGGAAAATCCTGCACATAAAAGTGCAGGGGAAAAATAGGTCAAATTCATTTTTCAGAAATGTCATTCCAATTAAAAATGTAGATATTTGGGGTGTTTCTCTTGTTTATAAATAATTCATTAAAAAAGATTTGTCATTGATAGAAGTAATCCATTTCAAATGCTACAATTAGTTTGTTTTCAGTGGGGAGTTGTTGGCCCATATTTAGGCTTGCATTGCTTTTTTGCTCTCTTCAAAAAGGTGTCTAGAAGGCAGACTGCCACAAATCCCCCCTGCTGATGTAACACTTGTAATTTCCATTAAAGCTAACAATACACTTGGAAATTTTAGGGGAGTCTGTCAAAATAATCCAGTTAAACAATTGTCTTAATTGTAGTTTCACAGCCAAAATCACAAAACACAAAGATTAATTATAATATGTGGCAATGCAATCATCTATTAACCTGATAATTACTAATCCATGTGAAGATGCTACAAAGACCTTTTTCTATTTCATGAACTAACACCAGCATTGCTTTAAACCCTTCCTTAAGACTTTTGTAGAGCTTCTATCCTTCCTTTTTTTATCACTGACACGAAGAACAACAGGTGTTTTTACATGCTTAAGATGAGAATCTTTGAAAGTAGGTCGGAAAATTTCATTTCTTGACCTCAAAAAAACTGCAATCCTTTGTTTTCTGTCAGCTAAAAACAGGACCTAATGTACCATTTCTGAAAAGACATAAGCGCCTCTGTAAATGCACCTTGAGATTTGTCTGCAACAATGTGACATGAAGGTTTGCCATGAGACAAAAAGAAATATCTGTGTTTGTTTGTATACACAGTTAAGAAATACCTTAGACAAAGTAAATGGGGAACAAAAACATGCAGCCAAAAAACTTCAACCTCTTGCACAAAAACAGCTGAAGTGGGTCTGAACATCCATTTACAAGTCGGTCCTATCCATCACACCTCTGTCAAAGATCATAATGATCCCTTTGCTTGTTTAAAAGAGGGTTAGACACCTCAAAAAAAGTAGGAGGGTTTTTGCAATGTAAAAAGTGTCAATAAGTGTAAAAAAAGCTACAAACGTGAAAATATCTTGACAAGCCTTAAGTTTCTTTTAAGTGTTCATTGTGTGGGGTCACGTGTCATATGACAGGGGGGGGGTGAAGGGTGGGTTGGGTTTTAAGTGTAATATTGTGTTTATTTATTTGTTTTGTTTTAAATGTTAAAGCGTTTCGAGTTGCGCAAAGCATGAGAAGCGATTTTTTATAATTGATTTGATTGGATTTGATTTGACACCTCACAGTCTTTTATTGTACACCTGACCTTCCTATACCGTAGTTTAATCAATCGAGTGTGGGAAACGATCCTATTAAAACTATGCGTGGTTGAATTTCAAGGTAATAATGGAATCCTCAACTGTTTCTGCCTAATGTGTGGCATTATAAAAATATTGCATAAGCAAAGTGCAAAACTTCATGAAATCCCAGCTGGGTTCTTTCTGTGGAGTTCCTATGTTCTGCTTGTGCATGCATAGGCTTTTCTCAATCCAAAAGTAAGCAACTAGTCAACTAATGACTCTAAATTGGTGTATGATTGTTTGCCTCTGTGTGGCCCTGTAATAGATGAGCAAAACTTCCAGGGTCTAGCTTGTCTACCCACCTTCACCCTCCAGTGGCTGGGATTAGCTTCAGCAACCAGTGACACCAAAAGGGAATAAACGGGTTTAAAAAATGGATGGATGTCTTTGTTTAAGCCTTGGTCAAATGCATGAGGGGTTGACCCATATGGGTGTGGCAGGTTTTTGGGTTGTCCAAAAGTTGTATACAGGGGTGGCTGCATCTCAAGGGGAGCGCAGGTGTGTCTTGGAGTTCCCTTGAGGCTCAGCCACCTGAATGGACATCATGACATTGGAATGTACCATTGTCTTGTCTGTAGTAAGTGTATAGAGAAGTATTTATAAGGATAACGTTACACACACTTATGATGCTGTTGTACAGTGTTCTTGCAGCACACTCTAGTAGGGGTGTGCAGGTGAAACACACCTGCTAGTATGATGCTCGTAAGACACAAACTACACTCTGATTTTGTAATTTCCTCATTTCTAATAGCCAGGCTGCACGCAAGAAGCACACACTTATCATGTGGATGACACTAAAAGACCCCTTTTGCAGTATGCAGGGTTTGAGTGGGCTGAAGAAATGAAAAGCCTGCATGCGTCTCCCCTACTTTCCCTGTATGTGTTGTTTAGGTGATTAGTATGAAATGTCACCCGCAGCCTGCCTGTGGAAAAAAACTTGTATGAGCATTTTCGTTCTAAGGGATTAACCGAGCGGTCTACAACATTGATATTTCCTGTGGGCCACCAATGTGCCCCGTACAGGTTTTCCTATTTTTCGCCTGCAGTCAGCCCATATCCACCCTTGAGAGCAGTTGTGACTACGGCCTTTGGGATTTGTATCGTTCTTTAAGCTTAGGCAAAGTTAAGCAAAGACTTGTTCTATGACTGAGTCTGTGTGGTGTCTCTGGGCTTCACCTGCAGCCCCATTCTGATTGTTCCATTCGTTTTCCCACACTGTCAGAATCAATCCATCCACACCACTGCCCCCACCCAGCCATCTATTTGTCTGCCTGACTGTGAGCCATTTAGCTCCTGGAGCACATTTTTTCAAATCACCTTTTAGATCTGCCTTGGGTCAACCATCCTCTTCATCTGGATTGCTGAAGCCGTTTAACAACAACTGCCCCTACAGGGGTTCTTTTCTCTCCCTCCCAGCCACCTTCAGGATTGTTCACAATGTGCTGCTTCTGATTAGAGTTCCCCGGTCAAGCAAAACAACTTCTGATTTGCCCACTTTTCTGACATTTAAAAAGGTCAACACTTCTTAAATTCTCCTTTTTTAATGCTTGTTAAACTTTGATAAGTAGCAGGAAAGCTTTTACATCGTTAGGGAAATCAGTTAATGGCGAATAAATGGTTTGATAATAGTCATAAATATTAACAAAATGTTCAAACAAAAAGTGTCGGCTACATTTTCATCCGTTCTTCACAGTTTTTGTCCATCAATTTGTCACTGAGAGGACAAGTAAACAAATGCTGTTTAAGTTCTAAGTTTAAAACTTTTACAAAACAAAAAGTGAAGCTCCCACATCAGGGAAAAAAAGATAACATGATGGAGGAGACAACTACCTTAAATTTGTCAACTTCAGTCTTGGAGCACGTTGCATGGTAGGACAAAACCTGCAAAATAAATAGATAGATAAATAAATGAAAACAGACCAAAACCTGCAAAATAAATAGATAAATAAATGAAAATAGACAGAATTATAAATGAAAAGTCACTCAGTTATCATCTTCATGACTCTGAAATGATAGATTGGAAAGCGCTGCAGGATGGGCTTGGGTATGGTTAGTCTGAGCAGCAAAGTCAACATTCCCGCCACCACCTTGTTGTTCCCAGTCCCTGGGAGAAAAGCCTTGCAGAGTCTTGCAGTTGCTTATTTGATCACAAACGCTCATGTTTATTCAGTGCTGCCAGACACAGAGCATGAGCACATTATTTCATTCTGCTCCTCTCTGTTCACTCCTGCCTCTGTTGTGAAACACTTGTGCTAACTGCTATAATGCCCCCAAAGCTCCCCATTGTAATCTAAGGACACACTGTAAAGGCTGACGAGTGCTGAATGGCTACATACTGTGGGGCAGATGAGGGATTGCTTTTCACTGGCTCTCATTAATTTAAAATAAAACCTTTGTGAGAAGGTTATCTGCAAAGAAAGATCAGCATTTTTCTCATGTCTAAAAAAAGAAGTCAAGAAGAAAGACCCCGGGGGGGGGGTGACTTAAAGGAAGTGTAATATTTTCCATGTTGGGTTCTGCGAAACATGCGTCCCCCCCCCTTGAGCATGCGTCGAATATATGTTCCAGTGTTTAAAGGAAACTTATGAAAGACATGAAGCAAAAGGATGGGATAGGTTTCTGAGTGAGGATCTAACATAATAATATTACATGGGTGATGAAAAGAAGATTTCCAGTCAGTGATGGTTTGCTGTTATGCTGATATTAAAGCAAATCTTTAGAGGAGTTCTCACATCCAAAGCCACAGACTGCTTGGCCCAGGACTTCTTCACCTGGTCGTACATAATGGTGTTGTTGATTCCCAGCCCACAAAATATCACAAATGCCTTTAAAAAAAAAGCATAGATTGAATCAAAACCTCTTCTTCCGAAGCTATGCCAGAATACTTTTGGAGGAAAGGCACTACCTCAAACAGACGCTGATCTGCATCATCAAACGGTTTCCCATCCAGCCTGTTGAGCACCTGAGCGACACCTGTTACACAAAAACAGTTCACACACAAAAATGTGCTTTCAGCTCAATAATACACTTTGATCAAGCTAAAAAAAAAGTACTTTTTGATTAAAAAATGCCTTTTTGAATGAAATGAAACACATTTAAGTCACTACAAACACATAAAACGTGTTGAGGAAATGTTGTTAACATTACAAAAAAAAATGTAAATCAATAAACCTTTAAGTCATTTTGCCAAGTCAGTTATATTACATTTTTAGACTCATATTGCTGCTTTTATTTGGGCTGAATGGGTCAAGAATTCACTTTGCGACAATAAAAGAATTGCGAGATTTTATTCACTTATCCTGCAGTCCTGTGCGAATCAGTGGAATCATTTTTAACTTTAATCTACATTTTGGTAAGTTTCTAGTCACCATCATTTAAAAAAAATGATCACTTATTTCAATGATGCAGATACATTTGGCTTTTCAATAACTTGTTTTGAAAGTCTCCAGCTGATCTAAAATGAGCTCTGATCATTTAGGAGACTTTTTTCAGTGTTAACATTTTTGGCTCATGATGATCCATTATTGTATAAGTTACTTGTCTTTCTTTTGTCATGTAAAATGCTTTTTTGTTTTGTTTCCTGTTCTCCCTAAACCAGGGGTGGGCAATTCCGGTCCTCGACGGATGCAGGTTTTTGGTTTTTCCTTGCTTTAACACAACCATGACAAATATGACTGTGTCATCGACAGAGTTGTGCAGACGTTGGTGATGTGGGGATGATGATTGTTAATTAAAATCAGGTGTGTTGAAACAGGAAAACATCTAAAACCTGCAGGACACCGGCCCTAGAGGACAGGAATTGCCCACCCCAGCCCTAAACGGTCACAGATGACAGGTACCCTGATTTATCCTGGTTTCTTCTGTTTTTACTTCAAGTTTCCCAAATCTTTCCTAAACACAGTTTTACAAAACATAATGTAATCAGTAAGTGACATAATAGCCAATATGTACCATAATAACTGAACTGATTGGGCTCAATCATTATACATTTTTTTGGTGCTTACAAACAACCTTGGTTAAGAATTCCTGCTTTACAAGCAAACTGGGTTGATGAATTGAAGATGACATCATTTAAAATGCAGGTCTGATGTTATGCACTCATGCTTTAACAAGCTTTTACACAGATGATATATGATGTTGTGGCTGCACAAATGCAGTCTGTACGCTGGAGGTGATCCAGGAAGGAGGTGTCACATTTTGCTTAGAGCTTCACAAAACCCGACCCGGGCCGCAACCAGCTCAGCACTGTGCTAACCAACAAGGAATTAGACCCAAGCTGAAGCCAGAGTCATCTTTACTCTGTGAGCATTCATCATCAGAAACAGTTATTATTTATATTTTGTGAAAAATTAGACTTCAAAATGACGCGCTCTTTGTTATTCAAACAGTAATTAATTTCAAATATTCATTTAAAGTAGAATGACTGCTTGTAAAGAAAATACTTCTATAAAAATTACCAAATGTAGTTTTGGAGTCATCTTATGTTGTAGAGAAGTCATTTTGACTTTTGTGTATAATTTTCCAAAGTGCGTACGTTTTCAAATATTAATAAAGCCATTCTGATCTCCTTTTTCCCAAAAAATGAAAAGTCATATTTTTATTGTAAACACGTGACCATAGTTTTTTGGGGTTCTTTAACCTTTTTTGAAAACAGTGACTGTTTTTCCAAATTTGTCAAAAAAGAATACAAATTTTACACTATCCTCTATCATGAAAAAAAGCTTATCAGAATAATAAGTAAGTTATTGGCATTTTCTTTCAAAAATAATAATCCACTATTTTTGTCCACTAGAAGTATTTGTAGTAACATGTCAAGAAGCTTTTATTGTTTTACTATTCCTCTTATTTGATCTGATTTTGGGTTTTTGGAATTTGGGGTAAACTGTTTACTGTTTTTAGCACATGTCTTTGTCATCCTGTCACAGCAAGATGGAAGGTGTGTTTACCTTTTCTCTCATGAGCTGCTGTCTGTCCTCTTTTATGTTTGTGTGTCTTTGTGAAATTACGTAGGTGTGACATTTTGAATGCTTAAAAACCATGCATGTGCGTGACATCCTGCATGTCATCCTGCTTCACAAAGTTTTCCCCTTTAAGGCAAATACTTTTTTTTGCCGCAATGATCATTTTTGTGCTCCTATAGTGTTATTGAATTATTTTAATGACATTATTATTATTATTTTTTTAGTTATGCCGGAATTAGCAATTAAACTTTAGATTTTCTGTAAAACTTAGAGGGAGTCATGTTTTAAAAGAGCCAACTGTAACCTCACCATTATTTTTCCAACTGAAGGTATCCTTGACTTGAGAATTACATCTCTTTGTGTAAGGATTTTCACTCAGCATCCTCAGGTCCAACCGCACACTGCGTTTCTTTCTCCCCTCATTCATTCTGTTATCTGCTTTCTCCGCTCCCATTCCTGAGTAATGCACTTACACCCACGCAAAGACGCACCTCAGCCAACCATCTACAGCAGATACGCTGATCACTCTGCATTCAAATGAAACTGATGACTGCCTGCATCAGAACTCGATGGACCCAGAGGAGCAGCTATCATTGCTCTCCGCTACAATACCTCAGACCAAAACCAGGAGAGATCAATGATTTATCCAAGTGTCAGTATGGTGTTAGCCCGAGGCCGATTCCAAAAAAATAAAAACAGAACGTGCTCACAGAAGGAGAAAGACTCCGCCTACAAGTGTGGAGTGATGCTACAGCACAGCGTCCCCATCATCTTGTTTTAGATGAGCAAATGCAAAACTTTACCTTATTTTGAAAAAATATGTGACAGGAGCCATAAATGCATTAAAATTATGCATTACACCTGATGGATTAAAATCATGCATTTATGAGAACATTTTTAAACCTGAATATCTCCCAACCACTGCATACTTCTGAATGAACCCCTTTTGGTTTCTATAAAGGAAACTTGGGGCTTTTCAATGACCCCAAATGTGAATGGGTGGTGGTGTGCGAATTGTAGCTTTTTGTGGATTTAAGACAATTTTGACTGAACAATTTATTTTTCAAAGCAATCAGTAGATTAATAAAAAAATGAAGCATATTTATTATTCTATTATTTTTCACAAAAAGCCCTGAAAGCATTATGTTTAGTTCTGCACAAACTGAACTCTACAGGCAGGTGTCTATCGGTGCATGAAGTGATGTCATGTAATATAATTCATTTAGTATTTGTCTCTTTTGTGCAATGTTGAGTGCAACCTCTTGTTCTCTGATATGTTTATGTTACAAACAAATACAAAAACTGTTTCTTGGAACATGTGCATGCTGTTTAGTACTACACTACTTAATGAAGAAACTGCAGAGAAAGAGAAACAGCTCGCTTACTTACCGATGATTTGGTGATTGCTGTTCCAAATGGGGACACAAAGCACAGACCGGATATGGAAATCAGAAAACTGATCAGCCTGTAAAAAGGAGGAGATTCAGTGAGGATCTTAATCAATCTGCCTCTGTTTCAAAAGTTTGCTGAGTGTTAAGAAAAAGCTTCAAATAGCATTTTTTTCAGTTGGGGGTGGGGGGTGGTTTCAAATGACTATGAGTTTAAACTTGTGTGTGTCATTTTAAACTAAAGAAACAGAGCTGTAAAAATGCTGGAGGACATGTAGTGTGACTTGGGGAGCAGGGGCAGCAAGGGGCTTCACACTCATGCCGCCCATTCAGATTTTGCCACTGTTACTTCAGGTCGACGATGTCAAACTTCTGCAGCCTCCAGCTGAAAAGCAGAGCAGACTGTTGTGCTACTATTTGCATCCGTGCAGCCTCAGCAGCCTTCTTGTTTAAAGGAGCTTTATCCAATACATGATGGAAAACTCCAGTCCTGCAGGGCCACTGTATCTGTTTTTCAGGTGTTCTGTTGATCAGCTGCTGATCAGCTGCACCAGCCAATTAGAGGCTCGGAGGAAAGCATGACAGCTGCTCTCAAGGCCTGTCCAAATATGCCCTTTTTAAATTAAAAGAAGCAAACTGAGAGAAATGACACAGATGGAACCCAGTGTTTCCTTTAAAATGACATGAATATAGCCATTTCAAAGAAAAAGACGACCCAGTGCTCTCTTTGCATTCTCCTTTTAGCAAGGGGATTACCTTACTATCCTTTATGAAAGAGAAGACAACAACCTAAACCCACAATTCTTTGTGGTCACAAAATAAAGGCAAGGCAGTAACCAATCATTTACAACTGAAATAGAAAAATCTAAGGTACAACAAGTCTTGAAATTAATTTCATGCTGTGAATTCATGCTTTTCTAATCCACCAGTAATCTGAGTATAAATTTTGCCAGTTATTCTAGATTATTGTTGACATCCTAAAGTCTTACTCCAAAGGTGCTCTCAGTGGTCTTTTGCTTAAGATTACGTCATTTTTTTCCAAAGCTAAAATCATAAAACTTGAGTCTTTTTTTAGGATATGGTTTCTGCAGAGCAGCAGTAGTTCAATAGAAATTCACCTCTAAATTGTCCTTTGCTCGCTCTCCCGCTAGTTTACAACCCCTCATAATCCCAATCTAACCTTACTGTGGCAACAAAAATGGTGAGCTATATTGGAGCCAGCAGGCTGTACAGCTGTGAACCAGATCTCTGCTCAGACGAGGGAAATGAAGACGTACATGGATCTAGTCATCTACAAATCAAATCCAACTTCACTTCTTAGACAAAAGATCCCACCAAAACAGGTTAAAAAAACAATTTTCATTGGAGCGGGTCTTTAAAACAAACTTAATTTTACCTAAGATTTCCATCTTTATTTCAACAAAACTGTGTATCGTCGTGGTTAAAAAATTACGCGTCTTGTGTGATGCTCCAGTAAGATCCATCTTTAAATGTGTGTACTTAATAAACTCACAACAAATCTTTCCACTGTTCCGTCGTTTAAGCAGCTGTAGGAGAATTCCACAAAAGCATGGATTTACTTTTTCTGTTTTCTTTCTTGTCTCTCAAGACTTTTCTGCCTAAATCGTGACACTGGCCAAAAAGTCACAGAGAGAGGAGATTGAAGGGACTTATTTGGGAATTCAAGAGTGGTTGATCCTAACCAGCATGTGCACATGAATACATCCTTTACTCGTTGCAGGCAGAGATAAGTGTGGTCATGTGACTTTGTACCTCAGCATCAAAGCGTGGATCCTGATAGGCGTCACTGATGTTTACAGGTAGTCCTGTTGATGCCACCAGCTCTGCAATCCTGTTGTTGATGAGCCAGTCGGAGTAAGACGATTTCTCCATGCTGTCTTTGAAGCTGCGGAGTCAAGGTGACACAAAAACACCGTGAAGGATTGAGATGCTAAGCCCAATTTTTTTCCTTCGGTTCATAAGGTGTTTTATTTTGCTTACACACCTTGATGGATAAAAAGTTTTTATAGTAACTATTATAATAAATGTTAGTTCTATATAAGTTTAATTGCTTTCATACCTGCTGTCGTACCTGATACTTTTATAGATCATCTTGCATTTAATGAATGTCTTATTCCAGTAGCTCCCAAATTTAAAGAAATAGAATAGAATAGAATAGAATAGAATAGAATAGAATAGAATAGAATAGAATAGAATAGAATAGAATAGAAGTTTATTCATCCCACAAAGGGGAATTTAACAGCACTTCATGGCCACTAAACCAGGCCACTAAAACATCACTGGTCACACTTTTTTACTCAAGAAGCTTCTTATTGCCAGAGAAGCAAAGTTCTAGTTCTGTGTTGCTAAATTAGTCTTTTTGGAATAAATATGGAAAGACACTGCTGTCAGGCAGTTTGGATCATTTGTATTTTGTGAAGTTCCTTCTCTTTCACTGTTTTTTTTATTTCATCTCATCACCATAACCTTTGGATTTTTCAGGTTTATCTGAAATTTCACTCTTTTTATACTGAATTCATCTTTAGGAATTATAACAACATTTCAGATGTGCTCTTGCAGCTAAAATGTAGATATAGTTCCAATGTAGTTGTTTAGCGAGCAAATTTGCTAGTTTTTATTACTAACATGAAATTATTAACACTGGCATCCCCTGATTTAGGAAATTTGCTCTAACTGCCACCTAAGTTATTGCTACTGCCTAGAAGTGACGGTATCAGTTATGACGTGTGTGTGGGCGTGTGTGTGTGTGTTGGGGGGTGTTTTATCCATAAACATCCCACACAACATTAAGCCTCTTTCTCCACTCAACCATGCCCAACAGAAGCAGCAAACCCCAATTAAAGTAGAACTCCCAGAATTGGTCTTCTATTCAGAATCAACAAGGAACTCCCAGCGCTCCATCAAAGTCAATTCTCTTTTCATTTTGTTTTTTATGGGCAAATTACAGATGAGGCCTGTTTTTGGTTCATTTACAGGAGGAAATTGGAAATTCTTTCCATGATGTGCAAAGACAGATTAAATACAAACCTGCTCTCAGCATCTGCGCTACACTTTGGAGACAGCAATTCGAACGACTTGGTGAATCTGACCACCTGTAACGTGATAGGGAGGATGTCACCAAAGCTCTATGAAGCTGTACAGTTTTCAGTCGTCCAGTAAAGGAGACGGAGAGCATGTTCAAGTGCTCAAACCGACATAAGCATGCGTGCATGCAGCAGGTCAATCGAGAAGATCAGCACCGGTGACTCGATGTCCTCCAACAGCTGAACAGAACAGCGCTCACACTTGAGGAGCGTCTGTGCACGGTGCATGATCTTCCTGACGATCTTCTCCAGGTCTGTCTGCTCTTCAAACAGGTCATTGACCACCTCCAGGAGTGCCTGAAGATCACAGAAAACATACAACTGGCATGATTCCCAAAACTCTAAAGCATATGCTTCACATGGGCACTCCAAATGGGAAATCTGTCAGCTCGTATGAGTAAGGAACCTTTAAATAAAGATGTTTTGCTTCGCTCAGCTGTTGGAACCTGATTATTATTATCATTTCTAAGCCATAAACCAACCGCAAGATAAAACTTGATTGCTTTCTCCAGTAAAAGTAAATTAGGCCCTTCATCTAAGTCGGTACTGATCCAATTTAATGGTTGGGTCATAAAAATCGTGTGGCGTAAAGGCAGGTTTCCTCCATTCTCCTCCGTTCACTAAACTATGATCCCATTGTGTTCTTTTTCATTTCAGATCAACATGTGACTTGATTTAGTAGATCTCATATTCACAGAAAAATTTAGATCATTTTATATAGAAGGGAAAAAACAAAAAAATGACCCCATCCCCCTCTATAGCTCCCCTCAGTTAGACCCTTTTGCAGGCGCAGCAAGTGGGCTGCAGCTGATCAATACTCAGCCCCAACGTCAGCATCAGAGAGCACGAAGTACAGCTGATCCAGGGGGACACAAGAGCTTTTGTCCCTGGAGGTGCATTTGGCCCCTACCCGGCTCCTGTCGTACTCCTTCCTGGAGGCAGCAAACAGTTGAGCGTTGGAAATAGCGATACCACAAAAGGGCAGGTACATCTGCAGGACCTGTGGAGAATTGAGCACTTATAAATACACTATAGCACAGCCATTACATATTTAATAAAAAATATGCACATTTTTATCTTTATAAAACCCTTTGAGGATTCTTTTATGAAACATGAATTACTGAATGGATATTTTAGGTGAAATCCTTGTTCATCTATATGGAATTGCTACATTTGATCAGCCTGCCGCAGCTTTGGTTTCATTGCAATTTTAGCATGTCGGTGGGTTTATTTATGTAAGGTTGCAAGGATTTCTCAGTTGGTTTGAATGACTTACTACTTAAATTATTCCTATTCTAATTCCTGCCGTCTTGAACACCTGGTAAACTGGGTAACCATGACAACAGGAAAGTTGTTTACACGTGGGAGTAGCTAACTAAGCTTTCTAAACTCATAAAATTCAAAACAAAATTAAAGAGCTGAGATCCTTATTTCCCTCAAGTTTTGGAGCATTTTTTGTCAATGATTCTGATGAACAAGAAACATAAAATAAAGAGACAGTTACAGTTAATTTATGCAGTGACTGACAGATATTTTGGACAACAGATTATTGTGCTACCAGGGAAAAACCTCTTTGTAAATTTCCATAGGTAGTCGTAACACCGAATATTTTTTAAACTAAATGAGATCTGTGATTAGAAGCCATTGTTTCTCAGATAGATTGCAATGTATTTGTTTAATGTTTTGTGGGGTTTTTTTGAGTGTATAATGTATTAGGGAAATACTTAATAAAAAGTTGTAAACAAAGGAATTTTTATTCCTAATTTTGTTTTTACATTTTAATGGGGAAAAGTATGGATGGGTATTCTTCCAACAGGAAACATTTAAAAAAGGATTTTTCCTGTTATTGCCTTTTGTTAAACGGGGAGATGTAAATGTATATTAGTCCTTCAATGACCAGAAATACCAAGAGCTGATATTCTCAGCAAGGGTTTTCAAATGTTTTTTTCTCTTCTAAATTCAGAAAAACAGAGGGCAACAACATTAGAGGAGCAGTTTTCTGGGATGTGAGTCAGAGGGGTTTGATCTGGGACATGACACACATTACAGTCACTGTCTTTTTTTCCTTGTTTTTCAGGTCTTTTGGAGCCCTCCATACATTCTTGGGAGAGGTTTCTGGTCTTTTTTTTAAAACACATTTCAAATATTTTCAACATTTTTAAGTAGATTTTTACGAGTGTGTGAGGATTGTAATAATCGGTATTACAGCACAACTTCACTGTTTTTTAAACGAGATAAGAAGGAAGAAAATGATGGTCTTTTTATACAGCATGCTAAAACATAAGCATTAATTCAACAGACATTTTTCCAGTTGATCGATTGTGCTTGCCCCTAAGCTAAAATCAAAAGTTGCTTATTGCACCCATATTTTCTCTCCATAAATAATGTAATCACTTGACATGGCCTAATGACTATGGATATCCTGAATTCGGATATATTGGGGGTGTCACAACACCTATTGATGTCTTTTGATTACATAACATGCAAAGAAATGGACTCATGCAGGGGAAAAAAAGAAAAAAATACTAATGTGATATCAACCAAAAATGAAGCCTTTTCTAAAAACCTATTTACCGGTACATCATTATTATGAAATGAGTAAGGTTTGCAATGCTTCTTCTTGCCTCCTTTTGTCATCTTTTTTTGTGTCCCGCTGATATCCTAACTCCACAATTAACACACTGACCCAAAATACGACCGAAAAAGGTAAGAAAGTTTGAAAAATGTACTCAGTTTTGCTGACCAAAAGGAGGTTGTTTTGATGCCCTTTAAGCATTAAGTAAAGACAAAAGCACAAAAGTTCTGTGAAAAAGACTATGAGAAGATTGCAAAACAAGAAACTATTTTCTGAAAACTAAAGTCAAAAATCGTGCAGCATGACAAAAAAATAAATAACTCAGACTAAGTCGGACGTCTTAAGCATCTAAATAAACATTTAAGTTTTGCTAAGTAATGATAAAACAAAAGTTTGAGCCTGTGTGCATGATAAAAAGTTGCATTTTTTACAGCATTCTTTTTACCCATAAAAGTTATTTTATGTTAAAAAGGTTAACCCATATTTTTGAATCAGGATTTTTTTAAAACACGTTTTTAACATGTTCTTATGGGATCTTTCTGATAATGGAGGACATATATGAAAAAAATCTAAGCTCATAATTGCATTTCTACCTATTTCTTTATCGCTTTTCCAGACGCTCAAAGCGCTTACAGTGTGCCCATTATTCATTCACTCCGCATTCATACTTGGTGATGGTAAGCTATGGTTGTAGCCACAGCTGCCCTGGGGCAGACTGACAGAGGTGTGGCTGCCATTTTGCGCCTACGGCCCCTCTGACCATCACCGGGATCATTCATGCACATTTACACACCAGTGGAGCCACACTGGAGGCAAGGAGGGTGAAGTGTCTTGCCCAAGGACACAGCGACAGTTTTGGCTGGTGGGAGCGGGGATCGAATCGCCAACCCTTCGATCATTGGACGACCCGCTCAACCGCCTGAGCCACTGTCACCCGCGTGGCTCAGGCGTAGTTGTGACGTAGAAGCTACAATTGGTGTTCCACAAGCTCCCTGCTTCACTCTATTTTGATGGATCCACTTATAGAGGACTAGATCCATATACGTCTTTGTTTTTCATGTCTGAGCTGGCATCTTATTCAAAACTGTACAGTTTAATAGCTCCAATATTGCTTGACATTTTTATGTTAAAATTTCGGTGTATAAGCTAGAAGAACATATAAACAGATGGGTGATGGGAAAGGAGGCGGGGTTGCTCCGCTCCAACAGTCTTGTTCACAACTCAGAGGTGAATTTTTAATGAACTACTGCCGCTCTGGCAAAACTATGTCCAACAAAATGTTTTATTTAGACTAAAAACGGCATAGTCGTGACTAAAACACACTGGGAACGCTTTATAATAGACCAAAAGATCATCAGAGTGGGACTTTTATTTGTTTATAAAAAACTGAAACATTCCACATTTTAGAAGTAAAGATAAATCCTCTGAAATGGATCAGTGTTGTTTTAGCATGGTCATTAAAAAACAGGATTATTGTGTTGTAGTATGTCAGTCTAGCACATTGATTGTCACGCACATTTGTGCTCGGTATACATTAAAGCCTGAATTAATCCACTAATCACATAATAAACCATAAAGTAATATTACTCATTGTCATCCGGATAAGTAAATCAACTTTTTAGACTGCTGTCAGTCACTCTCCACCAAGTGTGTGTCCACACAGGTTTTTAGAAACTGAAAAGCCTGAGTAATAAGTGCATACATAATGCTATTTTAGCTGTCCTATGGAATTCTCTAATAATGATCCTCCAGAAAGGCAGCATCCATCAATAACCCCAGCACTAGCACATTCATTAGTGAGCAGGACTTTGGGGATCTGGCCATGGATCTGCCTGTGGAACTAACAGGCAAACTCAAGAAGAGCACCTCTCTCTCTAATTACATTCAGCCAGGCAGGCCATTACGCAATGTTACATTATAAACAAGATTAAGTTTTGCCTGGAGACCCCCCCAAACTGACCAGCAAAGACTTGTTTAGTTAAAAAAAAAAAAGCAACCATCGGAGGCTTTAGGAACAGTTAGTTCCTCTAACTTCAGTGACCTTTCTTCCAAAACCTGATGTTCCTTATGAAGCAGGTGAAAGGAAAACAAGTAAACATCCGTTTCTTTCCTCTGCTGTGTGTGTTTACTGACAGGAGACCCACATAGATCTAGCATTCGTGGCAGGTGAGGCTGCTTCTGTTTTACTCACATTTGCTGTCAGGAATAATAATGTGTTTCAAGTAATTTACTCCCAAGAATGTCGGCGACACTCCATTAGAAAAAATATACTTTCGCAAGCGTGGCAAAGTGGTTTACACGCCTTGATTTCCTGCATTAGAAACATACTGCAACCAATTAGCAATAATGGCCGAGATTTACATAATGTATGGTTTAATGGTTAACATTAAAAGGCTTTGCAGCTGTACTGTTCTGCAGAGAAGATATTAAAAATATATATATATACATAAGAGTATATATAAAAAGTTTTCGTGGATTTGTCATTGAAATTTGTACACAGACAAGAAAAATCTCTAAACTAACATAGGATTGTTGACATATGAATAATTGTCTATGTAATTTTGTTAGTAAAATATCTTTAACTCAAGCTCACTTCTGAAAACGAGTCTTTATTTTGGTAATTGATTTGAAAACATGACCTCTTTCCATATATGTTTTTTTGGAATAACTAAGAAACTCTATATTTATTAAAAACGTGGTTTGACCGAAGAATCTTGGGTCTCATATAGTGATCTACCTGCTGTTTTTGGTGCAGGTCCTCTTCAAAGTTTAAAGAATATGCCTGATATAAGGGATATCTTCTTGACATCTCTAACAAATATGCTAACAAATATTACAGGAATAAAATGTAAGTTCCATAATAATCGATGACAAAAAGTTAATATAGTTATCAATAACTTAAGTGAAAAAGGCAAAGAGATTTACTTTAAAAATGTATTTCCAAACTATCATGCTAAGGAAGCATCCAATAAAAAGATTTAATATAAATATATTTGCTACATGTGTATTTTGCCAACCAACCCAAAAACATGTTTTAAGTTAAGTGTTAAGTTAGTTTTGTTATTTAGGTTTTTGTTTTTGTTTTTCATGTTGTGTTTTCAGGTTTTGTGTTCGTCAGTCACACCAGGTTTAGGTTAATAATCATCCACAGCTGTCGACAGTTTTAGTTAATTACCTTCACGTGTAAGCTTTGTATGGGCTCTGCTTTTTCAGGTCTTCATGGTTGGGTTTTCTGTTTTTTCTTCTAGTTTTTCTTCACTCTTGTTCATGGGTTTGTCATGTTTAACTTACTTTATTATTATGTCTCCTGGGTTGTCTGTCATTGTGGTAGTTTTCTATACCTACTGAATGATTAAATATAAAAATATATATTTTTTCTTCTTTAAACAAGAGTTGGTATGAATTTGCTCTTCTTGAAAAAGCCTCCAGTGATTTTTTTTTTTTTTTTTTTTAAGAGGGCTATTATTAGTTAACAACCAAATTTAAAAATGAAATTACAAATCAGTTCATACTTTGTTTCTCAATGCTTCCTGAGATTAATACATTTCATACCTTAACTTTGTCCCACTACAACTTTTGACCCAGGTCTGTTTTTTTTCACATTTATTTTTACATTTTTTTATTTTTATTTTTTATTTTTGGTCCTCTCTTTCAGCTTGCCAGAGTTGCTAGAACCTATCCCAGCCACTTATGGGCTTAAGGCAGGGACACGCAACACAGGTTGCCAGTCTGTCGTGAGGCAAGAATATGCAAACTGATAGTTTGACCTATGTACTTATCATGACTGGTGACTTAACTTTTGGTTCTATTACCATCTTCAGCACTAGTGGTGCACAATCTCATCATCCTCTCCCTCCCTCTCACTCGTGGCGTAGAAAGAATTAAATAGTAGGACAAGATAACTCAGCAAAACAGCTTTGCCGAATTCAGCTAAACAACTAAACACATTTGGTCAAAAACTCACACTTAAACCCAAATCCGTCCAGAAAGGCAAAGGGAATGGTATCCCACAATCCCTTGTGCTGCCAATCTAACAGCAGCACCAAAGTTACACCTACTTAATGAATTAATTTGAATGAAAGTAAACAACTATCTGATAACTACATGTTATTTTTAAATTGGCTGAAATCAAAAAATGATTTATCTTAACCAAGCCAGCCACTAAGTTAGATTAATGTAAAAAAGTTTATCTTTAAACATCCATACGTGGTTTTATCACCCTCTCACAGTGGAAAAAGTATTATCTGAGCTTCTTCATCCACTAAATCATCTTCAAAAGGACACGCCATGCTGCTTCACCTTTCTGAAACCAAATAACTCTTCAACTAAACCTGCCCAGACCAATCCATGCTCCAGATCAGAGCATTGAGTCGCCAGGCAACTTACCGATACCCCGGGAACATACCTCAGTTTTTGGAACCAAAGGCTGAGGTTATCCGCTTCCCTAGCCTCAAACTTACCATGGTAAATAGCATAACCTGCTTTCTGGAATACCCCGCCCTGAGCTCCTTGTTGTAAACAGTTGCAGAATTGTGGGACAAAACTATGGGCTGTGATATTTACAAAGATGTCCAAGACTGTGTAACCCTTGTGCTATCCTTGCCATTTTAACATTGGGAGTTGGGTTATCTAGATCCACTAGACAGTGGACTAAACCTTTTTTCTTCAATGATTTGTGAACCTCACTGGTGTCCATGGATTACATGAAATCTTTCCACCTTTATCCACCTTTGTCATGGTAGAGAGAACACATCAAAGCAAGGGTGGGGGTCATAGGACAGTTAACAAGGGTTAAAAGCCCGCACAGGGATTGATACAGCAACCATCACTTTATCCCTTGTGCTATCTTAGATGACCCCACCCACATTGATGTGTTCTCCTACCAAGACAAAGGTGGATAAAGGTGAAAGATTTCAGCAAAATCCATAGAACAGTGAAGATCACATAGTGGGCCTTAGATGACCCAATCAACTCTAATGTTAAAGTGCTTAGGATAGCACTAGGGTTACAAAAAAAAAAAGAGTGTTTAACCTATAAGGTATGTAACAGAACCCGGTGAAAATGGCAGTTAAATTTTTTTTTAACTTAAATTTAACTGCACTTTTACATAAAACAATTGCAGATATTTTGGAGATAGTTTTAAAAATTATGTACTGTATGTTTAGTGCAAATATGATGAAAAATAAATATAATGGCATTAATTTACATGTTTGTATGGAATACATGAATCTGCTGAGGATTCATGCGCTGAACCCAATTTATGTAAAATAAAGTACAGCATACATGTAAAGTACTTAAACTCAAACAGGGTGCTTTAATCCATATTCTATGAAATTTTTGAATGGTACTGTGGAAATAAATTCACTTTTTCATATTCTATTTAATAATAATAATAATAATAATAATAATAATAAATTTTATTTAGAATGCGCTTTACATTTTAGATAAAATCTCAAAGCGCTAATAATTATTTTTTTAAAGACTATGTGTATTGTGCAGTTTTTATTTAGTTTCTTTTACTTTTTAATTTTATATTTTCCAAATAATTCTTGACAAATTATCCTTATGTTTATTTATCTGTTTATACTGTAGTTATTTCTTTTGTTTATTTTGATTGATTGAAATAAAAAAATTTGGGGGGGGGTTTCATCAACAGAGATTGAAAATTAGAATAGACTGTCAGAGAGAGAAAAAAGAACTCGCATTACAAACACGTGCAGAAGACTACCTCAGCATGTACAGCGGTTAAACCTTGAAACAGATGTTAACAACTGCAGAAGTGCACACTGACGGGGATACTCCATCTTTCATAAATAAAAAAACACATTTTTAGCATGATCAGTGGTTTATTCATCTCATTACCTGCTTCAGTCATTTAAATCTTTAGAAAATGGGGATTTTTGTGTGCAGATGTGTTTGCATGTTTCTTACTGGGGTCGCAGTATAATTGTAGGAAGCATGAATCCACTCACCGAAAGTGCAGATGAGCCTAATGAAGGGGTCAATATAGGGATGTTAACCTGTTGATTCCTGTCTGTGCAAATATTCCTTTTTGCTTTATATGCGTCTAATTAAGACCAAAGTTAGCTCACTTTATTGGGTCCTCAGAGTGTCTAAAAAGGGTAAAATTGCCAATTGCTGATGAACATGGGGAAATCATGTGAAAGTAGTCAGCGTAGAGTCTGTGCAACCAGGGATTTTGCAGCACAGTGGTAAAAGGAGAATGCTGTTTGCAATCAGCTCACACAGAAGTTAAATTGTATCGGCAGATGGAGCGCACGTTTGCAAACCTGAGTCTCAGTGTGGGATGATTCATGAAAATGTCTAACCAATTATAATCCCTGTCATCTGTATTAGTGAGCATGCAAAGTGAAAGAAAAGCTCAATACTAACAGCAGACGCAGGAACTGAGAGCAGGATTGTTTTTTTTTTTAATTAAGCCAGGAGCGGCGTTTGCTCACAAAGATGGAATTTAAATCTGGAATAAAATGAAAGAGATATTTGTGTTTTTATGAACTTAAGTCGATATAAAAGGTTGTGGTAACATTTAAAGCTATGAAAGGTAAGGGAGCTTTTCTCCCATGACACACAGTATAAAAGCAGAGCTGCAGCTGCACTTAGAGCCTCCTCTGTTCTATGATGCTAACATCACATTTCATTACTAATTCATCGGAAGCTAAACCGGGCATTAGTGTGATGTTAATGCAGAGGAAATACACTTTGCAACACGAGGGAATGATGGAAAGGAACTCCTGCTTTAAACAATAGACAGAGTTTATTTAAGTTCATCTTTCAGTGAAAAGGAAACCCTGGCTTCTTACAAACCAACCATTATTTGCTACAGAGAAATGTAAAAGAATTTCTTTGTGTTTCTTTTCTTTTCTTTTTTTTGCCTTTTATGGACTCGGCAAGAAGAGCGCTAGTCGCGTAGCGCCTGTCATAACCTGTATGCTACTTATTCAGGCATGCTGATGGACTTAAGGCATGCTCCTCGTGCCTCCAGACATTCAGTCATTCCAAGACTGAAAATCATCAGAGCGAGATGAACATACTCCTCCAATGTTCTACATTTCTGCTTCAAAATCCTTCACTTTGATCTGTGCTTTGGAAACTGATCTCTTCGCTGATTTGAGACGGAGTCAAAGACTTGGATAAATTGATCTAATTAGGTCCTTTATCAACTATTTAGTCAGCGGGGGAACCCAGAATGTACCGCAAATTTAACTGTAGAGTTTGTCAATCATTTATATTTGGCACAATTATAAATAATGAGTCTTGGTTAATTACTCACAGTAACTGCTTCATTCTCATCCACTCATATATCAGAGTCAAAAAGTATGTTTAATCATCAAACATGCTAAAAAGGCATTAAGAAAACAAGGCAACTTTCTTAATGCCAAAAAGACAACATACGAGTTCCTAACATTTTTTATATCTGATCATGTTCACTCAATTTGAATGAATGAACGAATGAACGAATGAATGAATGAATGAATGAATGAATGAATGAATGAATGAATGAATGAATGAATGAATGAATGAATGAATGAATGTAGGCCTATTTATAAAGCACGTTACAACACCTTCAGGGTACCATAGTTCCTCACAATAAAAGGAAGACAGAAGAAAGTTTAAAATGGGGCAAATTAAAAACAGCATAAAATTACAAAAAGCAGTCAGCAATAAAATACATAAAACATAAAAGAAAAGAAAATGCCACTGACTGCTGAACATTAAAAACTATTCTAAAAAGGTAAGTAAGGTTTTAATTGACATTTAAAGTGTGTAAGGTCAGATATCATGCGCAGTTCTGCAAGATAGTTACGGTATTCCATAACTAAGGGCTGGCAAGGAAACCACCCAGTGTTTCTGTCGTGACCTGGGCACATGAAGCAGATATTGATTAGCAGACCTTAAGACTCTAGAACGGCTGTGGACAGTTAAAAGCTCAGTTAAGTAAACTGGGGCAAGACCATAAGGAGCTCTAGGAACAAACAGTAAGGCTGTGTCCGAATTCCCACCCTAACCCCTAACTACTAAAAAACTTTATAGTGTGGGACTATGTAGAGCCCTGGATTTTAAAAGCAATTCGGACACCATGCTCACTACTTTTTTTTTTTTTTAAACAGCATACTGTATATAATAAATGTCGTTGATTTCACGAAGTCAAAACTGAATTGATATGAGCGTTTTGCGACAATCATTTATGAATCCGCTGTCTTCTGAAGATAAAAACTTTGATGGTTTATTTTTAAAAATACATTTAAATACATAGTTTTGGAAAAAAAAATTTCGACAATGCTTTGTGGTCTATATTCGCCAATCTTGTGCGCGTCGATGCACGCTGCTTTTGCGCAGAGACGTCTGGGAAATTTCTAGGGCACTCCATTTTGGAATTGTACATTCGGACAGCATGACAAAATGGCGAACACACTATGTAGTGTACTATGTAATGAGTAGTGAAGGAATTCGGACACATCCTGAAAGTTCAAACTGAATTCTAAAATGAACAGGGAGCCAGTGAAGTGAACTGAGTACCGGAGTGATGTGTGCTTGTCTGGATGTTCTAGTTAAAACTGCATTTTGAACTAACTGGAGGCAGTTAAGTCATCGCTGGGTGACACCGAAGTACAGAGAGTTGCAATTATCAATGTGAGAGGTGATCATGGCGTGGATGGGTGTTTCTAGATCATTTGGACTCAAGGAAGGTTTAGCTTTAGCTTAAAGGCGCAATTGATAGAAGCTCATTTCGACAACATTGTCAATCTGTTTGTTAACTTTTAAACATCTGTCAAAGAAAACCCCCAGGTTTCTAACAGCAGTAGAGTCAGCTGTAGAGGTGTCACCAAAACCAATTCTGTCCATTTTTGACTCGTTCAAATAAGCACTGCTTTATGTTGTCAATGCAATCCGTTAAAATGTTTTGTGAGCTCTTATTTCCCAAACCCAAACATCTTTTCCGGAGGGGTGGAGATATATCTGCAGGTCATCGGCGTAACAATCAAAAAAGACATCATTCCAATGACAAAACAAAGAGGGAGCAGAAAAGAGCTGGACCAAGGATAGAACCTTGTGGTACCCCAAAGGTCAGAGGAGCCACAAAGGAGGAGGCCTCACCAATCCTGACTGAAAAACTTCTCTCTGAATAAGTCTGCCACGAACGCCGACGTGATGTTCTAGTCGAGACAGGAAGAGAGTATAGTCCACTGTATCAAAGGTTACTGTCAAATCCAATAGCACCAAAGTGATAGGCTTTTTGGCATCAAAGGAACTTTAGCTCAGCGGACTCTGTGCTGTACCGAGATCTAAAACCTGACTAAAAGACCCACTCCAATCAAAATAGTGTTTTAATATGTTCTTGTGGCATTTTTCTGATGACGGAGGACATATATAAAGAAAATTAAGCTTAAAATTGTATTTCTGATCATTTCTTTATTTAAATAATTGTGAATCAGGAGCAGACAAAAAAAGCTACTTGGAAAACATCATATTTGTACCAAATTAAATGCATCTATACTGATGCATCTATTTGCAGACAAATAGATCCATGTACATCTTTGTTTTCCTCGTCCGAGCTGCTATACGGCTCCAACCTTCAGGGCTAGATGGCTCCAATATTGCTCGCCATTTTTGTTGCTCCGCTAAATTGTTAGGTTGAGGTGTGAGGGGCTGTAAGCTAGTGGGAGAGAGTGTAAACAAATGGGTGTCAGGAAATGGGGATGGGCTTACTCCGCACCAACAGTCCTGCCCATAACTTAGAGGTAAATTTCTAATGAACTGGTGCCAACTTTGCAGCAACTACGTCCTAGAAAACGACAGTTTTTTTGTTGTTTTTTGGCTAAAAAAGGCATAATCAATTAATAGAAGACAACTGGGAGTGCTTTTAGTTTAGAAGATTATGAATTGATGTTCTTCTTTATTTATGAATAAACTGACATTATAACCAACTAAATTGCAGGAAGGGAAAAATCTATATACTTTATGAAATTTACATTTCTAAGTTGTTATCCATGATTTTAACTAGAATTTTTAGCTTGATGAGGGACTCTATACTGTGCTAAACTGTTTATTCTAATATATTACTTTAAAAGCAGAATATTTCCAGAAAAAAATTGGATCCATAAATGTAGGTCACAAAGCAAAACACTGACTAAAAAGAGATCTAAAAAAAAATATTTCTCTTGGATTTTATTATCTTTATCTTTACTGCCCGAAATTCAGAAGTGTTACAACAATAACATTAATAAACTGTGACAGTTTGTCGCCCTGCCATGCCCATGCACGACTAGAACCACAAAGCAGTGTCTGAAAAAAAAGAAGAAAAAAAAACAGAATAACATCCTTGAAATGTCACACATGAATCATAAAGCATAAGCATTACTACAGGGTTCTTCTTTCCATTGTGATTCAACACAGCTGAGAGTGAAGACTTGCTAGCAGCTCTGTGTAGCTGCAGTCAGGACTCACCAGCTGTTAAACAGGGAGGATCATTTAATAAACATTAGACGTATTTTCACTAATTTTTTTTCTCAGTATTAAATACTAATTCAAACATTTTTTTAATGGATTTTAAATGTCTTTTACATGACACTGAAGAAGGACAACAACCTTCATTTAACTCCAGGAGGTTTGATTCTGGTGAAATATATCATAAAGTTGTAAATGTGTGGAACATAAAAATAAAGTCAGTAATCTTTGAGGCACATCATTGCCTTATGGGAGGACATACAGAGCTCACACAGCAAAATCAGCAAAAATACCTGACTGGCATTTTTTGTGGGTTTTTTTTGTAGAGGATGTATATTTCCCTCATCAGCAGTTTCAGCATGGACAGGTGGTTGTGATTCCTGTCCCCTTCCACCGTAAGCCGTGGACTTATCTGAGGTAACCAAAAAGCCAACAGGCTGGTGAGAGGAACAAAGACATTCTTCTGTTGCACGCAGGTTTGAAATAACCTTGACATAAGATTTGATGGGCAACACTTTTAGATGTTTTCTAAGAAAAAGAAAAATGTATATCAGGAAAAGCACTCCAATTTTTTGGAGAAATTGTGAACTGGAAAATATCGAGGATTTTACTTCAATTTTCTTTCTCAGTTATGTTCCTTTTAGACTCATGAGGTAATAACAAAATCAAACAACACCAAATGCAGTCCTTCAGATTTAATAGCTTGCTCCACATGTTGTTAAAAAATAAATTCTTGATGTTTTAGATTGGTATTAAAATAAATCCTGATGGACTTTTTTTGACCTTCATTTTTATCAGAATTACTTTTAGTTTATGACCTTCCCTCAGGTCCTCAGGTGCAGGTCTGCTGGTGGTCCCCAGAGCATTTCAGCCCTGTGGGCCTTACCTGTGGAACACCCTGCAACGGCTTCATCCACTGGAGATTTTTAAGATAAAAAACTTAACACGCACCTTTTTTGCAAAGCTTTTAAGTCCTGATTTACATTTCCTCATGTTTAATTTGATTTTGTGGACTTTTTGCTGTAATGTGTATGTGTGTTTTTTTATTATACTATCATTTCTACTATAACTTGTATTATTTATTTATTCGTGTAAGGTGTTTTGCAGCAGGAAAAGTACTCCATAATTATTTTTTTTTTGTCAAAGGGCTTTAACTTGGAAGGCACATCTATCTTTTCATACATTTTTATGCCATTTTACAGCTAAGACAAATCATTTCAAGTCCACAAAGGACGCCATAAACTCTACATATTGATCTGTGCTGTTCAAGTTACCTTCTCATCATCTTCAGTGAAGAGCTCTCCATTTGAGGTCTTGTTGATGGCCTGAGCGACTCCAATGATCTCCCCGTCACTGTTGTGAATGGGCATGCACAGAAGAGACTTGGTCTTGTATCCTGTCAGCTTGTCAATTTCATCGCTGAACCGTCGGTCCTGCAAAGGTTCAGAGACACACAGTCAGCGTTTGCAGGCAGTTTTCTTACTTGTTGACAAACTCCCCCCAAAGTCAAAAAGAAACTTTAAAAAATATGATAGAAAGAGGGGACTCCAAGTGCAATAAAACTGTATTCAATTATAAGAAAAGGTCAATAGGGCCTCAGTATGGACCATGAGTCCATATATATAGAGGGAACCTGAGTGTCTGAGTCTTTCTGTGACTCATCCATATGCATGCATGCACAATTACAATAAGGAGCAGGCACCTGATAGGCGTCAGGAATATTCACTGTCTCTCCATGTTCAGCCACATATCCAATGATTCCTTTCCCCCAGGGAACTTGAACTTCATCTGAGTTCATGGAGATTAAAACTGTGGTACCTGCGTGGACGTCAAAGAATTTGGACACTAGTGTTTTCTTGTTGCCAGTTCCCTCCACTAAAAACAAGGAGCAGCGGTCAGCATCGACCATGATGCACACAAACACCAGGATTTTGTAGCTCAGACTCGTTAGATCCAAGTCGTTGGAGATGTCTTTGACCAGCTCCAGGAAGAACTCCCTCTCGTTGTGCTCTTTGAGGTAATATTTGAAATCCACGGCCGTGGATGGGTACTGGGGGATGTTGACCCGGGACTCCAGCAGCGCGCTCAGGATGTGCGCAGTGGTTGGAGGCAGAGAGCTGGCTTTCCTCAGCAGCGCTCTCCTCCTCATGCTCGTCAGTGGCTCCTGCGCCCGCGAGTTCACGTGCTCGTCATACGTCCTGTTGGCGTTGATGGCCTTGGATCTGGCGAAAGTTTTGCGCAGCTCCTTCTGAGAAGCCCTCCGCTGCAGACCATCGCATTTGCTCGCCCAGCTGTCCTTGCAGGCGCTGATCTTCTCCTCCCTAGGTTCGGCTTGAGCTGAAGCAGCTGGACTTTTGCTCGGCTGGTGGTTCTTCAGCCATTTCTCCACCATCCCATAATCCCCCTTTCTGTTCAGGTAATCCTCCAGCAACTCGGGATGCGAGTCCAGAAAACTTTCCACGTCAGAGAACACCATGTTTGACACTGCCATGTCTGTGCTTCCGATGTTCTTCAGTGAGCCTCAGCCAGAAACTCCCGCGCAGAAAAATCATCTACGAAGCTTTAGCGCAGGTTAAAGTGGAGACATGTGCAACTTCCATGATGCATAATGCTGGAAACAACCCTGGAGACGCATATTCAGTTTCCACTTTGTGGAGAGATGAGCAGAGACTCCTCTGGCGCAACAGCAGATTCCTCCACAGCGTCCACATCTCTCCCTGCCGCCAAGACAATCAGGCAAAAGTGGATAAAACGCAAAGTGAGGCGCGTCACGGGCGCAGGAAGCCTCGCGCAGAGCAAACACCGAGCTTCATGGTCGTGTGGTCCTCTTCTTGTGTGCAGATGATGCTGGCTGTGGTTGGTTCGCTCCCGCTTCGTCACGCTGTGGGGAGCTTGGGGTTGCTACAGCGCGCAGCCCTCTGGCCATTTGAACTGTTTGCCCTCCTTTATGCAGGATGATGATGATGATGGTGATGATGGTGATGATGGTGATGATGCACACAGTGGTGCATTTAACGATGCTTTTCGAAATCTACTGAAAAGATGTGTGCTGGTAAAAATGTTATAAAATAAAATGCGTTTTTAAATGTAATCTAAAAGCCTTAATTCAGATTGAATGGCGCGTTTATGCACAAATGCTATACATTTCAATGAATCAATGAATGGTGGATGAATGAAACGATATTTCTTGTACATTTTACACTTTAGCGTCGAATCCCATTATAAAAAACACAAATCTTGGTCAAAATAATTTTTTGTAGGGATGTTACCGTGACTTTTAATGGCAAAGACGTCGCACGCACCTGCAAGAAAACCCAGTGTGCAGTTTCAGTGATGCAGATGCACCAAGAGAACACTAGAGGGAGCTAAATCCCCAAGCTGAGGTGTCCATTCAGCTTTTTTTTTTTTTTTTTTACAGAAATGTCTCGTTCTAACTTAAATATATGCAGTGCTCTATTTATGTTTAACTTACAAATTATTTCCTATAACTTAAACTAAAAGAGAGAAAAAAATTGTAAAGGTTTGGTAAACAAATCTGAGATAAAATGCTGTTTTCAAGCAAACCCTGATGTTTTTTTTTGCTACTTCTCACTGTACAATGTCTACCTTTTACTAGTGACACATTCAGAGGCATGTCCTTACTCGATGATTCCTCCTCTTCCTCTTTGGATTCCTCCTGGGGGTATCTAGAATCCTGGGTAAAAGCATATTCACAGCTTTGCTTCACTTAAAGTACAATCAATGTCTGTGTTTTTCCATCTTCTTCATGGGAGGTTATAACACCAGTTTAAAGCAGAAGCTCACCCTGCGTTCTGACAGATTTGCTGTAATTTTATGAGGATGTAGCCAGCTACACTGCAAACTATACTTGCAAAGATTTAAAATCTTGTTTCAAGATATTTTACCAGGTTTTAGGTCTTTTCTCTATATCTTTCCAAGCTTACTCAAAATCATTTTTTTTTCATCATCATCAAATTAAAAGCTAGGATCTAGAAATAAGGAAACTATTGGTAAAATTAGTCAAAATCCCTTTGCTCCATGCTCTTGACAATATAAAACCTTGATTAAAAACTAAAAAAAACTAAAATTACACTGTAATTTTGGTTCAAGTTTAAGGACGTCATTTTAAAGTTTGGTGACATTTGTCATTATTTTGGAAATGAAATATAATAGATTAATGTTCTAAAATAAGTGCTAGTTTTATGAGGGTTTATTAAGATGGGCCAAATAATAAGCTGGTATTCTCATGTTATTTTGTCCTAGAATGGGTCTTTTCCACTTTTTACACTTAAGTGTAAAAAAACTCAAAAAATACAAACCATTTGTTAATAACTAGCTGCTTATTGGGCTGTACAACATTCAATTTAAAGTAACTAGCTTATTTTTCCCTTTTTATTGCTTGTATGGAAAGATTTTAATATTTAGTAAGATTTAAGTAAAAGGACTTTCTGCATGGACAGATAACTTTTCTGCTTTTTAGTGGTTTTATGATTGGTGTTCTTTTCCTTTTTTTTAGGCTACCGTCTAGTGTACCTTTGCAACAGTTTCCTTTTTCAATGTTTACACTTTTGTTACCTTTGCAGTAATGACTTTGACCTGTTCATCTTTATTTCTATCCGTCTCTAAATCCTCTGCATTTATTTGGTCCAAAGGTTATGAAGATATTGTCACTGCACATCCTGGTGGTGTACTAAGTTCATCTCAAACCACAGTGTTTTTTGCAAGCAGGGAACAACACAATATTTCCAAACAATTAGTGCAGAATTTTTAAAATGCAAACCAGTCAAAAACCTTTTCAACTCAAGCTACATTTTCTATTCAATTTATTACAGAAATAGGACTTAAGTAAATTTTACAGCGTTTTGACACAAAACAGACAATAAAAGTGCTTAAAATCCAGACTAAAGTTCTAAAATCTGAAAAGTATTGACACAAAAATCCACACAAACTGTGTTTACAGCCCGTTTTATTTAACCTGCGAACTTAACAGAGACGTAAAGCAAAGAAGGCATTAAGTTAAGGAATGAAATGAGGATGAGTCACTGCTCGGGAGGGATTTATGACAGCTCACACATGCTTCATGTTACTCATTCTGAATTCACAGTATGCAGACTAATTTATGGTAAAAGCCTTTGTTAAAATCTGGATAAATTATTTACTTAACAGCTGAAGATGTTTGATATCAAAAATAAATCTATAGCCACAAAACATAAGGCAAAACTCACTGGGACTGGTTGCCCTTTTGGTTTGGTTTGACAAAGGAAAAAATGATAACGTTATATTGTGTCAATTGGGTTGTGGTCTCCTTATCAGCCCGTTCTGATTTAAGATTAGTGAAGACAAAAGAGCTGGAGAGGTCCCCTATGAAGTTGCAGATTTGAGGTATGCGATCAGGTCAACTCGCTCATTCTTCTTTTTGATGCCAGCGAAGATCATCTTTGTCCCTGGGATGTATTTCTTCGGGTTCTCCAAATAAATCATCAAGGTATCCTCATTCCAGATAATGCCTGAAATAACAAAAGGTGGAAGTGTATGAGAAAAATGCTCATTTATCCTGAATGATCGTTTCAAAACTTTAAAAGTTTTGATCTGAAAAGTATTTGACACTTACCCTTGCTTTTGTTGGCATCTGTATAGGAGTAGCCAGGAGCCTGGCCAGTCTGACGGCCAAAGAGGCCCCAAAGGTTGGGTCCCACCTTGTGCTTTCCACCCTGTTCAACAGTATGACACTGGGCACACTTCTGGACAAATGCCTTCTTGCCCTTTTCAATGTCTCCAGTCATGTTTTCTAAGAAGGAAAGCAAATAGTGTACAATAATTGAATTAGAACAAAATCTGTATATTATAAAAACTAATCAGATTATATTGTGATTGAAAAAGATGACAATTCCCCATTTGGCCACTAGGGGGAGATGACCACGTTACACAAGTTTTTTTCAACTTCCACTTATAAAATAACTTCGAATTACTTTCAAATTTACCCGTACTTTGGCAATAAATTTCAAAACAGTTCTTTCTTGTGATTTTTATCTGGCGCTGAGATAATATATTAGAAAGATTACAGCTATATGGCCTAAAAATGACCGTTATTCAAGGTCAAAAGAAAGGGTTTTAAAGGTACATTTACAAAACAACCAAAAACCATTACTTCTGAGTATCTACCGTCGTTTTTACAAACTTTTGGTAGAAAATATTAAAACGTTTTTGAGGAAAACAGCCTTTTCTGACTAAGGGCACGTTGGATCATCATGTAACTATTCAGGAAACAGGTTTATCCCACATTTCTTTTTAAAAACGGAAATAAAACTCATAGTGGAACAAGTTCAAAGATGATTGAAGACAGTCCTACCTTTTTTAGATCCTTAACGCGAAGTTTCGTAGGCTAAAACAACTTTTTTTGGCTCGCCGTTTCGGTCTCCTGCCGGCTTCTTCTTCTTCTTCTGTCGTAAAAACGGAGGGGAACGTGTGCTTCCGTTTCCCGAAGCTACTCCGGACGGTACGTCATTCATCACGTGACTCGTTTCATCATGTTCACCCCTTTGGTCTAAATAAAGGTTGGTTGAAAAATGTCAAATTCACTCAAAACAAGGGTGTTTCTTTTTCTTTAAATATCATCTCGGGCTGATTCTACAAGCAAGGGAAGGAATATTTTAAAGTGTAACTTTTGAAATACAAATTCATCCATCCACACTTATACCCTTATATCTGTTCAGGGTAACAGAAATGCAAAAACCTACACAGTTACTGTTTGGTGAAGGCAGAACCCTGGATAAATTACCAGTCCATGCAGAGCCCAGAGGAAAACGATTTAACAATTCACATTAAATATTATAATAATAATGAATCTGGTTTTACACCCCTCTGCAATTATCTAAAATCTAAGGACATCATTTCAGAAAAATGGCAAACATTTTGAAACACTTCAGCAGAGCACTTCCTTGATCTCTTTGTTTTACTGTTTCACTTTCTCTTCAGGATTTTGTGCATTTCATAACACGTATGGGTTATCTGCAGGAGTTTTAGCCTATACATTAAACGTTTTGTAGGCTATTATGTAATCAAATCCGTGAATGTTTTAGTCCATATCTCGGAATTGAAACAAAGATTTAAAATAGTATTAAAAAGTAGCGCAAAGTTCACAAATCAACATTCTCTGCATTTATAAACTGGTGTTGCATTGTTTGAGTCATTGCATTGTAAAAATATGAAGGCATTACATTAATTTTCTATAAATGGCTTATTGTTGATATGAACAAGAAACAGATCTACAAATTTACAGCCCAACCAAAAAAGGTGAATCAAAAACCTGTAATGACCCTAATCATATATATTAGTTAATTTAATTCCACATGTTTAAAAAGAAAAGAACTGTTGGAAACACATACATTAGAGTAAATGGTAAGTTATAGTTCGTACCATTTACATTTATTTTTATTTTTGTTTGACAAAACCTCCCAACAAGCTAAAATTTTCATTTTTAGGTTTAGTCACTTTGTTTTAGCTCCATGGTTTGTAAAGAATATTTTTACATGATAGGTAAATAATCATTTTGCAAACTTTTCTAATATTTTAAAACACAGTAATTTTTAATTGTATATGCTAATACTTTTTTTTGTCAACAATTCAGAATGTGAAACACTTTCAAACATCAATAGTAGACATTTGACCAAAAAAAAACCCCACCTCTCATATTTCAATAAATCCCCTGAAGCCATAAAATGTTTGAATTTTGAAATTCCAATTTGGTATAATTTAGATAAAGAAAGTTTTCTTAAAACATGAACGTTATCCGGTTTAATTTGTTTTTGCATATAAATAAGGAGAGCAGCTCATTCAGGTTTGAAAGAAACCTGAGTGTTGAACTTAACCGGGCACAGGCAGTCCTCACCAGCGCGTACATGGGAGGAGACCGTTCAAGCTGAGTCACCAGGAGCTGTTACAGTCGCTCTTCATAAAAAAAGTGGATCCTCTTGTTGATTCTCATCTCTAATTTAACTTGTTGCCAGCAAAACAATGAAACACCCCTAGGTTTTCTTGAAACATGTGATATTCATTTGATGTTGACACATCACAAGCATCTCATCTTTCACCAGTAATGACTCTTGTGTTGTCAATCTGGAAAGAAAGAAAAGAAAATTGACTTGCTTTGAGAGACAGATACTCAATAAAGTTTATCAAAATAAATGTAATTTCATTTTGGTCTTTTGTTAAATAAATGTGACAACTTTAACTCTTACTTTAAAATAACATTTGTTAAAAACCTGTTGGTTAATTTTTGATTCGGCCTCCACTTCCTCAACATCTTCATACAGGAGGCAAAAAGACATTTAACGTGTTTATTTTTGTTCAGGTCTTGTGCTCGTCGGCTGACAAACAAGGACATTCTGTAACATTTTCTAATCCGGATAAAACTATTTTCAAACGTCAATTTTAAAACGAAAGGAAATGACAAATCAGAGATTTGAAATGACAGTTTAGGTGACGTGTTTCTAGTATTGCGCTAAATCTGGCCGATCTGGATGCCACAAAGCCAAAAAAATTAAACCAACACTTGTGTCCATGTCTAAACCTGTTGGTTTAAGGTCAGAGGAGAACACAGAGACAAACCAGCCGTGAAATTCTAATAATCATATTAGTGGACAAAAAAAAATGAAAAGACAACTTGAAGTTTTTTTACAACCCAAGCAACCTGACTGAAATGGAGCGGAAAATCTGGTCTTTTAATTACCACAGGGAGGCGGAGTTGATTTTAAATATGTTGTGGGCGAGTAGGTAGAGGAGTGAAAAGAAAATTACAGGTCCTCACATGTGGCTGGTGTCAAAACAAAAGGACAGAAAGGGAAAGAGAAAGAAAAACCCAATCAATATAACACAAGGAAAACGCACAGAGACAAGAAAAGAATAAAAAAGTGGCAGATTGTGGTCAGAAAAGAAATCTTATTGTTTGTTTAACAAAAAAGATGAAAAACTAAGATGGCACACAGTAATACATAATAATCAGATGCACTTTTCCTGTCATCAGCAAATATCTGTAATGCAGCTTAAGTTATAGAAATGTATTTATCAAAAATATTCAGCGTATGAAAGGGTTAAGTTCAGCAATAATAAAGGTAATAATTTACTAAGGTATTAGATAGTAAATGAAAAAGTTAGAGCTGTTGTCTGCAGAAATTTTCAGGATTTGTGAAATGTTTTTTTAGTCGCCTGGGTTTACAGCTTTAAATCTAGCATTGACCAAAACTCATGATTTGTTAAAAGAATACCCCAAAAAAATAAATAGCACGACAAAGACACACGTTGTGAAACATACTTGTAATAAAGCCGGGTGAATGTTGGAGTATACATTCTAGCTTCTCTATATACTGGACAGTTCTGTAGTCTTTAGTGTTTTCTGTTATTCAGGAAAAAGCTCCATCAGGAAAGGAGGAAAACTAAAACAAAATGTTTAAGGTGATACAGCAACTGAAAAAAGATCAGACATAATAGAAGTAGAAGTACAGATCTCAAGTTCCTGCCTGAAGCACCATCCTGAAGAAAAGGAGGTCAGAATTCTATGGAATTCTTCCGAGCTCTGAGAACCCAGAGAACGTCGTACTTAGAAGTCCCACCCAACTCAAGTTATGGGTGTTAAACAAGATTCTGCAAGTTAGGGATTTACAGTTTATGCTCTTGTTTTAACACTGTTGTTAAGGTTCTTTTATCAGAAGCTTCATTCAAATCCAGCATTTTTTATCATTGATAAATTCTAACATGAAAGGATGATTATCCCATTTTAATATAAATGCATTTATTACCTTTGCCTCTGCTTAACTGATTTTTACCCCTAAAATACAGTTTTATGTAAACTGACTTCACACAAGAATTATATGTTCATTGTGAGCACTTTTCCTCAACAAACTCTATATTCAAATGTATTTAAAGAATACATTATTGAAATTAAAGCATATTCAGCCACAAAATGAAAATAAAATCTCAGCCCAGTTTGACACCCTTTCTCTAAAAAATGTGTATTTTTGAAACAGTTTTGTCCATAAGAGGGCAGCGTATCCTGCTGTTCCAGGAATTTAGCATTATTTGTACAACACCACTGCTTATTTTAATCACAAACATTGCTTAAGAAAATTAAAGCAGATAACATGTTATTTCAAAAAACAAACAAAAAGGTGTTGTATAAAGCTTAATAAACGTTTTTTAAATTTATATGTGTAAACCCATTTATAATTTACAGTAGAGGGGACTTTGATATGATAATCAAATAATACTTGGTTGTTTAGAACGCAAGTACATAACATTTACTAAATAAATATTTTATGTGAGACACTGTCCCACTTAAAAAAATAAAATTCGATAATATTGAAAAAAGAATTCATGAATTTTACATTTTTCGCCGTGATAAATTCTCAAATAATCAGAGTTGCAGCATTTGAAATGCAAATACCATGTACAATTATTTGATTAAAAATGTATTCCAGTAATAAAAGGACAAAATGTAAAAATATTTTCCATCACTCAGCCAAACACAAGTAATATTTAGAGTGTACATTTTAATTTTAGAAACTGGGTTTTAAATAAAGTTTTGCAATGTGTGCCTGCTTTTTACATCTGACTATCAGGTGTGGAAGGTTACTATTGTGTCAATGATGGATGTAACATCTCCTTTCGCCTGCATCCACACCACACCAGCCACAGAAGAAATGAGATGGAAATAAATTCCAACTCTCCCTGAAGGAACCGGGTTGAAAATACTTGATTTGCCAACTTTAATGCACTTGTGGTAAACATATCCATCAGATTCAGTTGGTGAAAGGCCAGTCTCTTGGACCGCTCTCAGCACATCAGTGAGGACAAAAATCTGAGCATTGAGGTTTACAGGATACCCTCTCACACTCACCAGTATGTCATTTGGCTCCTAACACCCACTAAAACACAAGCTAGGAGTAAACGACACAGCTCTGAAGGAAAAAAAAAAAAAGTATGGAAGCAACCAACAAAGAAAATATCCACATAAACACTGTCCTCCCAGTCAAAACCTCTGAGCCAAACCCACTGTAGGCTACCAAAGTAATAAGATTTTAGTAAGTCTTGTCCTGTCTGGATTGTTGACATTTTCATCTGCTCACATCACACAAAGGCATTTAACTTTTTGCCACACCTAGTCTAACACAGTCAGCACACAAATAACCTAAATTCCCCATCGACTGTTCAAACTCTGGGAGCTACTTCAATAAGCAGTAAATTTCCTTCAGATTAACCTTTAAAGTCAAGTTTCACTGATGAGCAGAATCCTGTGGATTTGTTAAACTACATTAAATAAATGTTAATATTTTAATATACCTGTGGCTCATCTTGTCTTCTCTTTATAACTTTTTTGAAGATAAACACAATTGCAAAACCCATAAACAGGTGCATCCAGAAATTGTCATTAAACAGTCTGAGTCAGTCTGAGTCATCATTATTATGTCAACCACTCTCACCAATTAGTAGTGAGCTTGTTGGAAATTCCCAGGCCCAGCACTTGAAAACAGGCTTGTGAGAAAGTCAAACATTTTGAACATTCGCCATGAGACCACCTACTTTTATTCAGGCACCTGATTGGCCAGGGCTATAATTTGAATAATTTGCACTATCAATAAAATATCATAAAACAAAATTTAAGATCTACAAGAATGTGTTAAAAAAAAGGTAGCAGAGCTAGAATGGTTATTATGACGAATAGAATGACTGAATAATAGCTGTTTATTTCTCAATAGAAGTTTATGTGAATTTGGCTTTTGGAGCGCAAAGGGGAGGAGTCACTCAGTCCAGTTCTTATGTATAGTCAATGATTTAAGGTTATTGTTTTTTTTTTTCTTTTGCAGGGGACTTCCAACAAGCTCAGTTTTGATTGGCAACAGTAGTTGCCCTAGAAACGTGACTCAGACCACTCTGACTGATCACAGTCGACTGGCTCCACATGACGGGGCCCGTCTAACAGGAAAATAGTGACTGAATTGGCTTCATTTCTCAGGATGCATTCTAAATGGGTGACGTCACATCTGCTTTGTCCAGTGAAATATATATGTCTATGGCTGGGACATGTGCTGTGCATTGACTGTATACGACAACTGGACTGAGTGAGTGTGATGCTACCCATAAAATATGGATTACTTCAACCAAATTAACTCAATTCAGTTGCATTTTTTTGTGATAGTGACTCTGCCATGTTGGAGCCAGACAACGTCAGTAAGCAGTAATTACGTGGACTCGATCTGAGTCACTGTTTCTATGCCAACCACTCTTGCCAAACAGGAGTCAGCTTGTCGATAGTCCACACCCCTGCAACTAAATGCGCACTGTCAAACTTTTTGAACATTCAGTGTGGGGGCTGGCAGGCACAACGTTCATTTATTGAAGGATCTGATTGGTCAGCTTGAATAACTTGCACATAAGGAAAGTAATATCATAAAAAGGATTAGCAATAAAAAAAACAGGCAGTAGAGCAAGAATTTATGCTAACAAATATTTAAAATATTAAAAAAAAACTAACAAACGAAAAAATTAACAAAAATGTTCTCAGAAGAGAGAATTATTCATCAAACTAAAAAGCACACATTGTTCCAATGTTACACGGATGTACTAATATTTTTCAATTATTCATAAAATTGAAAAATGTCTATCATAAATTCAGTAAATTTTGGAGTTATTTTTTTACTCAGCACTGAAGTCAATGTGTTGTTTCTTTGCTGTGACGTGAGCTGTGCTGGCGACTTTACGCCACGAGAGGGCGCGCGTCCCCAGAGCTGATGGGCCATTAAACTCCTCGTTCCAGTCTTTGAATCCACTTCCGCCTTTTCCTTCTTGCCCGCCCTCCGCCAGAGCCGGATCCATTTCGTCCATTTCTTCCCGCTCAAAGCCGAGCTTGCTGCAGGGAGGAGCGAGCGGGGTGCAGTTGAGCCGAGCATCACAGCCCGCATTCAAGGAAACGGGCGCACACAGCACTTTCCCCCGGACTTCATCTGATGTTTTAGCGACCCCTCAACGCCAGACTGCAACATAAACAAAGAAATACCCCAACCGTTCGGGCTCCCATGGAGGCTGCTTGCCTTTAAGGAACTGGGAACCTCAAAAGCAGTCCGGCCGGGGAGACCCCCCATCAATTGTTTCCTGCGCCAAGAAGAAGAGCTGTAGAGACATGGTTCTCCCCTCCGCATCTCTGTGGTAAGGCTTTACGCGTTATGGCTAAGTGTGCTAAACTGCGGCATTATGACTGTGTTATGCTGGTTCAAGGCGCAGTCAGATTAGAGCTCCTCATCCTTTTTTTTTTTTTTTGCATTTGCATTTGCATCCCGCCTGAATCACCGTGGGCCAGTCAGACACGACCACATCTCGAGGCTTGACTTAGCTAGCAGCTGCTAGTTGGGGTTGGGTGGTGTTGCAGGGTCCAAACAACCCCCAGACATCTTGATCTGGAGCATGAAACCATGGATGCTTCATTGAGTAACTCTGAGTGATGTAATGACATCTTTCATGTCTTCTTCCTGTGAGGACGAGGATGCAGCATGGCCGGTGATGTCCCCCCTTTTCTCCATCCTCCATAGGTTTTTGGGAACAGCCAGCTAATTGAAAGTTGGCCAACTTCTGCCCCTCACAGGGTTGCTCCACTCCCCCCCACCCACACCCCCCCTCTAGCCTCTTTTCCCCCCAACTGAAGGTCAACCTGTGACTTTGCAGTCTTTCAACATAACCCACAACATAAATTAAAGAGCAGCAATGGAGACTGGACGGAGCAGTACTCTGTCACTGACGCGCTCTTTGAGCAGACGTTCCTTTGATCGTCACTGATTATTGATCCTCTAAAAAAAGAAAAATGCTTTCCCACACTTACTGACTGTGCTTATATACCTGCAGATCTTAAAGACGCAGTCAGATCAAAGCCATGTTGTTTTTACCATTTTTAACATGTGTTTGTGGCATTTTTTTGATATATTAAGAAAATTCAGCTTAAAATTGCAATCTCTGTTTTCCTTGTCTGAGCTGACATCTGGCTAAAAACTGTACGGCTGGTTAACTCCAAAATTGCTCCTAATGTTTCGTTGCACCGGTAATGTTAGGTTGAGGGACTGTAAGCTAGCAGAAAAGCACATAATCAGAGAGCTCTTAACAATGGCGAGGAGAAGGGGGGTGGGGTTGCTCCGCACCAATGGTCCCGTCCAAAACTCAGGGGTACATTTCTAATGAACTACTGCCACTTTACAGAAACTATGTTCTAGAAAATGACAGTTTTAAAAAGAAAATGTTGTCTAAAAATGGCATAATTATAATTAAAAGACCACTGACAATGCTTTTAAAATAGATTTAATAAAATGATTGGAGTGGGTCTTTAAAAAGGACAATAGAAAGCACAATAACTGTAATTATTCAATCTTATTTAGGGATGCATCAATCAGGAAGTTTATGGTGATTTAAATGAGCAGCCAGAGATAACATTTACATCTTACTGATTCAGATATTCATATAATTACTTTTCACTTTTCAAAATAATAAGCTACTCTTGTGTTGATCAATTAAGTTTTTTTTCTTTTTTTCAAATTTTATTTTCTGAAATTGTTACTCTTTTAAGAATTTTTTTGGATGTTCTCCTAACTTAATAGTTAGCTTGAAACAAATCCCCCCACCAAATAAAAAAACCCATTAAAGCTCCTTTTTTTTAATCCTGTAGTGGGAATTCTACGCAGTCCTTTTCTGACTCATCAGATCCGGGGGCTTTTGTATTGGATGGGTCAGGCAGTGTCCTCCCACAGCACAATTTAATCACCAGATGAAGGCGTCTCTTCCGGGAGAAGGTGCTCACATCCATCCAGTAAACTATAAAACACCAGAACTCGGCCTAGAACTGCAAATGTGTTTATTAGGTATCCCTGATTTTCACAATAAAAGCACTCGACAAAGTAAGAAATGAAGAAAAACTTTTTGACACATCAAGGTGAATATGAGAAGCCATGACCATGAATGTAGACATGCGTGCCTGACATCATCCTGGGCACGCATAAGCCTTAAACTATTGCAGTGTGCTGCTCAGCGGTATCAAGGTGATGTAATGTGTGCTGTATGGGACAAACTGGCTTTGCCCTGTAGGTGTTGCTACAAAAAAAACAGAAAAAAATACAGAAACTGTAGGAGGCTGGCCTACTTAAAAGAAATGAGACTGCTGACTGCTAGAAAAAAAAAAAGAAGCCACACCGGATCTGCATCCATCCCACCCGATGTTGTAGACAGTAAACAGGTCGAAATAAATCAATATTCATTATTAGCCAGCTGTAAATTCAAATATTCCTTTTTCTTTAGGAGCCTGTAATATAATAAGACAATATATTGTCTTATTATATTGTCTTTTGTCTCCTTTTAACTCTACAACAGAGGGGAGGATCAGCTGGCTGCTTCACTGTGGTCAAAACTGTACCAGAGTGTTGTTTGGACGCAGGGACAACACTAACATGACTTTCATTTCACTCCTGTTATAGCATAGCTACCATCAAGGTGCCATATTCCCTGTTGTAAAGCTTGTAGTGCCTGGGGGAGTGTTCTGACGCAGCAATGATACATAACAGAGTCACTTCCATCCCACAAAGCATAGTGTACAACACTGGATCATTCTGGTCTTCACAACTGATCCAGGTTTTTGTCCATGTCAGTACACAGGGTTACTAACATGTCTCAAGTATCCATCTTTTTCAAATTTACACTAGAAAAACCTTTCTGCTTGTAGGGCTCTCCCTGCCAACATGTCAGGATTTAAACCTAGTTAGGTGTGTGCTCAGTCTGCAGCTGCAGCCTTGCTTTCTGCTGAAGAGGGAACTTCCTCCTCTCCTCGTCATTATTTGGCTGATAACCAGTAACAGGATGGACTTCCCTCAGCAGGCACGTTAATGTTGGGAGTGGGGTCATCTGGAACCCAAAAGGCTTGGCGATGAACTTTTTTCCCCCAAGGATTTTTGATTTCCACTGGTGTAAATGGCAGACATGAAATCCTGTCCACCTTTGTGATGGAAGGGATAACACGTCAATGGAAGGATGGGGTCATCTGGATCCCACATACTGTAATAGAACAAGAGTTATAAACTGAACGATTCAAGTTTGACAACACTTGATAACACGTTTGCCCAAAAAACTTTTCATATGTTCTCTTCTAAATCGAAGTTTTTGCTTTTGTCATTTTTCTTCTCCTTAGCCAATGGCTATACTCTTTCTAATGATACTGTCCAAGTTCTCATAGATTCTGATGGTTTTAAAAAACACATATCTGTGACACAACTCTGTGACACACAACAACTTCAAAGCTAAAAACTTTTTGAAAGCTTTCTGTTAAACTTTGAATGAAAACAAGGCTAATGAGGGGGGTCGCTGTCGGTCCCGTGTTATCAACAGATTATTACCGAGGGTTGGTCAGCTTTATTTCTGCGGGGAGGTTGCTCTACCTTTTAAATCTTAGTTTTTTTATTTAGAAAATCCCTCTATGGCAGGGGTGTCCAAACTACGGCCCGCAGCAAATTTTGAAAATATAATTGAATGTGGCCCGCACGTGCCGCTTGAGCTGAACTCTGTTGCCCTTCTCAGTTTCAACACTAGATGGAGTCGGTCACAGAAAGGTACTTCTCCACTAAACAAAATAAGCAAAGACGAATATTTACGAGTCACCACTAAATGGGGAGTAAGCCCTGGCTGCAGCCTGCAGAATTGGTCAACATAGTGGAATGCTGGAACGGTGAGGAATGTGAACATGCTGTGGAATGTTAGCCCCGCCCACATTGAGCCCGTCTGCTGTGGAATGTTAACCCCGCCCACGTTGAGCCCGTACCTTTGTCAGTGCAGTTGTGATTGCAGGAAAGGGGAAGAATGAGTGGAGCACATTTTGTGTCATTGTGAATTGTATGAGGAAGAAAGAGAACAGAGGGAGTAAAATTTGAATGGTGCATTTTTTTTATGTATCACTCAAAAAAATGATTCAAGCCCCTCTTTCATGTAACACAATAAAATTCTGTTTGTTTTATTTAAAAATATTTATTTTAAAAGAATGTATCTACATTTAATTGACCTAACACAAAATGTATTAATATTTTCCCCTATAACTCCAGTAATCCAAAATAATTGAGTTTAAGTAAGGGGCATGCTGATTAATGCCGTTTTCCTGTTTCTCTTTATTCTTTTTGCCGTCTTACGGCTACAATTTTTCACCTATTCAACTAATAAAATGTTCAACTCCTTCGTCTAATGCCTGGTATGACTTTTAGTCCTTCAAATCCTTTGACTTTTCAAAAGTGAAAACTTTCGTTCGTTTTTTCCACGTAAAAAAAGAAAACTGTGGCATGAAATTGTTTCAACTCGGCTTCTCCCAATAAAACGATACATGACGAGCCTCATCTATTGAAATAATGAATCTATTTGTTTATACCGGCGGCCTCATTTCATCACAGGAGTGTTAGCTCAGTGGGTTAGGTAGCGGGTTAAACATACAGAGGTTTTGAGTTCGAAGTTGACTTTTGTCGCATGATTTTTTTCCTTTGCCTTTCTTGATAAAATTTAGTTCGACTAACTCAATTATATTTCGTTACATGGAAGAATTTTCTTTGAAGTGGGGTTACTCATATTTATTGGATGGAAATCCTGCCCACAATTAAATTGAGTTCATCCAATGAGTTGTTTTTTTGAGTCTGTGAGGCCAGACAAAAGTTATTAACTCCCTAATACATGCACATGGAAACTTGTAAAAGGCATAAGAAGACAGCAATCACTGTATAAATTCTGTAATTCAATTAAATATTTTTTTTAATTTAGCGCAAAAATTCAATTAAAAGTTTTTTTATTGTGCGCAATGAAAAACAATGAAAAAGGGATCATGAATACAAAGAATGCATTAGGAAAATACTAAACTTTAACAAAACAGACTAAACTAAACTGATATTCCTGTTCTTAGACCCCCCCTTCACGGTGAGGAAAAACTCCTTAAAAACCGGTAGGTGGCAATATTGCACATGGAAACTTGTAAAACCAAAGAAGAAGACGGGCTCAATGTGGGCATCAGAGCACATCCGAGTGAAGAAAAGTGCTTCACACCCTCGTGGCGGAGGGATGCGGCCCTTAAAAAACTATTTTAGACAACCCTACCCTTCCAAATGCCCCTACGATTGAAGGGTTAGGGAGAAGCCGTAGGGGTGGGGAAGCAATTCGGATTTGACCTTGAGCTTTCACCTTTATGCCGTCCGGGGGCTCTTTTTGTGGTCTCTCGGTCCTGTTTCTCTCTCCTTGAGCGGTCCAGGAGGTCCTGACCTCCTTGTGTTGAACTAAAAATGGTAGTAATAATAAAAACTCTCAATAATAAAATGGAGTAACAGGAACCCAACTGTTAATATAAAATCTCTCCAAAATAAGAGACTCTCAGATTCTGTTGGCTCAGCTGCTGCACAGAAACAAAAAGGAGGGGAAAATAGCCATAATTACCATCCTCCCTCTGCTGTGCCTTACACCTAAAAATTCGCTGCAGCTTTTGCTGTAGAAATAAGAGGTCAGTTCTAAACAAACCTGAGCATTAACACTGATGCAGTCAAGTCAAACCTAAGAACCCTTTTCCTGTTTTTACTTTGAGCTTTGCACATTGTGACCTTGTGGTGAGTTTGCTGGAAAGATGAGTTGCTGTTTTGAGACTCTTCTGTTCTGGGAAATTGTTCACACTGACTAATGTCCCGACTGTTTGGAAATTACCTTGAAGTCCTTCACAGATTGTTGGGCAGCAACAAGGGCTGCTCCAAGATGAATGCATTTGTCTGTTCTACTGAATATTGTGTTAACACAAAAGTGAATTCTCCAGATCAGCAAACGTCCAATAAAGCTCCTCCTGTAAGGTGTGCTTTCTTTGTTAGCTGCAAAACACTATAACATTTTCACTACTTAGGTTTATATTTATAGCCATAAAAACCAGGAATAATGTGAAGGTTTCTGCAAACTCTAGATGTGCTGGTAGTCAGTTGTTGTTTCTCATGTACAGATTATAAAAGGAACAAAAAAAGATAAATAAAAGCAGAAAAGCACATTTATGGTAGGTGACAAATTTAAGTAACCTTAATCCATTTTACAGTCTGAAAAGTCTTTTTTTCCCCCCTTCACTGTATTGATTGTCAGCTCTTTAACACGTCAGTTCTAAATTTCTCTAAGCAATGGATTACCCTGGAATGACTCATGGGGGTTGCATTATATTATACTGAATACACATCAGATTATTCAGTGACTTTTCACCTGAGGAGATTAACCCTAACAAAACAGGTATATTTAATCACAGGATAAAATCAATCATATCTTTCTCTTATATAAGGCGACTAAAATCATGGCACCATATTACCTCTAAAAACAGCTCTATAGGCTCCATTTACATAAGTGTGTGTGAATTTGTGCATAAAGCGTTGCATACCCCCAAATCTAAAAAAACAAGTGTGGATGCAAAAAAACATTCAGGTTTTTAAAAGTCTGCTGCCTCTATAAATACCAGCCTGAGGTCAGCTGCTCATGCGGGGTCTTCCTCCCACAATCTGCTCTCATTTATCCACAGAAAGACCAAGTTAATTAGAAACAACTATGGAAGCATTTATTAGCAGCTCTGGTCACCCGATTAATAGAAACAGATCAAGGAAATGTCAGAAGAGAAAATAATTCAACCTATGAGTACTGTTTCGTCTTGGGACGTGGCTCAGACATTTGGAAACTGGATCTTCGCTCATCATTCAAGTGTGACATCAATATGTCCAAAATTTTGGAAACATCTTTTCTTGATGGGCAAAGTGCTCCATCTTCACCCTCATGGAGTGGAGCGATCAGTGCCTTTTCAGACCAACATTGACCTTCTTTTGCACACATTCTGTACCAATTTATCCAAGAAGTATACTTTATTTATTTGCTTTTGTTAATTGCAAAACATATTAAAGTACGTAATATCACTGGTTCCAAAATAAAAGCTCTGCTGACAAGGTTTTTCTATTGGGAATCCTAAAACACAAACTGGCTGTTATTGTTTCGCTACGGATTATTTGAAGTCGTTTTAATTATTTATTTCTAGACTTGAGACTTAACTTTTACTTTACACAGAGTAATTACCTAAAAGGAGCATCTCTATCAGATTTCCACCTGCTTTTTGCAGATATTCTTTGCTTAGACTTTAATAAAGTTTTACACAACTTGTAGTGTTACTCAACTGCATTTGCAATGCAACTCTTTCCTTTTGGCAACTGGGTTTCCCCATTTTATAACACCCTTATAAAGAGGTCTGAACATCTGGAGAATTTATTTGATCCTCAGCAGCTTTTTAAAAAACAACTTTATTCTGTTGAAGTTTCAATCTTTTTTTTTATTTAGTCAAATTTGAAGGAATGTTTTCTTTTATTGTGGCTGATAGATTTTTGTGTCTGTTGATGATGTGTGTGTTTAAAAATCTGCTTAGTTGATTCAAAATTGGGACGACTTCCTGTCATTTCGAAGTGTTCAGGAAGTGAGACAGGAAGATCTTCACATAGATGGTTGTTTCACAACTGAAGGTTTCTCTTTGGGCTGACTGAGCTTCAGTATTTATGGTTAAAACCAGACACACAAGAACATTGAGATGATTTCAAACAACAGATTACAGAGACATTGAATATTACGGAAGAATTTTAAAAACATGTCTATTGTGTCTTTTGTTTCTTGTATAAACGTTTTGTTTACAACAAGAGATCATCTTCACATCTTGTTGGTCCATAACAGTTTATCTGTTTTAACTTTTTGTGCAATGATGATTTGTTCTTAGCTTTAACACGTTTTTTCCCCCCATAATTTCATAAAAGTCTGTTAAAAAAAAGGGGTTTAACATGACCGGTGTCTCTGCATCGTCTTCATGGCATCCATACCACTGACTTGTCTTTCTGCTTCAAGGACCATAATAACTGTAAATGGATTTAGAACAATAAGCTCATGATTAATCCAGACCTGATCACATGTTCCTCAACATGATAACGACTCTATATGGAGTGGTCCTGCTGCAGCAGTCCAATACTCTGCCTGTATCTGTCAGAGCTACTCCTGTTGCTCACTTTGCTATCATTTTATGACATTATTTGTGCAAGAAGTTCATTTTAACAATATTTGCACCTAAATAGGGGTGTATACACTTACAATATAAGTCCAGTATAGTATTTAACACATTTTTATGTCCACATATAAGGATATTATCCCCAAAACGCTCCAAAGTCTTGCCGTCAAAACTTGTAGACTTACTTAACATTGCGAGCACTTGTCATTTCTGGTCTTTATTAGGTCAAGGAGAGTGGATCCATTAAATAGGCTGAGTGGAACGCAGCATCATTCCAAAACTACCCTGCTTGTCCTGCGGTGGCTTACATTCTCGTAGGCTTAAGACCAAGAAGGGCAGGGATGATGACGTTGTCATCTGAATTATAGATTATAGTGCGTGACAGCACAGCGCGGACACATACTGTAGTGAAGAGGAGCTGAGTAGAAGGTGTTCCCCCACACACATGGGAGAACCTAACCAAAACAACTCGTCTGTGTGAGCTGCACACAGTATGCTGCAGAAATAAAAACTGTCTGCGGTGTGACATATCACTGCCTGCTGCTGGAATCTGATAATACCATATTTTTTAGACATAAGTTACAGAAACAGTTGTTATTTATGAGCATTCTTCAACTTAGCTGTACTCTCTTCAGCTTTCTAACAAATGACGTGAGACATTTAATAAGAAAGCTGACAAGCTTAAAGCAAAAAAAAAAGTTATCAAAGGAAAAGAAAAGGTCATCTTCTGTGTTTCCCTTTGTGTCTCTGTACTTTCAGGTTTTGTGTTTTTTCTTTTTTGGTCATTACATCAGTTGCAGAGCTTAACTGCAGAAAACAGTATGGATGTCAGCGTGTGAAATGACTAATGATGATAATGAGCACTCCCTGCTGCTGTCGGAGTGGAAGGTTAACCAGAGTCTGAAGTGGACACGCGTGGTTCTACCGGTCCCAGTCAGGTCTTCAGCAGGCTAATGGCTGTCAGGGGGGTTATGGTCATCTCCATAGGTTTGTTTAATCTCAGAGGAGTCTTTACTTCATTTTCATCCTTGTTTACCGGTAATTAGATGTTCAACAAGTGAATCATTGCCTTCTTTAGTTTGTAATGTTTTGCAGTTACCGATTTCCCCAATTTCCCATTTGCACCTGGAGATAGGTTCTATCAATTTTCCTTTAAAGCTGCTTCTGACAAATGTGTATTTTTTGTTTTATAAAAACTGAACTAAGGTTGCTTTGAAATTTCACAACGTAGATTTTGTGGTACCAAGGTTTATTATCATTGAGGATTGTTCAGTTTAACAGTCTGTACAGTTGGTTTGTTAAGTCTAATAATTCATGTTTAAAAATACAAAAAGTTTTTTTATTCTTTGTTCTTTAGTCTTGTCACAGCGTGTTTTTATCATGTTTTACATGAAAACAGGAATCCACTATTACAGTTGAATAAATTGGCCAGGCCATTTGAAAAATCAGAAAAAGGTATAAAAGATGGGACAAAGTTGGCTGCCTCAGCTCAAACAGTTTTTGAAGCTCTGAAGAAGGTGGATGATAAAAAGTGTGCAGAAGTATTGCTTTTTCTAATGTATTAGCCTAAAAACGGCAAAGAATTGTTTTCCTTTTTAAAGAAAAAAATCACATCAGAGCGTCTGAGTTATAGATTCTAGTCAATTTCATGGTTGTGAGTTGGTTAAAAAGCCTTATTTTGGTGTGTGGTCACATGATGGTGATGTTTGGTGAGTCTTCCAGCTCAGTACTTTTTTTGCCAATTTGGCCAGCTATGACATCAGCAAATGTTGGCCAAACAAACCAGCCTGACAATCGAAGCAACACACCCAATAAATATGTTTTAGAGCCTGAATGATCACCTGCCATCCATAAAACCAGATTTACATGGCAGATGTTCACCCCAGCCACTTGCAGGTGAAGGCAGGGGACACCCTGGACAGATCGCCAGTCTGTCACAAGGTCAAGGAAGACTGGGAATTAAACCCAGGTCACAAGAATGGGAATCTTGCATGATACCGCTACACCAGCGGCGCTGCCATGGCAGATGCATTACAACATGATGGTACATTACAACTTATAAAATAGTCAAGTTTGTTGAAATTCACCTCCAAAACAACAACATGAACAATTTTATTCAGCAGCAGAGTTTTAAACGTTTTTGTAACCGAACTACAAGAGTGTTTCTCTCTATATCTCACATTTACATCATTGGAGTGAGCGGTGACCAGCCCCCTGTCGCCTACTCGGTGAACTGACTTGGCTCTAGTCGTTTTATTTTGAAATGAGCCTCAGAACTAGAAGTCAGAAGGCTGCTTATTGCAGACAGTTGATAGATGACAAGCCTTCTCTGAGGCTCTGATGCTGCAGCAATCTACAGCACTCTCTTTGGACATTTTTGTCAGGGAGTAGTAGTATGCCGTTAAAGTGGGGCATGTTTTTGGGGTTTTTTTTTGCAGTTGAGGAGATGTAATGAAAAGTTTTAAAGACCTGCTCCAATGAAAAACACGTTTTTTTGGGTGTTTCTAACATGTTGTTGTAAAATCTTACTACAATAGAGAACATATATAAAATCATTTAGGTTTAAAAATGCATTTCTGAGTACTTCTTTATTCAAATCGTGGTGAATCAGAAGCAGATAAAAATTGCTGTGTTCAAAAAAGCTCTTGAGACGTAGAAACTGCGATGGGCGGGCCAAGGTCTCACTGCTCTGCTCCATTTTGATGCATCCATATGCAGATTTGTTTGTAATATCCTAACTTGAGGTGTGCATTTGTGAGGTCAAAGATCATTTAAGTGTATGTGTGGACAGCAGTATTTTGTGGTCTGAATAATCCAGGAACTAAATAGATCTAGTTCTTTTTCCCTTGCATGTTTCATTATTTTGTTTTCTTTTATCAAACAAATGAAGGCAAAAATGATATTTTGGTTAAAAGGGTTAGTAACATCTTTCGCCTACATTTGTCAGTCAAAACAAAAAGGTTGATGCTAGAGGAAATGGGGTCTCTCACAATAAACAGCTTCTGGATGAGGGGTCAGATAAAAAGTGAATGATAAGACAACATTAAAAAAATATAAGAGTAAGAATTCAGCATTTTAGGGTTTCACCTTGGAGCTCGGTCAGGGGGTTGGCCAAACCTTCATTCATTGGCTGGACCTGGGTTCAGAAAGAGCCTCATGCGGCCTTGACATTTGTTACCAAAAGGGGCTCTAAAGTACAAAGCTTTGGAGCTGCTCCACCAAAACTCTCTTGCTCCAAAGAAAGTCCTCAAGAAATCGGTTGATTCTAATAGAAATCCAGACAGCTTTGTAGAGAAAATCTGCACTCTGGGCCACATTCTTTTTTCACCTTGCGATGGGGTCAAGGTCCTTTTAGATGCTTCCATCTTAGGAGCAAAGAAACTCTATAACTCAGAGAGTGAAGGATGGTTGTGTGTCAGGGTGTAACTTTCTTCATCCTGTGTTTCAGAGGAGCATCAGTCAGTGAGGATGTGTCAGAGGATGCTACTGTTCTGCAGGGTCCTGTGCTGAGTGAGGGAGGTCAACGGCGCCCATCATGTCCCATCATCCCTACCAGCGCGGTCCCCACAGCCGGACCATGAGCTCTGAGGAGAGGAGCTCTATACAACTAAACAAGAATTCCACACCAGTTCACAAGAGCGCCTCCTCCTCTTCCTCCTCCCAGCGTGACAGCCGGCAGGTAAGGCTCTGCGGAGAAGAGGAATCAGCCAGCTTTGAAAAGAAAATTTCTGTAGAAGGCACAACAAATTACAATTAAGCATGGATTATTTAATCCTCTAAAATGTTAATTAGAAAAGGTTAATGAGCTTTCAGCCTAATGAGACCTTATTAATTGATTAGGTGACTGTTGTTTAGCGAAAGCGGCCTTAATTCCCTGGTCACCGAATGAGATCCCTGCGTAAACATCAACAATGGAAAACGCAGATCACATTTGTGCTTTTAGCCAAAACCCCACATTGTGTCAATGGGAGCTGCCCCCCCCCCCCCCCCTACACTGCTGAGTCACTGTGGCAGCAAAGAAACAGGACACTGAAACTGGAGTCTTTCACAGCCTTTCCATCGGCACAGCCTTATGAATATTTCATAGGAGACAGGCAGAGGGTTGGTGCTCCACTGAACATGTGGCACCAGTGTGAGGAGTCTGGCCTGTTTGAGACGCAAAAGGCTTGGGCTTAAAGAAGATACCAGTAGATAAAACTCCAAATGTCTCCTTCAGGATTATTTCACTTAAGATTTGTGTATTATTGTGCATTTATGTACCCTAGATTCACTTTATTCAATATTATTTTAATGGTTTTCTTAAAAAAATGTCATTCAGGGGTTCTGGTTGGATAATTTAAAAAAAGCTCTGGGGATGTTTTTTTTGAATTTTCTGTTGAATTTTCATATATGGAGACTCTTTAAAGGGGGTGGCTTTGGGTTCTAGATAAACTTTAAAAAATGCATACACTGCTTTTAATGTCCCTTTCTTACACTAAACATGATTCTTGTTTTTTGTGAGATCACCTGAACAGAGGGAAAGTTTCTACCATCATTGAGCTAAGAGACTCATCTCCATGCCTGCTCTACCTCTGCTAACCCCAGCACAGACTCTGTGCCTTAGCACACATGCACATTGACTTTTCGCTGCCAGTTGGACTATTTGTAGTGCCTCTTTTAACCCCATAACACCCGAATTTCTTTCTAGTCATGAAAAAAAACTCATCTATGGTTCTGCTTTGAAGTAGATGCTAAATGAGGTAATTTTGGAGCCAAAGTGGTTTGATGCGTGGTTTACAGCCGATGCTTCATATAGCCAATACTTCTCATTATATTGTATTTATTTTACAATATTCTTTCTATTTTTCTATTTGTGCCTTTTTATTGTTATTTATTTTTCTGTATGTTTAATCCTTGCTGTATGATAAAATGTATTGCACATTTGACAATAAATAGATCTAGAAAAGATATACATAAAAAAAATCCCAGACCTCCAGAAAGTCAGCAAATCAGTAAAAGAAAAGTTGATTAACTGTGAATTAGAATCTTAATGGTTACAGTGGTTTCCTGTCAGGGTTTGCGATGAGAGGTGGCATTGCTTTAGTGAGCCAAGCTAAATGTATAGATTTGCTGTAAATTGCCTTTTAATTTAGCCTGAGGAATCCATCTATGCATACAGACATGTATCTCAGCGAGTTAATTAGCTTTAGCTGACTTTGTGTTCATTATTTTAAATTAAGAAAATATGTGCTATTTTCAAGCATTGCTCTGTTTAAATATATTTGATAAATAAAATCATGGATATTAAAAAATAAACTTCATTTGGATTAAAGTGCCCCGTGAGGGACTCAGCAGGATCTGCAGACGAATTAAAATGTTTGGTTGATTCTCTGTGAGGTAAATGGAAGAAACGGTGGTGAGTTGTTGAGATGAAATAACTGCATGATCCTCCCAAACCAGTTTGACGTTGTTGAGCCATACATCTTAATTAAAAAGGACAAAACACGCGTGCAGAACATGGCTCAAGCTAAATCATACTCGTCCTGTGTTAACTCCCTGCAGCACCTTCACTTTTGTTTATCATAGTTCTGCACTTTGAGGATCATGGAAGCAGTTTAGTTAAAGGGAATTGTGACAGAAATGAAATCCATGTATCTGTCAAGATAAAATGCCAAAAAAGCCAAATTACACCTGGACTAGTTAGTTGCATGAACTGAAGGATAGCGCTCTCTTTCTTTCTCCACGCGTTTCCATGGTGACTCCGGAAATCGGCGATCCATTGAGAATGTCTTTATGTACATGCCGTGCACGTGCATTAACCCAGGGTTACCAAGTCGAGTGTAATTACGCCAACTCATATCCGGTCTTTTGGAACCGATATGCTCAGAGTAAGCAACTTCAGGTGGACTTCAGGCAGAGTTCAGGGTTAAAGTCAGGGTAGTTTAAACATGCTTCCTGGAATACCCCCCTGGATAGCCAATGACACAAAACAACCACACAAAGTCGTACAGAGAAACTTCCGGTCTGTTATCTGCAGCATGCAGACTCTCAGCTGACTCCAAACTTATATAAATCAATATGTCATTAAAAAAGAGCTGACCGTGCAGCAAAGATTTTAGTATGTGGCTAATTCATGAGCTTACCTTTTAGTTTAAAATCATTATCAAAAGCCACAGCGCTCAGCTAACCAACAACACCTTAAGGCGCTGCACACTGAAAATAGGCCTAAATGGAAATACTTAACATAATGACAGGAGAATCTAGTGATTTCCGTCTGGAAACTGAGATGAAGGAAGCCAATTGACAACCTGCACTGTGATTACATCCATGCATCGATCTGGCTGCAGAATAATTTACAGCTGAATGAGCTGGCCGCTCTTGGCGAGGGTCCACGCTTTAATGAAGGGTATTGGTGGAGCTCTCAGTGCGAGGCAGACTTCTTTTCTACAGCACGTCTTTAAAAAAAGGTCTTTTACATAAATCTCCCCACAAGATGAACCGGGACTTGAACAGGTATTTCCAAAGAGGGTGGCAATGACAGAACGGCCCGTCGTTCAAGTCAGTCTGGATGTGTTTGTCTCTCACAGCACAGCCAGCCTCTTCAGGGATTCACCGCCTCAGCAACACACAGCAAACCTTTCAATGATGCAATGAGTCAAACGCTGCAGTTAAGGTCTGACAGAGCAGAAGAAAGGACAAACAATCCTCAGAGACACCTTAGGCTAAATCAGAACTATAAATATCAGCGCAATGGCACACATCTGTGTGGGTTTCTTCTTACACACCCTTCTTGCTACGGCCCTATTGGAGTCAATTCTTGATACTGCTTATATGATGATGGCAGGGGGAAAAAAAGCAGCGATCGTTCAAAGCACATAATAGCGGTGTCAGGAAATCAGTGATAGCTTCAGCAATTCTTATTTTACATTTTTTAGTTCATAAACATCTTGTCTCAACAACTTCCTTATCTTGAAATACACTGGTTGACACATTTTGTTAAAAGCTTAGTTTTATTTTGTTTAAAGAAGACATTTTTGCTCTTAGGACAACTGTAGCTTTCATGTGTACAAAAGTTTGTGTTCTGGCTATGCTCTTCTGCCTTTATACATTTTATTTTGTAGCTCAAAAAGTTCAAATTATATTAAAAAAGCTTCACAAAATGTCATGAATAGTACAGCTACAAACACCACGAGTTTATGAAATCGCTAACAGAAGATCAGCTTATCCTTTCATAGGCAGGTATTGACATTTTGTGCAGATTTCTGATCACAATTATATACCGGAAAGGACGAAATTATTCTGATTTCTGGCAAATTTGGGGCCTTTGACTTTTGTTCTGATGTAAATAAAAGCAGAAATATAACGTGTGCATAATTTCCAATGTCTTTTTTTAATCAAGAAGACATTTACTGGTTGGTTAAAATAACTTTGACTCGACTGTAGCAAGAATATGTCAATCGCCATACATCTGCACCACATTTTATGACATAATTTTGTCCTTTTTAACACAATCGTCAGTTAAATTTTGTTGCAGTTTGTGTTTGAACAGAAGTGGACAAATGAATTGCAGGAAATAGAAGACAATCCTCATTGAAGTCACTTATTTAGACACTTGCGTGACACAAAAACTGTTAACAAAAATGACATCACAAGAAATGATTGTGTTCACAAGATATTTTAGAGCTCACACTAAAATAAAATAGTGGTTTCTGCACAAACCGGATAATAAATTTGCAACTCCTAAAATTAATTTTTTTGTTTCCTATAAAGCTTAACTTGTAAGATACAATTTTCAAAACTAGAATAAGGAAATAAAGTAAAAAAACAAAAAGAGGCTTTCAAAAAAAGCACTTTTTCTACACTCTTATCGTAATTTAAGAATCTCGTGACCTGGGAGGATAAGTCTTAACAATCTGGACTTCTAAAATCTATGAAGTAGTCAAAGACCTCAATATATCACTACTATTATTGGAATTTTTTCCACTGATAACATTTTCCAGATTATGTACAAACTTTTTACTGAGTACATTTTTTTGATTCACAGTTATTTGAATAAAGAAATACTCAGAAATGCAATTTAAAGCTTTCTTTTCTTTATATATGTCCTCCATCATCAGGAAATTGTCACAAGTACATTTTCATCAGAGTGGGTCTTTAAAGGAGCAGCTCTGCAGTAAAGGAATCAGCATTTAATATAAGACTAGAAGCTGCCTTTAGGACAGAATTATCAGTCTACATTGAACAAAAGGTTTGCTGCGCCGATAAAGTGGAGCGTGTTCTCTCAAAGCGACTCTGAGGAGGAGCTGTCCTCCGTGGAGCAATATGACCTCATTACCACACAGATTTGTCCGCCTGTTTGCTGCCTAAAAAAACAAAAAACAAGCTGTTGTCTCCTTTTGTTAAATGTCCTACAATGCCGGGGCGGGTGTCGTCACGCACAGCCATGTGTTGGTTTTCGGCGCTTTAGCGAGGAGCCACAGGCTGTTGTTTGGATTGTCAGAGAAGGTTGTGCTTGTTAAAGCGATATGCTTTAGAGGCTTTTATGTAACAGAGTCAAATGTTGAAATGTTAGTGTCAATCATTAGATTGATAATAAAAATAAAAGGGGGGCTTCTGTTTTATTAGGTTTTTACTAATAAATCCATTGCAGTTTTTGTCGACAGTAGAAGGAGATTTTCCCTAATTAAAAATGGCAATTTTTTTTCCCCTTTTCTTCACCAGAAATACCTCAGACATGCCCCACTAAAAATTAACTAAAAATTAAAACTGGCTTAAAATTTTGCAAGTTATGCAGATTGCAGATTAGATTGAGGCGTTTTTGTCGTAATCCTTTGTTCTGAACTTGCAGCTAGGCAACAATGGAAAGAAAATTTCTCTCTGAATCGAAGAAAAGTAAAAAAAAAAAAAAAGAAGATATAGGGGCTTCCATCTGCCAAGATTGTTTCCAGTCTGAGAGAGCAGGAAGGAGACAGACAAACACAAGAACACTGGAACATTTGAGGCATATATGAAAAAGAGAAGACAGAGAAAGGTTTACTGGTCTAAAGCTGCTTGAGTGTGTCGGGATGAGCCATGCGAACATTTCCTTTATCTAAAATTAAGATTTTTAAATATTCCCCTTAAATGTTGCGTCTGCCCGCTAAATCAAAGCAATGATTTGCCTCCAGAAAAAAGCCTGACAGTGGTTACGAGATCGCATATATGCAGTTCTTTTGTATAGTTTCAAACAGTACTCCAAACCATAAAACAACATCACAGCACAATGACGATCACACTCTTTATTGTTTGAATCAATAAAATTATTCCATAATTCATGACTGCTTCATTTTCTAAGTGTTTTAAGTGGAAAAAAAAGAATGCAAGGTTGTGCAGTGGTAAGAAGTCCCTGGTTTGAATTCCAGCAGGCTCCTTTCTGTGTGGAGTTTGCATGTTATCCCCAAGCATGTGTGAGTTTTAATCCAGGCTTTTCCTTCCACAGTCCAAAAACATACTTCATAGGTTAATTGGTGTCTCTAAATTGTCGCTCTGGGTGAATGTGTGAGGTCCAGCGACCGACTGGTGATCTGTTCAGGGTGTACTCGCCTTTGCCTAATAAGAGCTGGGTCGACTCCAGCAACCCTGTGATCCCAAAAGGGATTCAGGAAAATGGATGGAAGTTTAAAAAAAAAACAACAGCAGATAGTAAAAGTTAAACTACGATTTAACAGGTTTTCTGGTATTTTTTGCTGAGTCAATGCAGCCCCTACAAATAATAATAATAATAATAATTTTTGTTGTTTATAGATCATTATAACAAATATCTTCTGCTTCTTTAAAAATTATGTTTCCAAAAGTTATTGAACTTTTTCAGAAACCTTGTTCATGTTGGACTTTATTGTTGAAAATTAAATGCTAATTGGGAATCAATGTTAATGGTATGTGAAGTTGTTGATTAACAGTTTCAGTGTGGTGGGCAGACTTGTCATCAAATGTGAGAATAACAGAAACAAAATACAAGCAGACGATGAGAACGGCCTCTGGGAGTGTGAGGAAGGGCCGTGGCAGATACCGCCTATCTCCCAACACGCTCCTGGTGTCAAACCGTGACCTCTCACTTCTGTTTCAGGGAGGACGTTCAAATTTCATCCTGTCCTTGTGTGATCTTGCCTGCCTGATCTTCTGAGGCTTCGCTTTAATTTACAGACCCACCCCAACGGGTGGGAGGGCAAGTCAGGGGAAAACTTATGGTGTAGAAATGCTGAGAGAGCACGCTGAGCTTCAGCAGTGCAGTCCTTTTATTGTGTCTGTGTGGCAGAGGAATCAAAATAAACACCACATGTGTTTTTGCAGCTTCCCCTCGTGAAAGCCACCACATTCCTGCAAGTGTGACAACAGCTTCTGGATCAGAAACGCAGCAGAAACTCAATTTTTGTCTCTGACTGACAGGCTGATTTTCTTTCTCTTCTAGGAGTCGGACAGCTGGGAAATAATTGAGGGGCTGAAAATTGGTCAGAGTCACGTCCAGAGGCCAGACAAACATGAGGGGTTCATGCTGAAGAAGCGGAAATGGCCACTAAAAGGCTGGCATAAGGTAGCTTCCAGAAGCTTTAGTTTCAGCCGCCTGCATGATAGAGAGACTTTGAAGATGTCCTCCTTTCTTCTCTATGTTTTGATGCCTCCCAGGAATTCCCAGCATAGATTTTTTTTTAAATAAATAAATGAATACTGACTGTAATCATCCCTCTAGAAACTTATTTTGATATCTTAAAAAGTAGTTACATTTCAATAATTGAATGCCTGTCCTTGCTTTTGGTTTTGTTGAAACTATTTTTACTACTTTTCTTTTTTCCTGTGCAGCGTTTTTTTGTTCTGGACAACGGTATCCTGAAGTACTCCAAGTCCCCCATTGATGTAAGTAATCTTGACTGTGACCTGCGGGCAGAAATAGAGCGAAACGACCTGACCTCTGCTCGACGTGACACCTAAAACATCCATTAGAGTTCCTCCTTCAGTATCACACAGAAAAACTTTAACATCTCACCCAAAAAGGCATCCTGAAAGGATTTTCTAAAACTTGACTTCAGTTTTCAGCACTTACTGCTAAAAGTAATATTGACCCACAGGAACAGTGGTGTTATAAATGCTTCCAATGCATCCTTGAGATGTTTTACCTTGAGGTTTTGATGGAAAAAAGCAAAAGATCTCTTCATTTTTTTGGTCATAAGATGTTCAACACATTAAAATATTTAAAGAGGTCAACCTAAACTTAAACATGTACATTATCCCGAGTCTAGTCCATGCTTACCAACATTTTTAGACGTTATATAAGACCTGTGTTTACTTGATTTATCAAACAAATATAGAACTATTTAAGAATACATTACTTCTGTGTCATACAGGTGATCGTAACCACTAAAGAAACATTAATATCTAAGATAAAACGAGTTATCTACAGCTTAAGATACTGTTCAAGAGTTAAAAACAGGGATCTTCAGTCATTTAGCAAAAATATTGCCAAATGACACACAAATGTTTTCAGGAAAAACTATTAATTGGTTTAAATACGTTTGAAGACATTTGGTTGATTTGATGATTTATTCACCTAGTAAAAAGGGTGTCAGGTGCATCACAGGACTTTAAATTAGGCTCCAACAGTTGATGCTGAGAACTTGGTTTTGTCAAGCACAAGCTTGCAATTGCTAATTTCCCTTTTAAAAACGGGTTTGATGTGGAATTCTTGAGCATGCAATGTTATTTCAGCTCTCTGAACCTCATAACTTCATAAGTTTTCAGAACTTATTCATAACTTTCGTGTTTTGGTGCTCACACAAATGCATGTTTCTGATTGGAAAGGGAAATAAAGAAGCCTCCCCACCATAAAATAGGGATTTTGGGACATGAAATCGGAGCAAAATAAGTACAGATGATAGGTGGAGAGGCAGCTGTTGGTGCTCCAGAGGTCTTTAGAGTTCATTCAAACTTTCACTGATGAATAAATGAGTCACTGACCTTTTATTGGACTAGAATAATTAGCTGCAGCTTTTGAAAAGCTCACAGGTGAAGCTAGAGGTTTGAAAACTAAATTTTCCAATGAGCTTTTAGAAGAAATGAACCAAAGACAAGATCTGTTTGTTGTGCAAAGTTTTTAAAGGCAGGAAAGCTGAAAAATACCAAGCAAAGTCAGAAATTACAAATAAAATGAACAACAGCAGGAAATTCAGGAGCTGAAGTAATGATAAAACGGAAACATGACAAATGCATGAATGAAACTTTATTTTTATAGTACTTCACCATCAGGGTACCAAAGTGCTGTATAATAATAAAAAAAAGAGGTGAAAAGAAAATTCAAAATTAGGAATAAAAATGTAAAAACCAACAGCATAAAAATGCAACAAGCAGTAAAATACTTAAAGGAGAGATAAGAATTCAATAAAGTCAGTAAAAAAAAGTAAGATGTCACCAATACTGAATATTAAAAGCTATTCTAAAAAGGTAAGTTTTTAGTTGACAGGACTTGATAATAAATAACCTCAAGTAAAGGCCAAGACATATAGTAGAAGAAGCATGGGAATAAAGAGATGAGCTGAAAACAAAACAGACACGAAGGAACACAAATATAAAAAAGTATGAAAGTATGAACCAGGAAATCGCATAACCAAACTGAAACACACTATAAGGAATTAGAAATGCAGAACAGAAAACCAAACCCAACTTCCAGGGAACAGAACAGCCTCACACAGTAGCAGAAGGTCACCAAACTGATGCTCCACTGGAAAAAAAACAACATATTGGGAAAAAATTCAAACAAGAAAAAAAAAATGTTTGAACGGTTACGAGGGATGTCAGCCAAATAGTAAGGGTGTGAAAGCCTTTGATTATATTTGAAGAGGCTCTGATGAGAATCGTATTTCTAGTGTTTTATAACATGTTCTTACAGCATTTTTCTGATGACGGAGGACAAAAAAACAATGAAAACTAAATTCAAAATTACAGTACTGAGTGTTTCATTATTCAAATCATTGTGAATCAGGAGCAGACAAAAAAATGGCTTTTGAAAAAGAGCGTATTTGTGACGTATAAAATACACCCACAACGCAGAGGCTATTCTAACGAACTACTGCCGCTCTGTAGAAACTATGTCCTAGAAAAAAACACATTTTTTTTTCTTTTGGCTAAATATGGCATAATCATTATTAAAAGACCACTGGAAATGCTTTAGAATAGAGCAAAAGACGATTGGAGTGGGACTGATTTTAAAAAGTGCCAAAAGTGTCTTGACAAAAAATCCAGATGGGGTTTGCAATCTCCTTCTAATCTACAGGTAAACATGTGGAACTGATCACGTTTTTATCCACATCCTCAGACACAAAAAGGAAAACTTCATGGCAGCATTGATGTCGGCCTGTCCGTCATGTCCATCAAAAAGAGGGCGCGGCGCATCGACCTGGACACGGAGGAGCATATCTATCACCTGAAGGTAACCAGTGAAGGGCAGTTCTTCAAAATGACAAACAGGCCCAGAAAGGAAACGAGGCCAACGCTCGTCTCTCCCTCCTCAGGTCAAGTCTCAAGACATCTTCGACGCCTGGGTGTCAAAGCTGCGTCACCATCGGCTTTATCGGCAAAACGAGATTGTGAGATCTCCCCGTGATGCCACCATGAGAACGTTTCCGCCCTCGGCTACCATAGAGTCCCCCCAATCTGCCCCATGTGTTGTAAAAGAGGCAAAGGTAGGAGTCTGGCTTCTGTGTACTAATGTTTTTTTCTGCAAAATGAACTCTTTAAAGTTTAAACTTTTATTTATCTGCTGTTGTACTACAAAATGGAAAATTTTCGAAATGTTTTTCGGTCTATAGACTACAAAAAGGTTTGAATTAAGAAAAACTCAGAATAATTTCTTTATAAAACACTGACTATCAACAGTGGATTTGGACTTTGGGTATTTAACTGCTTTCTGCGGTGGAAGGTATTTCACGGTCAAGTGCATAAATAAAGAAAGCGGTTTTTGAAACAACCTCAGTTTCATATGAAACTCACATGACTTAAAATACGGATGCAGCGAGTAGAGTTTCATCTGGAAGTGAAACTTCAGAGGTGACCAGTCAGAGGAGCCAGGCCCCCAGGTTCTTCACAGACTTCACACCCTGATTCCAGCTTATAAACTGTTATTATACTTAGAGCTGGTCATCACTGCCAAGTAACAAACTCCATTCCATTTTTGGATTTGGATTTGGATTTGGAAATGGTTTATTTCAAGCAATCAAATAAAAATAATACACAAAAAAACAATACAATCGTCAGTTATACATTCATACAATGACCTATCAAACTGAGGATAATTAGACATATTAATGAATATAATAAAATTTTAAAATCAAGAATTTGTGACTAGATAAAAATAAGATTACATTTTAATATATATATATATATATATTTTTATGTTCTTTAATCAAAGAGGACCCAAGTGTTCAGATCAGATCTCCTCTGTTTTCGTGTCAAAAACAGGCCAAGCCCAGCGGCTTGCTGTGGCAGCCGGCGGCCCCCAGCAGCAGCAGCAGCAGCAGCCTGCCGGCCTCCTACAGCAACGGCCAGAGCAAAGTGGCAGCTTGGCTGCAGGATTCAGAGGAGATGGATAAGTGTGCTGAGGGTAAGAATAACAACCTCTTGATTCCGTAGCAAATCTGATTTTGCAAAAACGACGGATTAAATCAGGCCTACCCCCTTCAGATAAATCCTTTGGAGGTGGATTTGTAGCCGTTTTATAACGTGTTTGTGAGCTTGTGTGTGTCAAATTTATTTTCAGAGCTTGCACGCTGTCAGTCCAATCTGACGGAGCTAAGCCGGTTACTGCAGAGTTTGGAGATTCTGCAAAGGACGCAGTCTGCACCCAACTTCACAGATATGCAGGTGAAGTACCAGCACATAGACACAAACTCAAACCCATAATGCATGTAATGGAGGACTATCCATTTTTAGATCTCTACTCTGATGAAGGGTGCACTCTGGTTGTTATGTGGAAACAGGAGCATCACTATAGGGGAAATAGAGACTATTTAAAAAAATGTTAAAACCAAAGTTTAATCTGTGCATTATGCTTTATAAATGGACCATTATATGTTTCTACTATAACTTTTTTTAAGCAAAAGCTACACTTGTCATTTTTATTTTGCAAAAAACTATAAAAAAAATTGCTTTTCGTCATTTCAGCATGTGTTGCTAATTCCTGTTCTCATTCATGTTGGTTCTGTTAACCCTGTTTTCCATATTCTGATCCGCTTGCATCTCAAAAGGCCAATTGTGTAGAATTGTCGAAGAAAGAAAAACGCTTGAACAGAAGATGGAGAACAAAAAGCGTCGCCAAAGATGCAAAATTCCAGCTTCAGGTACCACTCTAACCCTTTACTCTACACAGCAGCAGGGCTTACACATGAGCACATATCAGGAACTAGGACAGTGCAATACCTCTTTTTTTTAAGTAAGGACATTTTGAAGCTATTATTTGTTTATTTCTTACTGTCTATTTCTTAACAACTGCATTCGCACAGACACACAAGTGCATGTCACATAAACCGAATAAAGAATAAGATTTTAGACAATTTTTGCTCATTCAAATTCAAAATTTTGTCGAATTTAATTTTAAAAAGTACAAAAAATATTTTTGAAGTGCATTAATAAAAGCATGTCCTGCAACAACCCGGTAAGTCTACAGTCAAGTTGGTAACGATTATGTAAGCACCAGAATAATAAAGTGTTGATCCAGTTATTCCATCCATCCATCCATTTTCCTATACCACCTGTCCCAGCTACTGTTAGTCGAAGGGGGGCTAAACCCTGGATAGGCCACCAGCCTGTTGCAGGGCACACAATCCCTCCCACAAACACTCACACATGCACACATAGGGACACTTTACAGTAACCAGTTAACCTATAAAGCATGTTTATAGGGGGAGGAAGTTGAAGAGCCCAGAGAAAACCCATGCATGCACAGAGAGAACACACAAACGCCACACAGAAAGGTCTCAGCCAGGATTTGAACCACGGCCTTCTTGCCGTGGGGTGAGAGCGCCAACCACCACTGTGCCCCGGTTATTACATTTATACTAAAAAGAAAATTTTTAAAAAATGGCATGAGCATGAAATGTGAAACATGAGACCTAGCTTCACCTGTAACCCTTGTGCTATCCTAGGCACTTTAACATTAGGGGTTGGGTCATCTAGACCCACTAGACAGTGCGCTGAACCTTTTTCTTCAATGATTCGTGAACCTCACTGGTGTCCATGGATTACATGAAATCTTTCCACCTTTATCCACCTTTGTCATGGTAGGGAGAACACGTCAATGTAAGGATGGGGTCATCTAAGATAGCACAAGGGTTAAGACTCCCAATAACAGACCTGTAACAATGTGATTTAGCTCCAAAACCTTTTTTTTAATATCTTATTGACAAGTCTAATAGTGACCATACTTGTACTTTTTTTGCCTTCATTGTGTCTTTTCTTTTAAGGTGACACAAAATCAGCCTATCATTGATTTTCTTTCCTTTTTTTGTGCCTAATTTGTTTGTGCTTCTTCCTGACAAGACAAAGCAGCGTTTTTATCACCATCAGACAAGTGATGATTCAAGCATTATTAGAAGAACAACTTTGGAATTAAATTTAAACTGAAACAACTAAAAGATGAGTGAAGAAATATAGCTTTGTTCTTAGAAGTTGGATCATTGACCGTTTGAATGATAATTTTTCTCTCCTTAAAGGAGAATCTAAACAGTTTCCATCACCTAGAAAGTAAATCCTATCAAAGTAATAAAAGAAAATTCTGCTTTTTTGCAAAGAGCTTAAATTCAATACTTTTACAGCTGAGAACCAAATCTCTGTTAGTGAGAAATCCAAGTTTTTCTACAAAGTTATACAAAGAAATAGGCTCTATTAACATTTTTAATGTGTAACATTGCGAAAGGATCTGGAAAGTATGAAGATAAGTTATGTTAAGATTCCTATTTATCTAGCGTATCTAATCGAAATTCTAATTAATTTTTAAGCACAATATAGTTAACTAATAAAGATACTAACGTTTTTTTCTGTTTCTCATGTTTTTTCCTTAACTTTGGTTCTGTGTTTTTTCCGTGCATCTGCTTTAGCATGACTCTTCAAGAGTAACTATGTGATGTTTCTTTAGGTTCCTCTATCTGCCAGCATGTCTCCTGTCCGTCTCCACTCGTCCAACCCAAACCTCTGCGCCGAGCTGGTGGATTATCCGCCGCCCGTCTCCTGCTTGTCAGACAACATGGAATACGCCAGTGACTACATTAAACTGCAGGAGGAGTTCTGCACTATCGCCCAAAAAGGCAAGTCCTCAAAATGATCAAATCCATCTATCCTGATTTCATCAGTTAACTTTTATACATCATAGTTGACCATTACTTGTAGCAGTAAACCATTGTCCTCAAATAATAGTTTAAAATACCAACATTCTTCCCATTTTTTGCAACTTTGTTGGTATGAGACCATAGAAGCCCCAAACAGAAAAAAAAACATCAGTTAACACGTTTAAAGCTTTCTGTTAAATGTTAGGTCTTTGTAGAAAACTACCAACGTTTGATTTCAAAAATAAAAAAGTCCTACGTTAGCAGAAGTGTTTCCCATCATCAGAGTTTTTGTTTTATTTCTTATGTTTCTTGTCTAATTTTGCTGACAAAATGAACATTTGTCTGTATGAAACATAAATCAAAACAATTATAGAGGAAATATGAGTGTCTTTTTATTTTAATGAACATTTTCAGGTAATTATAATGATCATAATTTAAACACAGAATTTTCACGATATATTTCTAGAAACAGATTTTGTTTAACATTTCTTTTCTTCACTCCCACCTACCGTTAACTACTAGCCAAATATTCATCTAACTGCAATCTTGTTGATTTCTAACTTCAAAGATTAAAAAGTAATTTTCCTTTTTACATGACGATAATGAAGAGAAGGTGTAATTTTCCTTTTTTCTTAGAATAGTTTTACTAAAGAAAAGTCACAACATTTCTTCTTTTTAATTTAAGTTTTTTGCTGAGCTTTAATTTTTCAATTGTTTGCTCATTGATAAAAATATTTATTTAACAGTACTTTGCAGCTAATTATGTCATTTTATCCGTTTATGTATTTCATATTTAACGCAAATGTTTTTCCTTTATTATAGTTTCTGTATGTTTTCTAATAATTGCCTTAAAAAGGAATTTGATTGCCAATTAATTTTCTAGCAAAGTCTATCATAATTAGTTGTTGTTTTTAGTTGTGACAGATTAACTGCGGATCACATTGATTGGTACACTTTAAAGTGAAAAAGTTTCTTACAAAGTAATGTTTTTCAATCTTGTGTCTCTGCAGTCCACTCGCTTCTGAAGTCGGCCTTCAATACGGTGGCCATAGAGAAAGAAAAGATCAAACAGATACTATCTGAGCAGGAGCAGTCGGACCAGGCAGTCCAGATCAACTCTCTCAGGAAGTCTCTGTCACAGGTACTGAACTGCTCTTAAACATTACCCACAGTTCCCTTTTTATTTTTATTTTCAGTAATTAATCTAAACTGTTTGCTGACCCGCTTGTGCGTTAAATGCTTCCTGGGATTTCCTCTCATATGTAATTGCCAGAAGTGAGGAGATAACGTCTGTAATTTGACCCGTGGCTCTTCTGACTGAAGCCGGCCTGTAGCTGCTGTGTTCAGGCTTCAGGGAAAACATGCATGCTGCGCTTTGCCCAAAGCCACAGTGATCACAATTAACAAAGACAACGTATGGAAAAGAAGTTAACCCAGCAGTCCTCTGCTGTTTTAGCTGCTGATAAAAAGAAAGGGAGGTGCAGTTCATTAGCTGGGCTCCCTGGGGCTGCCGCTCCACATTCACTCGTCTAATTGGACGTTTCCTTTGCTAACTTGACATTATTTCAGTCAAATGTTACGCTTGCTGGTTTATCTGGATTTTGTTCTTAATTGGGTGTTAGTGTGGTGAAGTTGTCACCTTCTTGAGGTCACATTTTATTGCAAAGCTCTGTGGGAAGTTGGTATTTATCAGAGACTGCGTTGCTATGGTTACTGCTGCCAGTGTCAGCTGTTTAAAACGGCTGGTCATTTTGTTTGTTTCAAGCTCGGTTTAACGTAGGCAAATACAGCACAATATACATCCTTCATTGCTCTTTTGTATTTTAAGTGCGTCCAAGGCTAAATGTTGTTGTTTGTCGCACTAATTAACTTAACCCTAACCTTACTCCAGGTCCGTGCAGCCAAGAAAAATGTTCAACACTGGGCACACTTATTTGAAAAATTACCCGCTAATAGTCAGTTTCTTCCAAAAAAGTTTCGGTCCAAAAGTTGACAGTTTATCCTTTCAAGGGTTCTTAAAATCTAAACTCTTCTTCACAAAAATGTTCTATAAGTTTCAACAGCAGCATGTTCGCCCCTTTTTAAAGGGTCTGTAACTTGAAGACGTTTTATTTATGGCCACGTCTATTATATTTCTTCAATTTCATTTGACTAGTACATCCATAATTTACCCAGACATCCCCTGTGTTTATTCAGATAACGTAAGCTGACAGTGCTTGTTATGAGCTGACACCTTAATTCTTCTGCAGGCCCAACAGAAAATGAATGAGCCTCATTAAAACTACAGCCGCTTTGGAGGAGACAGGGACAGTCGCACTCGTGTGTAGATGCACGAATGTTTGCGTATACTGAATATGAAATGCTAAACAGCCTTTTTTAATTACATCATATTAAATGAAGAAGACAGACTTTTCTTGTTTAGCCCATTTATGCAGACATCTTTTTATAGTTAATGAACTAGGGCAACTCACACGAAAAAGAAAAAAATATTTTTTGTGAATTGATAATTGTTTAACATCAAAATTCAGTTTTTTATTAATGACATTTTCTGACTTTTATGCCTTTTTTCACATTGTTTTTGCCATTACGTTTAAAACTGTTAAACGTTAATTTTTTCAGACTAAAAAAAGCATTTTTGATGCCTGGAATTGGTGTCCTATAAAACTGTCTGGTGAATTTATTTTGGAAGTTCAACATGTGCACAAATGTTGGTGTTTACTAGACAAATAACTAGAAAATTTTCAACTCTGAAAAACTTCACAGAACATGTACCTACAACAGTTAGGAGTAAAGGTTTTGACAATGTTACAGAGCTCAAACAAAAATAGCTTTAAGATGTCTTTATATAAACCAGAAAGTCACATGACAGTGTGTGGCCATACTTAGTCATTACAGCCTGTACAATTTCAAAAAAGAAAAACAAAGTAACCGACCGCTGTTGCACTTTGACTTTTCCCCAAAAGAAAAACCTTCTATGCATTAGCACAGTGGTCCCCAACCACCGGGCCGCGGACCGGTACCGGGCCGCGGGACACTTGGCACCGGGACACACAGAAAGAAAAAATAATTTCCATTTTATTGTTCTTTTTCTCTCGAAAAAAACGTTTTATTTTGAAAAGTGACAGGATTCTCTCTGTTACATCCGTCACACTTAACGCATGTTAATCACGTGATACACCCTGATGTTGTTCATGTGATGTTCTGTTGTTGGTGTGACGTTACGAGGACACCTTTAATAACGTTGCACATGATTACACAGTGGATTTACCTTCATTATTATTATTATTACTAAAGAGAAAATACCATCCACACACACACACACCGGTCCGCGGTAAACGTGCCTTGAGTTGTGCCGGTCCGCGGTGACAAAAAGGTTGGGGACCACTGCATTAGCATATAAACCAAGCCTGTTTTCCCTCTTAACAGAAAAGTATTTATTAAAGGGTTATGCTTCTGTCCAAATATCAGGCTTTGTCCCAAAATGCGGAGCTTCGAACTCGCCTTAGCCGCATCCACTCGGAATCTGTTTTGGCTGAACAAGTTGTCAGTGTGAACATCATCTCCACGCCTGATGAGGTAGGTCATGCTGCGGCTCTGATTTAGAGACATAGGAGTGCTGCTGGTCGTAGTCTTCCACTCCTGCGTTTGTCAGTTGCGTCATTGATTCCTAAATTTCCTAAAGACTGATGTTTTTTTTCCGCCTCATACCAGTTGTACATACCAGTTTTCCTGACTGGTATGTACAGTCATTGCACCACTATTCTAGGCAGTGCCGTACATCAGGGTTAATAGAAATAACAGGATTCTAGATGGGTGTCTGTTGGTTAGCGCTGTATATGCATGAACTCTGGGTTGTCCTCTGCTGTTTTCAAATGCTCCGGTCCATTTTGGTTTCTGAAGCTGTCATTTTAAGGCCCGTTGAACAAATGCTGCATTTGCTCGTGTTTGCCTGCAGGCTGTGGAACAGATGGGGATCCCTCTGACTCAGCAGGCTTCTAATGAAAGCCGACTTTCCATGTCAGAGTCTGTCTCCGAGTTCTTTGATGCGCAGGAAGTGCTTCTGTCAGCCAGCTCATCGGAGAATGAGGTACGTCACGACCGGCTGACGCTGAAGGAGAATCTGGCTGTTTGGACTTGGGGGGGTGTTTGGTTGAAATGAATCAAGAGAGGCTTCTGATGGAAAGACAGAGAGGTTCGTGTGTGGAGTTAGGGTTAGTCAGCATTTAACGAGGGCGCCTAGTAACGCAAAGCTAGAAAACAGAATCCCAGAGAGACAAACATGAATCAAATCCGAACCATTAATCTCTCTTTGGTGTCTCAGAGTGATTTGTGGCTTCCAGCAGCTGGATCCATCACTTGAAACAAGCAATTTTTCCCTTTCCCTTCTTTAACTGCTGCAAATATCCAACTCCAAGTCTACTGTGTATCATAGTAGCGTAGGCAGCCGCTGAGCTGCGTTAAAGGATGCTTCTCCGTTTAATTTCATCAAGTTTTCAGCCCTGTAGCTTTGAGTTTTAGAGAAACCATCACCACCAGCAAACACCGCTTCTCTGTGTGCACGAAAGCCTGATCACATTTCCACGCTCAAAAGTGCAGTCGGACAGTTTGCCAGCGACTGCAGCAGTTGGTTAGCCGCGGGCAGACTGCAGCGTTTTTGTGAATGTGCACATTTGGCTGAGTCTACTTCTTGTTCTGATCACTTTCTGATGTGTTTCCTGCTCTGACTCACTGCTTTCTGTACCCACGGCAGGGCTCAGATGATGAGTCATACGTCAGCGATGTGAGCGATAACATTTCAGAGGACAACGCCAGCGTGACCGATAATGTCTCCAGACAGAGTAAGTCCAACTTCTGCACTGCTCAAATGTATTTTGGTGTGTCGTTTTACTTGTTTTTTTGCCGCTCCATTCCACAGCAAAGCAGAACACACAGGGTCCACATCTTGCTCAGTCGAGTTCTGATGTAAGACAGCTCAACACCCTCTTATTCAAAACCACAAGATTTATTAGATGGTGTTTGACATAAAAGTTTCACGCCCAAACCAATAAATCCTACTTTAAACCTTTGTCACAACTGGCTTTACGGGTGGATACGGGCAGAAAATGATCAAACCTCCAGTGGCCTGCAGGAAATATTACAATTGCAGATCGCTCAGTTAAATCATGGAGAGAAAATATTCGTGCACCTTTTTTTCTATGGGTATACTGCGGGCTACAGGTCACAGCGAAGACTTGTACAGCACGCAAGGGTGAGAGATGCGTGCCGCAATTGCAAGTGATCAGTAAGCGGGCAGTATTCACACCTTACTAACGGCTAGAGTGCGGCGTTAGGGCACCATACAACAATGTCACAAGCGTGTGTAACATACATTATCCTTACAAATACTTTACAATACACATGCATGACGATGGCACATTCCAATTTTATGATGTCCATTGAGGTGACCGTATGAGCCACAAGGGAATTGCTAGACACACCTGTCCCCGCTCCTGTCTACGACCTGGACAACCCAAAAAAGCCCCCGTACAGATGAACCCTCACACACACACGTGGCATAAGCTTTTTGTTCTTCCTTATCCGATACAATACTAAAACGGCCCAACATGTAGGGGTGTAACTATTCATTTTAACAATGATTTAATACAAATTATAATTTGTGGTCACTGATACAATTCATAATCAATATTGGTTTATTTTAAACTATCTGATTCACTGATGTAAAACAGATCCTGGACATTTTTAGCCCAAAATTCTACAGTGTGGCTCAATACCTGGGTACTGAACAGTGCAGGTGAAGTTTTCCAAATTCCTTGTATTTCTTACAAGATAATAAAATGTAAATATTTGTACAAACAAACAGGCAAGATTTAGTGTCAAATTCATTCACATTTTAGTTTCATAAAGTTTAGCTGACTGTTGTTTTTTTCACATCAAAATAATCCAAAGGGAACATTCGTAGAACATTAAATCACGCTGTTTGGTCAGATGTCTTTACAGTTCAAATTATTTCCCTTGGTCGTTTTTACGTTATAGTAAAAAAAGCCTACCATGCCTCGGTCCATATGGTATTTTCCAATATCGATAAATTGATTTATTTCATTTTGAAATGACCTTATAATGGTACAGGTTGATTCAATTAACAATTTGCCTCAGACAGATCAATCTGGCCGGGTTGTGGGAATATAAATCTATTTATCGATTGAGTCTATTAATCGTTACACCCCTATCAAAATGAAAACTGTAGAAACTTTGATCAAGGTCAAAATCCTGTATAAAAAGAACTGATTAAGATGACATCAACAGACATCTCCACCACACAAACAGAGATCAGAGTAAACGATTACATCTTTGAAAAGCAAAAAGCGTCTGCCAGTTTTTCTTTCTGCCGTCGGTTACATGGTGGCTATAAAATCCACGAAAAGTCTTTGAGAAATTAGAGTGACAAAATGTGATCGTCAGGTTCCATAATAATCATCCAAGTAAATTAAATGAGTTTCTCTAATTTACCAAAAGTGTTGTGAATTGTTTTATTTCAATCCAAAGCCTACATATATGGTTTTATGAACTGAAAAATTACATTTATGTTCAGTGTTAAAGATCTTTTATCTATTCCAGCAGGTTTATCGCTTAAAATGTTGATAACATTTCCTAATTTATGTTTATTTAATCTTTTAAAAAATCGATATAAATAGAATGTTTTTGTTGTATTGACCTGTATTCAGGTCAGTTAAATCACAAGGTGTTGTTATTAACTTTAGTTTTAAGAAACATCTCTGAATATAGGGAAATAGACTCAGATTTCAGTGTAGAGGTTCTTGCCTACATTATGACAGTGAAGGAAATTCTCAGTTTCTGTAAAATATATGTACACTTGTAAGCATTTTCACTCATCTGACAGCTGCCCCTATGACTTTGCGTTGTTCATTTGGATTATTTCAGGCAGTATGTTTGTTTTGCATTCACACACCTGCTCAGCTGCTCACACCTGGTTGCTGTTCATTGCTGCAGGTGTGTCCACTCGCCTGATTGTTCCTCAGTCTACAAAGATCCCTGGTTTGCAGGGTTTCTGTTTCCTTGTGTTTTACTTTATTTTGCTGCCTCTTTTTTTTTTGGAGGGGTTCTGTTGTTACAGTGCTTTTTTTTGCCAAATATCTTTTTGTTGCCTGTTCTGCCAGAGCCTTCCTCATTCATTATGAACTCCAACAAACTTCATTCATGACATTAAAAAGAAAGACCACTGAAGCATGAGTCTCTGTAACATCATGAACATTACATTGTGATGCAGTTTAGTGACTGTAAAGGATCTCGGGTGTCTTCTTTAACAGATCCATTACTTGTTTCTGTTCCTTTGGGAGTGGTTATTCTTCAATAGCTTGCAGATCATAATAGGGTTGCTGTCAGTTATAGTTCCAGAAGCTGTCTAGTTTCTCTTCGTGCATCCTCACCCCTCTAGATTCTCAAGGTATTGATTTTTGTGAAAATAATGGAGCACTTTCCAGGAGCTTTTTATAGACGGTTGCTGCAATGGGTTTTCCTTACCAACACTTTCTAGCAAGTTTATGGGATAGAAAAGGATATTGAAAATGGCCACAGAGAACATGTTACCCTGATCATAATTTATCTTTTGTGTGATGCAACATGAAGCCAGTGTACATCTGCATTTATCGAGGTTAGGAAGAGCTGTATCTTGTTCTGTTTCTGTGTTATTCTAAACACAGCAATGTGCTCAGGATCTTATATACATATTGTTTGTAATAGTAAAATATGCTAATCGATCCCAATGTGTCAAAGTTATAGTAAGTGAGAGGTTGACTTCTATTGCTGTGTGACGGGCTACAGCTTCCAACATTTAACATAAACAGAGTACAGATTGTAATTGGATGATTTGTTATATAAATATGGAAAAAAGGGGGGAAAATTGATTTTTGAATCATATTATATAAAAATAATGAACCAGAACCCACCCCTAGGGACACGGACACCCCCGGTGTCCTGTAATGTGAACCCCCCCCCCCCCCCCCCGAGCGGAGAGAGTACCGCCGGGCCCAGGAGACCGGGCAGCTGTCGCGAAGGGACCCGTACCCCCCACCAGGGAAGGGGTAGGGGACAGATGGTCCTAGGTCCCACCTTCCTTGCAAAAGGGATGGGCCCCCTTGGCTGAGGAGACCTGGACCCAATTCTGGGGGGGGGCTGGGAGTCGGTTATTTCAGTTATTTCACAAACATTTGATAAACGTTCGGTTCCACGTCTCCTCCATTCGGTTCAACATCTCCTCCATTTGGTTCCACGTCTCCTTCATTCGGTTCCACGTCTCCTCCTTTCTTGGCACATTTAAACTTGCCTTGTCTTTTTGGAAAGGCACTTTTATTTCTAGTGAAACAGTGTTACATTTGGAGGTCATTACACTCCTTTTTTTTATTTAAGTGGTTAACTTTGCCCTAATTCCCTCAGTTTGAAGCAGGAGGATCTTTGTGGTTGAAGACTTTTAACCTACTTTGTAAAATACAAAAAAATAACTTTTTCATTTATTTTTGGAAGATTATTATACCTTGTTTTTTAGTTTCTATGTTTGACCAACAAAAAAAAAAAGAAAACAATAACAAAAAACATGACACATCTTCCAATTTTACTTTTTTTATTTCATCAATTGTAATGCCAAATTTGAAAAACCAGTTAGGGGATGTGCAAGTGCTTTTAAATGACAGTTTTTGCTTTAGAAGACCCAGTACAGTTTTGTGCAGGCGCCCAATTTTGCTTTTGCATTGTCAGAGTTGCAAAAGGTCAGGTAGAAAGCCGTTTTAAGGTTTGGACGGTCCTATTTTTACCGAATCTTCTCAAGAATTTTATATCCCAATTTTTCAAGAAAAAAGCTACGTTTCGTTTTGTTAATTTTGGTTTTGCTACAAAATGAAAAATAAAACAAATAAACGTCGAGAAACGTCTTTAAGATGTGGGAGAAGGCCAAAAGCTCCGGATAAAACCCACAACCGTGTAACAGAACGAGATCTGTCTTTTTGTTTTAACTAACTTTGGCTGACTTTGGTAGCCCCTTCCTAATGCATTTTTCTTTGCTTAGCAATTTGAATCCTCATTTCTGAATCCTCAGTTATGTCCAATATTCTTTTATTATTTGATATCTGTTCCAGAAAAATACAAAGACTTTGTAAAATGAGCTGATTTCCCTCTACCACCCTCATATAGAAGCTCATTTGGAATGCTAACACTGTGGTTTCTATTGCGTGTTTTGGGAAAATAGTCAGATCTGCAATAAATGGAGGTGGTCTCCAACCACCTCCAAACATCATTTGGTTCCTTAAACACTATGCAACCTTTTTAGACTTAAGTACGCTTCTAATGAAAATGATTTTTGTTTTTTGAGCTTATAATTTCACGTTTTAAAAGATGAATTAAAAAGCCTTGTCTGGTTTTTGCACGTCCCCTCCTAGTTTTTATGTTTTTCTTTATGCCAATGAAATCCACCTGGTTTGGGTGGAGCACGCTCCTCTCCTGCCAAGCTCTCTATGAAGATGAGGTCGGACTCCCTTGAAGGCCAATGTGAGTTTAGGGAGAACCCTCGGGAAAGGCAGGGGGGTTAAAGGAGCTGCAGTGTGCTAGCACCACACTGTAACAACCCCCCCACCAGCACCACCACCACCACCACGCCAAGGAGTCCTGTTGAAAAGAGAAGAACAGCATTTAAGGAAAGGACACTGCTGTAACATATACAGCTTTATTTTGGGTACATTTACTTTTTTATATACTGTAGTGATTGTCTAGGAGAACAACTCTCCAAAATGTGAGACTCAGAAGGTCCTGCCAACTCTCTCTGGAGGAGATCCGCACACGGCATCGGCGAAGGTCACAGCCACACCGACGAGTCCCGGTCACTGCAACGAAGAAAACGAGGCAGATCTTTCGGGGAGAGTCAGCAATAGTACAATCAGTGGACAGAGAACCCAGAAGACGTTTAATACGAGTGAGGAGACTTTGTCCAGTTTTCCTTTAACTAATTCTAGTATCTTTACCCCATCTAGATTTTCAATTATACTGTACATAATTATACTATATATGTTCTTTTAACAACGTTCTGTCTTTTAATGTTGCCTAGTGCCGTGTTTCCAAACATCAAAGAAAAAGAAGAGTGCAGGAGTGTATCCTGCAAGTTTGGGGGACTTGAACAAAAGTGTTGGTAAACACGGGACCTCGTAAACATGGGAAATGCCACTTTTTAAACCAATTCCAATTTTAAATCTGCATATGTGGTACTAAGAGTAAAAACTGAACCAACTTTCATTTTATAATATTGCCATCATCTGCCCTACTTGCAGCTAAACTTTAGTATTTATCATTTTCCTTTACACTCTACATATTTATTCTAAGGTCAATTTAGGTTTATGATTTTTGCTGAAATTTCTAAACTTTTTGAAATTTCAGACTTCTGAGTTCTCTGTCCGTGTGTGTCCGTGTGTGTGTGTGTGTGTATGTGTGTGTGTGCATGTGTGTGTGTGCATGTGTGTGTGTGTGTGCATGTGTGTGTGTCTGAGTGTTTTCTTTTATCTGAGCCATGGATGGCGGAGGAGATCTTGGAGGTAGGGGCGCTGTTCTTCAGACGTATTCAAACATGTTTGGAAAAAGTCTTGGCACTCTGGAGAGAAAAAAAGTAAAGTAAATATTAAGGTCAGATAAGGTCAGAGCCCAAGCATCCACGCAGAGAAAGATTATTTCTTACCTTCTGACAGTTCACTGTCAATCATCAGATCCCCTTCGAGAAAATCCATCGTTGAGAAATCGGCGCGGTAATGGAGGGTTTCATACAAAACTACCCCAAGCTGCCACACTGTGGTTGATCCAGGGCTACAAAAACCTTTAAAGGCTTCTGGGGGGGCATTTATAGGAGTTCCTGGAAAAAATAAACATTAGTCATATTCATCTTCATTTTACATGTTTTTATTTGTTGATGCAGATCTTCTACCTGAAAATCTTCTAAGGATGGAATCTTTATCTGCCATGCAGCTCACTCCAAAGTCTATAAGACGAGCCTGTGGTGTATTTGAGTGGGTTTGAATGAGGATGTTATCAGTCTTGATGTCTTGGTGGAAGATATTTCTGTCCTCAAGGTCTATGGCTGTGCGAATTAGCTGTGTCATTATGATCTGAAAGAGATGAAAAAAAAGAAGTAATAAGCTGAGGCAGCAAAGCGAAATCCTCCTTCTAAAACAGCATTCACGCCGGCCTTGTCGAGATGCGTTCAGGTGGCCACCTCCAATGAAAAGTCTATGTAAATGTGCATTATGGGCGTTCACCTTTAAAATTCTCACTTTGCACGTTTTTATGGCCGTTTTCAAGCTCCACGTACAAAACGCACGGCCACTGAACATGTGTTGCAAGTCAAACCAGGTTGAATTTTGATCATTCAGGAACTCAGATTTACAGTTTACATTTTGTGCCCAAATCGAGAGATTTGCACCGCTTCAACATTTTGCATCAAGCCTCTAAAAGCGAAGAAGCCAGTGTGAACACAATGGGCTAAATGCATGTTCAAGAAGCCGCGTTTAGCACGTTCTTGACCACACATCACATACCAAGTGTATATGTAGTAACGTTCTGAACCTGCTGAAAGCTACTTTTGCTTCTTCATCGAACATTTAACTACTTTATGAAACAAGGTTGCATTGAATACACATTTCAGCTTCAGGAAGTTTCTGCAGAAACAGAACATCTCAAACCAACACAGACTGCACACGGGCCTACCTTGGCTTCTTCTTCTTGCAGTGTGCCTCCTTTGCTGTCAATGTAATGAAAGAGGTCCTCACAAGGGATTGGTCTCTCCATGACCAGGACGATTTCCCTGCCGATGTCATACCAGTCCAACAGGGCTACTGGCGGTGCTTTTCCATCTGAATGAATGGATTCATCTTTTAACTTTAACATTATGGCCACTTCAGAAGGAACCATTTTTCCATTGCCATCATCCTGCAGCATCAAAATAAAGAGAGCATGAGGAAGCGAAGCACAGAAACCCATTTAGAGCAGAGATACTCAGAAAAATTTGGCTCAAGCAACTTACCATTTTTTTATGTGGGATTATACATTTGAGAATGTGCTTGATGGCTACCTGCAAGACACAAACAAGAGCATTTCTATGAGACTATGAGATGAGACAAACTGATTTAGATTTCCCCTCCATCGAAATCTATTTTCATTCAGACCATGTAAACCACAAACATCAACAGTCTGATTATAAATGAATCTATCCAAGTACTTTTCTCATTGTTTTATAAAAAGTCTGTAGCTCATTTACTGTAGCTGCATACAAAACACTTACTGGTAGGTTGTCAGATTTACGAAAGCCACCATATATGGATCCATAACCTCCTTCACCAAATTGATATTTTTCCACATATTTGGCTTCAAATTTATCTGAACACAAAAAAACAGAAATACAAAATTAGTTCATTTATTATTGAAAATTATATTATTAAACATAAAGTAACTGTAAAATCAAAAGGAAAATGTTATACGATCATCAGACCTTTATCGGTAATCAAGTTGTCCCTCTCAGTTTTCTCTGAGGATGTTGCAGTTTGTTCGGCATCACTGGAACTGGAATCTGAAAATGACAAGAAAAGGGTTTTCTTATTGCAGAGCTTTTCTTTTTTACACCTCTAAAAAAGTACTACCCCTTTGTGGTAAAACTTAGAGGCAAGTGTTTTTTAAAGATGTATTTTTGAAAAACGGGCTGTGAATTTTAAAAAGCAACCTTAGAAAAGTTGATCCACAGACGCTTGCTTTGATTGTAACAATTAAAACATTTATTTAAATCAGTGTGAGTGCTTAGGAAATGTAAAATATGTTGATGAAAAATAGAGACATTCATTTGGTTGCAGTGTTTGCAGTTAAAGCAGACTTTAAAACACAGGCAACTCGTTTTTACGTTTTCAGATAGTCTGAGAGGAGTATGATTTTTTTCTAGTCCTTAATTTGTTATGACAGTTTTATTTTTACATTTTTTTTCTTGTCCCTCCAGAAAACCATGGGGTCTGTGTCAGCTTATTTACCTTTTAGAGTCGTTTTCCTCTTCTTCGGCTCTATTATTTCCTCTTCCTGTTTTTTTCTCTTTAGTGTTCTCACTTGGGTCTTGTCTTTTGTGCTGGTAGAGGGTTGTGAAGGCTCAGATGCAGAAGACTCAATCGGTTCATGGTATACATGTTTTTTCTTCTGTGTCTTCTTTCTAGGGAAAGACTTCCTCTCAACGTTTTTGGTTTGTCCATCATCTGAATGATCAACAACAAAACAGCTTAATTAGTGAAGAATATATATTTTTAATCTTCACAGTTTACTGCTTGAGTTCAAATCAAGTATATCAATAATGTGTTGGGGGGCTTTTATTTGAAAAGCTAAATGAGTTGAGATGTTGTCACAAAAACCAAAGTTTGTCATCGTTACGAAGCAAATGTTGATTATTATTATTTTTTATTTTATTGATTTATTTCAAGCATTGTAGTCAAAGCAATAAAGAATTTACAAATATTTATCAAACTCATTACAGAAATGATGAAATGCGTAGATTAAAAAGACAGAAAATAAAACAAAAATGTCACTTACATAACATTTGCTTAATTAAATACAGTGATCATTAACTGAAGTATAAGTAGAGCTTGATTTATTGCTTGAAAAGGAGTGGGAAGAAGCAAGCTTATATATCCCACCCCTACTGAGTTCATTCAGTTGATAGTTTTATAGTGTTTTAAATCCGGTTCTGATCGATAGATTCTCTTGAAGTAACAAAATCCGGTGCCCAGTAATGATTGATGATCTTCAGAAAACATTCATTCATGATTTCAGTAAACAGTAACGGTACCGATATGTAATAATAATTGATTATCATTAGAAGACATGATAACATTAAACCAGTAATTATTGCTACACATTGCAGATCAAGAAAACAAAATCAATATCTTATTGATTGTAATTTAAACATTTCAGTAATCATTATTGCACATTAAAATGTAATACTCATTGGTTGTAATTAGTTTTAATTAAAAGAGCTTTGATTATTTCACCACAATCAAGTGTATAACTTAAGGTTTTGCAGGGACTCTCATTTACCACTATATTTCTGTTTGTCCTAGGCAGAACATTATTTGTTGCTTTTTACACAAAAACTTGAGTAACAAAAAATGTTTCCTTAGTTTTGATGTACGTGCCTTACTTTTCCCTTTTTGTTGTGGAAGAATGTTTCTAAGCAACTTTGGAAACAGGGCTCTCTGATATCACTGATGTCATGAACTGTTGCTAAGTTACACAGCATGTGACTTTGGCTTCTTTTTAGTGTTTATGTTTAAATTGATACATTCTGATAAACACTTCAGCATAAAGCATTTTGGAAAAAAATTGATTTTATTACCTATGTACTGTTGTGGAATGTTTGTTAAAGGTTTGGACAATTTTAAACCAGCGTTATAGCTCAGGAAATGCATAATGTTGATAAAAATCCATCATAATAGAGACATTTATTTGGGTGGAGTGTTTGGATTGACTTAACAATACCAGCAGCTCAACTTTTGAAAGGAGTGTGATGATCTGGTAGTTTTTAATTTGCCACGCTAGTTTTATTTTTTTAATTTTCTGTCTTTCAATTTCTTTTTGTAGCACTGTACTTTCAAATTATTAGTTACATGTCCTTTAAGAATAAATTAGAATTAGACCTATTCTGTTCAGCCTACTGGTTGTAGTGTTGTTTGGGGTCTGTGTCAGTTTATTTACCTCTCAGAGAAGTTTTCACCTTCTTTGGCTCTATTATTTCTTCTTCCTCTTTGTCTTCCTCTTTCTGTCTTTTTAGTTTTCTTACTGGGGGGTTATTTTGGGTGCTGGAAGATGGTTGTGAAGGCTCAGGAGTCTCAATTGGTTCCGGGAGCGTCACTTTTTTCTTCTTTTTCGTATCTTCAGGACTGGTCTTCCTCTCAACTTGTTGGGAAAAGCAGGATGAGTTAAAATATTATCATAGCAACACAAAAAACAAACTTTGGCATCTTTACGAAGCAAACGTGTAACTAAAAGTTTTACCGGGACTCTCATTTACCAGTATATTTTGGATTGTCCATGGCAGAATCTTTGTCCATGATCTTTCGTTGTTTATTACACAAAAACTTGCGTAAATCGCTAAGCCTTTCCTTAGTCTCAAAATATGTGCTTTACTTTCGAGATCGAAGAGTGTTGTGGTTTAACGGTATTGCTAGGCAACTTATAAAGTGGGGCTCTCTGATATCAGTGATGTCACAGTCTGTTGCTAAGTTACACGGCATGGAACTTTAGCATTCATTTACTTTTTGGTACTTATGAAATTGGTACAATCTGAAAAATACTGAAACATTTGTGAAAAATTTGATTTTACAACATCTGTATTGTATTTTTCATACTCAGAGGTCCAACAAATTATATTGTACATAAAGCAAAAAAGCTGTCATGATCCTGATTTGACTACACTACCCATGGTGCCTAGAAGAACTAAGCGGCAGGGGATTGGTCAGAGTGGTTGATAGGAAGCTTTTCTTGTGAACTGATTTTTTATTGTATATTTTCTTTATTAAAAATTAATCCATTGCTTACTTTAATTTATTTCCATCTACAAAGTTTTAAATGTCCTAGAATGCTCGAATGCATCACCGAGTCCACCAAACCCCTCATGCGGGGGATCTGCTTTTAACAGCCAATCAGAGGTCGTGGCTGTTCCGCTAGGCCCAGCAGCTCTCAGATCAGTTTCTGAGCACGTTTTTACCAAGAGTCTTTTCACTTTAACCACGGAAGACAGGAGACCTCTTGCTGTTCTAGCAGAGCAAGCTGTGGAAGACCAAAGTGGCGTCACTATCGGGGTGTTAGCAATAAAATTCTTAAATTGATTTTTTTATAAGTTTAAGGATTTAATTGTGTGCTACTTGTATTTTATGATAAGAGTAAAATAAAAAGTGTTACATTTGTGAAAATCAAATATTGGCATTAAATATGACTTACGTTTTCCTGTTAAACTCAAACTCAAACTTTATTTATTTATATAGCGCCTTTCATTTTGGTTAAAAACACAAAGCGCTTAACATAAAAACAGATAAAACAGTCATAAAAAGTGAAAGTTATTAAAAACAGAAAACAAAGGACAATCACACAAAGAAGGTACCCCTCCCTCACCACCCCCCGCCCCCACCCCCACCCACCCAGTTACCCCAGTAGAACCGTGAACAGAAAAAGAACTGCAGTTGAAGAAGGTCTGGCTTGGTACTGCTGCGAGGAAACGATATCATGGAGATCCATTCATTCCAAGGCCCAGCCGGACCACAGGGGCCACTACCGCAGCGCCCGCCCAACACAGGGCAGCCCAGGGCCCCATCCATGGCTATTAGACCAAAGAGTGGGACCCCAGCCCGCCCAACCAGAACGGGCACCACAGCAACGGCATGCCCTACAGGTCAAGCTGGTAGTGCCCAAGAACGATGGATCCCCCAAAGGAAACACTGGAGTAAAAAAACATCAGAATAAAAAATAAAAATGATCATAAAATAACAACAATAAAAATAGAAAAAGATAAAAAATAAAATAAGATATAAGAATGTTAGTAATTAAAAAATAAAAAATGTCAGTGATTAAAACATAACCTAAGAATCATTGGTAAAATAACAATAAAAAGAATTGCATATTAGAAACAAAGATAATAATAGTCCTTACAAGAAAATAAATAATTAAATATGTAAATAAATACCTCAATTAATAAATAGATGAATAATAAAATACATAAGGAATGATCAAAGTCATATAAAAGCCAGACTAAAAAGGTGGGTCTTGAGCCTCTTCTTAAAAACCTCTACAGTCTCTGCGGCCCTGAGGCTCTCCGGCAGGCTGTTCCACAGGCGAGGACCATAATGGCAGAACGAAGCCTCACCGTGTGTCTTGGTCCTCACCTTAGGGACAACTAAGAGGCCAGTGCCAGAGGACCTCAGGGTCCGCGAGGGTTCGTATTTTAAAATAATATCATTTAAATAAGAGGGCCCAAGACCATAAAAACATTTATAAACCATTAAAAGAACTTTAAAATCAATCCTGAAACGCACAGGGAGCCAATGCAGCGATTTTAAAACCGGTGTAATGTGTTCCCGCCCCCTGGTCCTCGTCAGAACTCGTGCTGCTGAGTTCTGTAAAAGTTGTAGATTTGAGATCGACTTTTTGGGTAAACCAGAGAGCAGGGCATTACAGTAATCTAAACGACTAAAAATAAAAGCATGCATTAGCACCTCTGTGCTGGCAAGAGAGAGGAACGGGCGGACTCTGGCAATGTTTTTGAGATGGTAAAATCCTATTTTCACAATGTTTCTGATGTGGGGAATAAAACTTAGCTCAGAATCAAAAAGAACGCCCAGGTTTCTCACACACTGAGAAGATTTAAAATTCCTAAGTTTGGGTAAAATCATCTCTCTCTTGTCTTCAGGACCAATGATTAAAACTTCAGTTTTGTCCTGGTTGAGCTGCAAGAAGTTTTCTGCCATCCACAGCTTTATATCTAAAATGCAGTTTAAAAGAGTGTTGACAGGTTCAAGGTCATCAGGAGACACGGCGATGTAAAGCTGTGTATCATCAGCATAGCTGTGAAAGTCAACGCCGTGTCTCCTGATGACATCCCCAAGAGGCAACATATACAAGTTAAAAAGTATTGGACCCAAGATTGAACCCTGGGGAACCCCACAACTTATTTCATGGACTCCTGAGGAACGAGTATCCATACTTACAAAAAAGTGTCTATCTGTGAGATAGGAGCGAAACCAGTTAAGAGCAGTTCCTGAGAGGCCGACCCGACTCCTAAGTCTGTCAATTAAAATCTGGTGATCCACTGTATCAAAGGCAGCACTCAGATCCAGCAGCACCAGAACAGAAAGTTTCTGCGAGTCATAATTATGTCTGAGATCATTTAAAATTTTTAAAAGGGCCGTCTCAGTACTGTGATTTGTCCTAAAACCAGATTGACACTTTTCAAGAACATTATGTTCACTTAAAAAATCATGTAATTGAATAAAAACAAGTTTTTCAATAAGTTTTCCTAAAAATGGTAAGTTGGATACAGGTCTGTAATTGTCCATGATCTTTGGGTCCAAGTTACTCTTCTTCAGAAGGGGCCTCACCACCGCCGTCTTACAGGCAGAGGGGAAGACCCCCGTCTGAAGAGAGCAGTTAGCTATGTTTAAAATCTCTGACTCAAAGAATTTATAAAATGTTTTAAAAAGAGAAGTGGGAATAGGGTCTAAAAGGCAGGTTGTAGTGTTTGCTTGGGAAAAAACTCGACCAAGCATCTCTGCATCAACCAGGACAAAACTCTCCAGTGTTTCCTCAGGTAAAGACAATGCCACTGACCTGCTAGGATTACTGTTATGTACTGGTTGAAGGTTAGATCTAATAGCATTGACTTTACTCCTGAAGTGGTCAGCAAAGTCCTCACATGCAGTTTGTGAGTGAGGCATGATAGATTTATTAAAATCTTTGTTTAATAAAAAATCAATCAATAGTTAAGACAACTTAATTGTCATCAGTTATTATGACACACCAGTTTTGAGTTTTCAAGCCACAGAAATAAGTTTGCATAACTTAAAAAAATAGTACACATGCATGTGAGATTGCGGAGGGACTGTAGATACAGACTATGAGTTTCTCCTTTTTTTTGTAATTTTTGGATGCTGATGTGCCGAGGTTTCTTTTTCAAGATTATAGTGTGCCCTGGCTCACATGTGAATCGAAACATATTCATATACTTTGATTTGAGTTATTTTCCTTCTTGTAACTTCTGATTTCAACCTCAAAAATGACTTCATTTACTCATGACTTGTTTTGAAGAACAACTCTGTAAAAACTCCTTTGTCTTTCACGTACTCATTTTATTCTAACTCTAAAAATGTAAAGAAATATACATTTATTGACAATATATTGACTCAAATAGAAATATTTGTATTTCTATATATAGAAATACAAAATACATTTTAATTCAAAGAGCACTTCTGCCATCATTACCAATTGAAAAAAGGAAAAAAATGTTTTCCTTGTGCTGCTGATACAAAATGCTTCGTGATTTAAATGTATTGAGTTGAAAAATATTCTAAAAAATGTTTAATTGATTATATAAATTTAATAATTAGGTGATGCAGAATTCATAAATATAAAAAAATCCTCACATTTTTGTAAATTTTCCCTATAGCAGAGGTGTTCTATAAAATAACTGTTTACTATCTCATATGTATGTTTGTTTTTTGACTTTTTAAAATTAATGTGATTTTGAAAATTAACTGTTTTAAAGGGCCTACATTAGGGCTGCATGATATGCATGATATTAGTGATCAATTCTGTGATGGCGATATAACATGCAATACATGAACAAATAACAAAACTAAATAATATTTACTAAATAATTTACATTTCACCTCAACAGCTTAATTTAAATAAGAGTTGACCCTCGTCTACATAGGAGGAGAACATTTAACATAAAAGGGTTCCATCTGATTGGTCAATGATATAAAGGGATTAATGTGATTTGTTAAATACTTCAAGCTGCCATAACAGTGTTTTAGCACATTTAAGGTAACCATTTATTGCAGTTTTTGCAGTCTTTTGCAATATGCGTATTACACAGCTTGCCTAGCCCACATTATGCTTTTATTAAGCCTTTCAAAGGAAGGTATATCCATGTATATGATAATATATTACCTTTGGTACACTAAAGAACATCTTTTTTGAAAAATTAGGTATTTTCAGGAGATTATATTCCAATGAGGAATTAAGACGACTGGATCTCTGAGGCCCCCCCTTTTCACTCCTTGTGAGGCCACTGAGAAAGGGTGTGTGTGTGTTAGCCTGGGGGCGGTGCTGGCGGCGCAGACTCTTCTGGCTGGTCCTCATGTGTCTATGTCACAAAATAAGAACCTCCTCAGTTTTGTAGTTTGGGATGGGCATCAGCGTGCAGAAGGAACACTTGAAATGCATGAATGGATCAAAATACCACTTTAGTGTTATTTTTTGTGGGTGAATTATAATTGTAATTCACTTAAAAGCTCAAAAAATTTGAGTTTACATGATAAAGGCCCTTTAAACATCTCATGTTAAATGCTATGAAAGTAGTAAATATGTGTACTTTTTTTCTAGTTGCCAATGGAGACTTTGCAGGCAGCTCCTTCCGTAACGGCCGGCGAACCTACCTGCCAGCTCCCTGTCCAGACACCAGCAACATCAACCTCTGGAACATCCTAAGAAACAACATAGGAAAGGACTTGTCCAAAGTGTCCATGCCTGTGGAGCTCAACGAGCCCCTGAACACCCTGCAGCGCATGTGTGAGGAGCTTGAGTACAGCGAGCTGCTGGACAAGGCCGCCGAGACCGAGGATCCCTTCGAGCGCATGGTAAAGAAGCTGGAAAGCTACATGTCAGAACAAATAGGAATCAGAGCAGGCTTCAATAACCCTTCACCCTGGCCTTTGCACAGAAAGCAGGCAAAGAACCCAGCATTCCTGATCTCTTCCAGCTTAGATTGTGGCTTGTTTTTGTGTCTGTCATTAATTGGCTCATGTTTGAACTCTCGTTGACTGTCAGCTCCATCAGTTCCTCTCTGGAAGGCACGTCGCCATAAAGCAGCTGATAGCCTCAGCTGTGTCTTCTGTATCTGATAGTACGTGTAAGACGAAGCCTGTAATAATGAGACCACCCCCTCCGTGGTGTTTTGGGCTCTCTTGACAGGTCCTCATAGCTGCTTTTGCCGTCTCAGGCTACTCGTCCACTTATTACCGAGCAGGAAGTAAGCCATTCAACCCGCTGCTGGGAGAGACGTACGAATGTATCCGAGAGGACAAGGGCTTCTGCTTTTTCTCAGAGCAAGTAAGTGTGCACAAACACGGTCTAGGACAGGGGTCGGCAACCTTTTTTACTCAAAGAGCCATTTGGGACCGCCCCTAATAAAAAAGAAAGCACCCGGAGCCACAACCCGTTTTGACATCATTATATATATTATGCATGTACAGTGATCCCTTGCTATATCACGGTTTACTTTTCACGGTTTCGCTACTTCACGGATTTGGATTGTGCATTGTGTTCTGCATTCTGATTGGCTAAAAAGTCACTCAGCGAGTAGCTCAAGAATGGGACCCTTTGATGAGCCGTTCATTACAGTTCTCCAACATAATCGATGGGGGCATGTTGGTGTATAAGGATCTTTTAGCAAAGAAGAAAAAAGAGCGACAACAACTGCCGATCACTATGTTCCTCTCCCGAACAAACACACCTGCAGCTGCACCGCGGGCTTCAGAAGGAAAAAACGCTGCAGAGGATGCAGCGGCTCAGTATGAAGAGCAGTGAAAAAGAAGACCGGAGTCATTATCTGTCCCACTGTACTTTTTTATTTTTTTCATAATCATTTTAAATTTTCTTCCGTTTAATCCACTCGGGTCGCGGTGGGCGTGGCTAATCTCCGCAATTTAAAGCCTTTTGTTCTTATCGATGATTGAAATTATTATTTGACAGCACACTACAGAAGTTATTTGTTGAAAAAACGTTTCTAAAGTACTTTTATTTGTTAAAAAACAATTGATTTAGCCTGTTAAATGGTTTGTTCTTTCTTTTCAATGTATATGGTGAATTTCATTGTATAATTTTGTAAAAAAAAATAAAGGTTTCTACTTCACGGGTTTTGCTTATCACGGGTTCTATTTGGAACGTAACCCCCGCGATAAACAAGGGATCACTGTATATATTATTCAAAGGTGCTCATTACGTCGATTGCGATCTACTGGTCGATCTTCAATGACATGAGTGTAGATCGCGGGCCAGAAAAGATTAAAAAAAAAAAAAAAGTACTTCTTAATAAAAATTAAGAAGTAACAGCTAATGTAGAGCTAATGTAGAAAAAAGTGTTTGAATGAGCATTGACAAAGGTGATAGAAGCAGATCTTTGAGCATTTTTGTAGTGTGGAGAAGGTTAAGTCAGACTTTGCTGAGAACATTGTATTCTTTTATTCATATGTTAGTGTTAAAGTCCCTCTTCGATCATCTTTTGATCTGTTACAAAAGTGTTCCAGTGGTCTTTCAACTATGATTATGCAGTTTTTAGCCAAAATCAAAGACCCATAGTTTCTGCTGAGAGCTCTCTGTTTAAGCAAAGCAGGAATGTTGTGGCCAACCCAACGTATTTTCTACGTCACAAAAAAAAAATCCTTTCTGAACAGCATTGTTTTGTCTGCTTCACAAAAACACTGCGTTGGCTGAAATAAGTTTTTGAAAAAGATCAACATCATTAAAAAAGCATGATATATAATAATTATTATTATGATTAATAGTTATAATATATATGATTATATTATATAATTAATAATAATAAAGCAGTTTGAAATGCTTTTAGAGAAAACTCACCCTATTTCTGATGGTTTCATGACTCAAAGTTGTTTCCATTGGTTTGTCTGGATTTTTAACTTCTGTAGGATACATCTTGACTCAAACGCTCCTGGTGGATCTGGGCACACATTAACAGTCCTGATGGTTCTCATTTTAATTAACTGCAAACATGATGCAGCACAGAGAAAATAATGTGGTGTTCTGTTCTTCCTCTGCAATAAGAACCGAGTTTGCTGCATCATTGCATCATCCGTCCCCTTATGGTTTAGAATATTCCTTAGAAAAACAATAAAATATGTATATTCCTGCTGCTGCCGGAACAAACCAGCTGTTTAGAATATTGATGGAATTGATCATATGGGTTGACTTCAAAGGGTCTATATACCATGCTATTCTTAAGCCTTTTAAAGTAAACTATAGCCACATTTATGATAAATGATTACCTTTGACACACAAAACAATTATTTTTGATTAAATATGAGTCCTTTTCGCAGCTCATTTTCCTACCCGCAAGTAAAACAACTCAATATCTGAGGCACCGCTCCTTGTGGTTGTCGCCCATTTCATGACGTCAACCTAGAGTCGGCCTCGACAGCGTGTCTGCGTTAAATCCACAAAAACAAACGTCAAACTTTTGCAAAGATGGATTTACATATGTTGCATATAAAATGAGCGTTTTGTCGATCACAGCTAGTTTCTGGCGAACATGGGTGTTTGTGTTAGCCTGGGGGCGGGGCTGGCAGTGCAGTCTCTTCCTGGAAGAGGCGGTGCATCGCTGACCTACGTCACAATGTGAGATCCACTCTTTTTCGTGGGTTGGGAGGGGCTGGACCTCAGAGAGCAGGGTTGGGTTTTTAGACAATTACTCAGAAATGCTTGAACAGATCAAAATACCACTTTAGTGGGGTTTTTCATGAGGACTGAACATTACAATACACCTCAAAGCTCAAAACATTGATTTTTGCATGGCATGAGCCCTTGAAACTCCTCATCCAGAGTCTTTCTGGGATTTGGGACAAACTGACCAATAAAACTCATCTAAAGTTGGTTCCTGTAGGATCTAAGGTAACGTGTCAGATCAGAATCAGAATTGTATGATTGTGACACAGCCTTAAACAAAATCTGAGACCAAAAACCTTTTTGACTTTTGGAAAGAAACGTTTGTTTTATTACATTTTCATAAAAGTAAAAACATCGTACTTGAATAAGACAAGTGGTCTGGATGCAGCTGGATAAGGATTGCTGCTGAAAAAAGGTGCCGTGTGAAAGAAGTCCTCACCTTTTGACTTTGTATTAAATAAGTAAACAGGAAAGTGTCATCCAAAACCTAATCTTTATTTAGAAAAAACTCTAAACATGACAGTAGTAGTTCCTCCTTAACGAATGTTCAACTACGAGGTTTTTTTTTTTTCTTTCTGTACGATCATATAGCAAACCTCTCAGCCTTTGTCAGATTGAGTCCTTTTGTCTGTTTTAACAGACTCATTCAGAAATGTGTCTGAACGATGTGCAGTAACAGACGCTGCTGTTCTCCTCTGATCTTGTCTCACAGGTGAGTCACCATCCACCCATCTCCGCCTGCCACTGTGAGTCTAAGAACTTCACCTTCTGGCAAGGTAGGCTACCTCTCTAATTAGGAAGACACTTCCCTCACGGGGCTGCAGCTTAGCGGACGCCATCCTAAACCCGTGAACTGGCAGATTGTTTTTTTTTAATGTCAAGCAATAAATTTCATTTGAAATAAAGCAGATGTCCTTCATTTCTAACGTTGTTGTTTTTTCATTTTCAAGATGTGAGATGGAAAAACAAGTTCTGGGGGAAATCGATGGAGATTTTACCCATCGGATCTGTAAATGTCATGATTCCCAGGTTAGTTCCTTACTGATTCTCCTCTGCGATAATTATCCACATATTTTCTTTCTGCCGTTCTTTGCGTGAAGACATAACAAGGACTACAGTCGATACAAATGCTGCTGTATACAACTGTCCCTATGGGTGGACATGGGTCAAAAATGTGCACATTTTAATATTAACCCAGTTAATATGAGCAAACGTTTTAATAATATCATGTAGGAAACATACTAATTAAGGCGGATTATTGAATTAAAATATTACAGAGGCTTGGGAATTGGAATAGTTTTTAAAGCACTGTCAGAGCCTAAAACATGTTTTCTTTGACTTCCTTATAGAAGTGACATACTTCCAACACTGAAGGGAGGTCCAAGCTTCGGCCATGTGGAGATCTGCTTTCATCCCGCAGCTCTAATGGCTGATTTAATCATAAACCGACAGCGAGGACTGAATGCTCAAAGAGCGATAAATGTAAATGAGCAGCAAATGTTAGTTATTAACCCCATAAAATGAATATTTAGGGATTTTTAGGTATACGTTTTGTTTTGTTTTTTGACAATTGAGTATGAGCAAATAAAAACAAACTTTATGGCCTAACAATAGATGAGAAGAATTAATCATATCACAAGAATGTTTCACAACTCTTAAAAAATACCATATTTTTGTAACAGATGACTCAAGAATGCATCAGTAAGTCCTGTTGGGGTGCATCACTGCCAAACCATTGATCCCATTTAATTAGATTGACAAGTTTTGAGTTTCCAATTCGTCACAATTGGATCAGATTTCAATGTATTTGTCAACATTTTATTATGAACTAGTTTTATCTGATTTATCAAAACCAATTTTAACATAAATCAAGAATTAAAAAAAACATTTTCATTATTAAAATGATATATTCTTACTTTAAAAGTGAAAAGACTGCCTGAAAAAATAAAATAAATTGCCTTAAAAGTTTGTGGATTTGATGATCATTTTTTAACCCAGCCCTGCACTCATGGAACAGATGATGAAGAAGCTCTTTGAGCGTGCTTTTCTCAGCGGTTATTGTGGTTTTGCAGGTTTGGAGATCACTATGAATGGAATAAAGTCACCACCTGTGTACACAACATCCTGAGCGGACGGCGGTGGATTGAACATTACGGGGAGATTACCATCAGAAACACAAAGAGCAGCGCCTGCCTCTGTAAACTAACCTTTGTTAAGGTGAAAACCGTTTACCTCACTGAGACATGAAGGAAGACCGCCGCTCCATTATTTTACTGTTTAACCTGCTAGGGGATCTGGATCAGTGACCTAAACTGTGTTTCAGGGAAACTACTGGAGCTCCAATGTGAACGAGGTTCAAGGCTTTGTGATGGATCAAGAGGGAAAAGTGATCCACAGGCTTTTTGGGAAATGGCACGAAGGCGTTTACTGTGGTGTCCCGCCTTCTGCCAAATGCATCTGGAGGCCAGGTAGTCTTCAGTTCTTTGGTTATGATGCTGAAAGATGAGCTGAGCTACAGCAGATCATCCTGTGTGTTGATTCTCCTGGCCAGGTTCCATGCCTACAGACTATGAAATGTACTACGGCTTCACCAGATTCGCCATCGAGCTGAACGAGCTTTGTCCCGAGCTGAAGGATGTCCTGCCTCGCACAGATGCCAGATTCAGACCCGATCAAAGGCAGCTGCACACATCCCATTAGCCTTCAAATGAAGTAAGTTCTTTGTGCAAACTGAATTGCCAGTCTTACGTTGTGCTGTTCTGCTGCTTCAGGTATTTGGAGGAAGGAAACTTGGAGATGGCAGCATCCGAGAAGCAGCGCATTGAGGAAGGGCAGAGGGTGAGGAGAAAATGGAACGAGGAGAACAACATCAAACACGAGCCGCGCTTCTTCAAGTAAGGACAGAGCTGCTAGGTGTAGTGTTGCATGAGGGCTTTACTCAGCAAAATAGAGCTTTTTCTTTTCCTTTTCTAAAGCCATATATGAGGAAGAATTTTAGAAATGAAACAAAAGATCATCTTCTGATCTATTCTAAAACCATTTCCAGTGGCCTTTTAACTATGATAAAAAAAAAAAACTATGATTACCGGTATGCTGTTTTTAGACAAAATCAAAAACCTATGTTTACTAGGACATTGTTTCTGCAGAGCGGCAGTAGATTATTAGAAATTTGCCTCAGATGCCAGCTTGGACGAGGAAAATAAAGACATACGTGGATCTAGTTATCATCAGACTAGAGCAGCGTAGGGAGTTTGTGGCCCGCCTGTTGTAGCTTCAAAGTCACAAATGACATTTTTTTGCCTGCTGATTCATAACAATTTGAAGAAAGAAATACTCCAAAATACAATTTTTAAGCTTAATTTTTTCTCATATATGTCCTCCATCATCAGAAAAACGCCAGAAAAACATTTTAAAAACACCAAAAACACCATTTTCATGGGAGTGGGTCTTTAAAAAACCAAAGCAAAATGCAGGCCGTTTCCTGATCGAGCTCCGTATTCAAACAAAACAGAGATGAAAGATCTTTGTAATTATTAAAAGCACACTCAAGCTTGGGGATCTGCCACAGTGTATGTTACCATAGCAATCCAGAAATATGAAAATCAGATTTGAAGAATGGCTTTTACAGTTTATTAAGGATGCCACAATTCTCATTTGAAACCACCATCGAAGCAAATCATGAGAAAAGTGCATCTCTACTGCGTAATAGTATGTTTACGTTGAAAGTGGCAAACAATTTGACTCATTTTAGGAGGGATCTTTTATTTTTATTTTTATCACACTACACCAGACTTGGTATAAGCCAACTGGAAGGTTTTTTGTCATTCTTACTTACTTATTAGCAACTAGATCAATTATTTTTCAGAATTATAATTTTTTTTGTTGTCATATTGTAATACACAAATCATATTTAGAACTGAAACAAAACCGTGACCCAAAAATTGAGGTTTGAACTGAATCCCGGGGAAAGGGGTTTGTTGCATCTCTACAGTTTATGCTGCATTAAATGTAGGTTTCAGTGTCAAACTTGGCAGGATTTATATTACCAAAACGAGATTCAAGCGCTCCTAAAAATGCTGGTATTTTTCCGCATCCCTAGGAAAGTGATGGACACCAATCACAGGGAAAGATGGGTCTCCAACAACACCTACTGGGAGCTCCGCAAAAACCCCGGCTTCATCAACATGGAACCCACTGCGAACCTGTGGTAGCACGCGGGTCTCCATGGCGGCAGAGGAGCATCACCTATGCACAACAAAGGGTCGGAAGGATCACCTGCCAGAAACGTCCGTGTGCATGGATACGACAGACTGAGCACCCGGGGGGGGGCAGCGACCCGGCTGAGTTTGTAGAGGCAGAATCATCGTAACTTTCTAAAGCTGTGTTGTCGGGGCAACGGTGGAACCACTCCCATGTAGATGTTTCCTTGGCTCTTTTGACCTTCGAGCTTGTCCTTGCCTTAAAAAGACACCCGTACAAGCCGCAGCATTAGGCGCCTTTTAGTTGAAGCCATTGGATTTCTAGCAGCAGATTGGTTAGACTAGCCCTTGAAGTTTTAATTTCCTACAATATCCTGCATGTTTAGAGAGAAGCTTTCACCGGCACCTGCCGTTATTTACTGTATCATCAGAAACTGTAGTAAAGAAGAGGTATTTTTATAAAATATCTGGACTTAAGCGAAAGAGAGCATGCAGATTTTGGCAGATTTTATTTATTTTTGCTTTTTAATACTGTTGAATCTGTGAGTTGGAGGTTTCCTCAGCTGGGGAACAACTCATTCGAAGTTAACTGCAGCATCAGAAACACAGACGGCATTTTTAATGATTCATTTTCAGCCAGCGGCAGAAGGTGAACGGATTGAAACTCAATGCACAGATCTGCCATTATGCCATCCAAACCCCGTCCAATATCCAACCTCAACCATCTCCTTTGAGTCACATGGTTACAGAGACGCCACCTTCTGTTTGTAGTTATTGGCATAAAAAACAGCAAAAATACAAAGAATAGACGTGTTTAAGTCAAAGAAGTTAAAGTTAAAGCCCCTTTAGTTATTAGAAAATTGTTCTAAACAGTTGTCCTCTCAACTGGGGAAGCGGTGAGGTGCTGACCGCCTCGCCCAAGAACCATTAGGGGATTTAACCCTCCCAATCCAACCTCTTGATACTTAGTGGAAAACAATGGTTGTATATATATTGTTGCTTTAAGTAACGTTCCTAAGTTTTGCTTTATAGAATTTTTAAATGACAATTCAAAATTCTAGAAAATCTTCTAAAGTGTTAAAAAAATAAACACAGGAAATATAGAACCAAAACATTTATTTGTGAAGATCTTTTATGTCTAAATGCACTTATTTAATGACAGCCCCTCAAAAAATGTTCAGTGCAATAATCTGAAGTACATCCATCTGATTTGTTTATTTAAGAAAAAAAGATTTTTAGAGTAACATTTTCTTAAAAGAATCCTAAAAAAGTAAATGTACATTATTCTGTCAAAGTTTTATTTATTTTATCCTCCATCTCATTATTTATTAAAATTATGTCATTGTCTCCTTTCTGACTCACTGGAGCCCCCCACTGGTCACCTTTAAAATAGCAGAAGAATTTATCCATGAATCAACTCCACAAGATTTTCCAGTCATGAACCTTTGCAAATCACCAGTTAGCTGTTTAAAAATGTCTATATTTATTGCAAAGCAGTCAAGCTTTAATGTTTTTCAGAGTAAGTTAAAATAAAAAAAGTAATAAAAAAGGTCATTGTTTATGTTCTGCAGGGTCAGGACGCTGAAGGACAAAAAAAAAGATACTGTGTGAAGCAGATTTATCTTGTGTTTTCATACAGTACTGTAAACCAAAAAGTTACTGCTTCTTTGCATCTTCAACCATGTTCATTTCCTAAAATTCTTGTGCACATGAAGTTTTAATTTAGCAGCTAACCAACGCTCCAACTCTTCAGTTTCAATCGCTGTGCCTTAATGCATTTAAAAATGCCTCACCAACACACAACTGAAGGGAACCCCACACAAAAATGATCAACTCCACACCCTCCTCACCTGCAGGCACGATGATTGAAGATTCATGGACAGGTTGAAGGTTTATTATTATTATTATTAACCTGCTTGCAGAGTTGAAGAGGTGACTAAACCATCGCAGCTGGACGTGGAGGGAAGAGGCTGCGCTTTGCTTAGTGTCAGTAACATAAAGTCAAAATGTAGTGGACGGAAAAGAAAACCTCACGCTCTCTTCAGCCATCATTCCACCTGCATGTTTAGACAACTTAGCTTGCCAATGAATGTTTGCAAAGCCTTATGGGAAAAAAAAATGGTTTTGTTTTGTAAAAATTGGAGACTTTTTGTTTGGACTGAAGCACTATGTCAGCTGAGTTTCCTTGGTTTCCCGATGGGTCCCCTCTAAAGTGCAATTTTAACAAAGAACATATCTTTCCATGAACACGGTACACTGCTGCTGCATAGTGCTTGTTCTAATAAAAGAGCAAAACTGGGGAGGAGTCCGAGTGGTTTCTATGTTCAAGTGCTAACAACAAATGTGGCCAAAAGCTGCTTGATGAACATTAGAAAGAAAGAAAGAAAGAAAGAAAGAAAGAAACATCCCAGATTGTTGATCCCTCTTTACAAATGTCATTTCTTACAACTAGAAAAATGATATTTCCTGCATAAAATGTTGATGTGAAGACAAAGAACTGAAGCTATAAATGCTGATTTGTAATTTAGCCCTAAAGAAAATATCGAACACTGAAATAATAAAACATTAATATTACCGTACATTATTTATTGCTAAATTGGCTCAAGGATTTTGACACAGAAAGTTTGATTAAAACAAAACCTAAATAAAAAATAAACCTAATATTTAAGCTATTATTTAAAAAACAAAACTCTTGGATAATTGCCTAACATTTAACTAACAACATTTTATACGATAATATAAGATGAGCTTTATTTATCCTGGCGTGGGAAATTTCAATTGTCACAACAACTCAAAGGATCAAGCATCAAGGGGAAGGAAATAAAATAAAATGATACAACAATTAAGAATCTATAAAAAATTAGAGATGTGTTGTCTGACTGCAGTACGGCTCCTTCTTACATTGAGGGTGCAGCAGTCGCCATGCTTTTAAAAAGATTTGACTTGAAGAGCCAAAAACTCAGCAATGGTTGACAATGATAAAAACATTTATACTTTTTCCTTTAAAAAAATGTATCTAATGTGTTTTGTACCTTAAGTAGAAATTTTCACAAGCTGAAAGCTTGATCTTTTTAGCTGAAATGCCCCTATTTTCTTTTAATAATGTCTAAAAAAAAAACTAAAATTTAAGCATTTAACCCTTGTGCTATCTTAGATGACCCCACCCTTACATTGACATGTTCTCCCTACCATGACAAAGGTGGATAAAGGTGAAGAGGATGTCATGTAATCCATGGACACCAGTGAAGATCACAAATCATTGAAGAAAAAAGGTTCAGCGCACTGTCTAGTGGGTCTAGATGACCCAACTCCCAATGTTAAAGTGCCTAGGATAGCACACGGGTTAATACTTTTCATATTTGATTTAAATTGGTCTAATATTACAAAAACTATAAAAATGCACAGACTCAAAAAACACAAGCTGGAATTTTCCATAAAAGCTGAAAGTTTGACGAAGAAGAAGATTTATTAATCCTGAAGGAAATTAAACGTCAGGCCTGTGATTTTACATACTGAACACATATCGGAAGAGTCAGAGGAGGATCAGTTATTATGAAAGCTACATTAATGTTTATGCTATATGACATACGTCTAGATCAGTGGTCTGTAATGTTTATGACATGAAGTGCCTATTCAAAATTCTCTCCTTAACAACTGTGCAGTCACTTACTATACTGCCAACTCTACAAAGAAATACAAAAACCTTTATATTATATCTGACATTTTATGTACTGTAATTCACTAACAGTAGGTCAAATAGCTTTGTAAAACCTATATTTTTACATTAACCCACAAAGTACTTTCATAACAATATTGCACAAGGAAAACAGGCCAAAGTTGACATAATATTGCAACTTTGTTTTCTTGAAACCAAAAGTGCTGCATTTGTAGTCTGTCATACTTACAGCAATAGGATTGAATACGTCAGATCAAAATACCACCAATATTTCTAAGAACTTCACAATCATTAACATGAAAAAATAAGCATATGTTTTTGGCTTATTCATTTTTTGTTACATAATGAAACAGGGCCTGAATAACTTAATGGAAGTTAATTCTGTCTTGGTCCTTTTATTGCATCTAATATTAAAATACTTTTTCTTTTTCATTAGTTTGCTAATTATAGTAATACACGTTTTCCACAAGAGGACATCCCACTATTCATTAGTTTCAGCCCCAGTAAATAGAGTGGCGGTCAGCTGTAGTATTTATTTTAAAACATGTTTAGATTTCATATTGACATCTGGCAGAACAGAAAGAAAGTCTGGGTTTAATCTGACTTTGCTTGGTCATTTTTCAAAAAACAAAAGTCAAAACTTCTTAAATATCAAACCCGATTAGAGAAAAAAGGGCCCTAGGTTGCTGGGTTGCTTGGGTTTGAGTATGATTTTCCACCTCTAAATATTTTGAAGGTGGACTGACAGGCAGAAGTGTTTGTTGCTTAAACTTTTCATGGACTTATATATGTTAATAGCCACAAATCCCCTTGTGAATCTAAATTTTGAAGAAAAAAAACAAAGCAACATTGTAATTTATATATTAAAAAAAAATTTGTATCAAGGCCAAACACTCTAATACCAGACAGCTTGAATATAATGAATAAATGCAAAACTTTGCACACAAAACATTTTAAAATTATTTTAAAACTTTCTCAAATAAGTATTTTCCCTATTGAACTCTATGTTAATGTAGCAACTATTTTTGTAAGGATTGGGGAAAAAACATCTATATTAATAACTGGGATATAGTCCCCTAATTTAAACTAATTTAACAAGTTATGATCTCTTAAAAAACTGCATGAATCAGGCAATTCCGTTTTTTTTTTTTGGCCCTTTTTTTCTCTAACAGCTGCAAACCTTTCATATCAGAAATGAAGTATGTCTGCAAAGCGTGCAGTGATGGCTCCTCAGAGAGAAGCTGCAGCCTTCAGAGTGACCATCAACAGACACCAGGACATATTCATCACAAGTAATTGGCTTTATTTTTAGGCTTCGTCACCAATATTGAAGCAGTAACTCTGTGGCGTTCAACTCGCACAGGAGAAAGCTTGATAAATACATCACGCTGTATATGTGTGCATTATGAAAAGCACTGCAAAGAGGAACTTCACACTGGAGGAGAATAAAAGACAGAGGTTTATGTGTGTGTGTGTGGGGGGGGGTGCTGGAAAATATAAATAATGTAAAACACAAACAAAAATGTTTTTATGAAATCAATAAAAAAGTTAGATAAATCCCACATAAAATGGACAATATAAAGCATGTGGAGTTAAAAAAAAATCATCTTTAGGTTCCTGCATTCTGACTCACATTTCAAACATCACACTCCCACCTCCGTGTTTGGATGTTGTAAATTCTTCGATCAAAAAGGTAGCATTTTTGTCCAAATACGATGAAAAAGTCCAACTTTGTGTAAATCTGATGTCCAAAATTTTAAAGATGACATATGTAAGTGTATCTTTTTGTTTTGTTTGGACTATTCCTTCTACATTCTTTCTCCTGAATCGCCTCCATCTTTGCACCAGTTTGCCCAGTTTATCTTGAATCAGTTGAGTCAAGTGAAGCTTTCAGTTGTTCTGGATTGTCTCTGGGTTATTTTGGTCAGTAAGGCTCCCCAGAAGGATAGACAGCAAATTTTTTCCTTCTTTAAATTTATTTAAAAATTCTACAGCTCTAGAGGTGATTAGATGCAGTTAATTCATGATATAACAAGAGGGATTTTTTTTCACCTGGATTAAGTGGCTCCTTTATTAAAGTTTAAGTTTGTGTGTAAAATTAAATACTTTTTAAAGTGGGATGGATTAGAGTATATTCTGTAACAGGGTTACGTATGCAAGCATTAAAACAGCTGAAAACGGAAAAAGGGACATCAAATTTACACTCTTCGGGTTATTTTGCGGGAATATGCGTTATACCATGGTCCGGGTGAATACTCGATTCTGATTGGCTGCTGGGTGTGCGTTAAAACCTGATAACCGCAAGGTGAAAAAGAAGTTCCGTTCACCTAGCTTAAATGTTTTGTGTCACTGCGCTGGCTTGTTTAAAACAACCTTATACGTCATTATTTGGATAAAAACAAGCGGTAAGAGGAGAACTTTCTCTCTGAACTGATGCTTTATTCAACCCATCGGAAAGATCTGCATATGCATATATATCGCCGAATCTTGACTGCAGCGGTGGTGCGGCGCGACACGAACTATTTGGCTAGTTGGCTTTCTGATCAGTTTTAACCTGACATAGAAATCTTCATGGAGCTGCACTGTGATGATGGAGTACAAAAATATAGATGAAGATCATAATCTCACTGTGAAATGTTAACAAGTTGGAAGAGAAACTGTGGATTCCAGCGGGGCTTATTTGCTGGAAACCATGATCTTGATGTACTGGAGTGCGCTGTGAGCTGCGTCGTTGTGCGCGTTGCTGCAGGAGATGCCGGTGCCGTGGCACACGGTCACCGGGGAGGTGGACAGCTCCGCCAGGCACTGGTACTGCCCGTTCACCGTCAGTTCGTCTGCAAGCAGCAGGTTATAGTGAGTCCTTCACTGTCTCTGAAATGAAAATCTAAATCTGACCCATGTTAGTGAAGCAGGGTTTCTATAAAATGAGGCTCAAATGTTTTTCAATAGTTTTTAAATAAGTGACATGTTTCAGTCAGAAATTGTGTGAGTCTCTGGTAAATAATAAGTCATATTCTAAAATGTGTTTTTAACTAATTTATTTTTTTATTTCTCTCCCCGAAATGGTCTATTTGCTTAAACTAATCCCTTAAAAAAATCAACTTATGTTTCACCCGTAAAACAGAACGTCTGAAATTCTCCGTCCATTTAAAGACAAGATGACCACAAGGGGGCAGAATTCTACAGGATTGTTGCTTAAGCATTTCCCCAATTCAATTTGAAATTGCCTCAATTTCTTGAATTCATCGAGACACTTCATAAGAGTTTTTACCATCCTAAAGGATGGACGTTTCCTATTTGACTAGAACAGCAGTGGATGCAGTTTATTTTTCACAAACTCTTACTGCTTTGAGAAAAGTTTCAACAAAGCCTGATGTACCGAAACTTCACATGTATTCTGTGTGTTTCTAATTACTTCTTGTGTTAAAGTGACCACAAGCAGTGCATACCCCCCCCCCCCCCTCCTTGTGGCCCCTTAAAATGTGTCCTTTGTCCCAATCAAGTAACAAATGCTAATTCCAACAGATACTGGAGGTAAAAGTAAAGGCTAGCAGGTTGGGGTAAAGGGGGCATGTAGATATATACTCACCAATATCAAAGTATGTGACTTCAAAGCCTTGCTCCAAGGAAAGCTCCAACATCAACTGAATATAATCCATGTTGGGAATGCTCAGTGGGTTTCTCCTCAGCAGGTTTATCTTCTCTGCCGTGGAGCTTCTTATGGTGTCAAATCGGACGCTCGGCTTTGGATTCTAGGAAACCAAAAGACAGCGGAGAAAGAAACGTTTCCTGAAAAGCGGTGCAGAGATGTTTCTGCAGAGGACGGAGTCTCCACTGACCCATGTGACTTCTGAACATCCTGACAAACTCTGAAGCTTTGCCATCATTTTCTCTGCGGCAGCCTTCTTTGCTGCCTTTTTGGAATTCCCTGCAGCTGCAACACAAAACACAACTTTAGGGGAAAGCAAAAACTGAAGCACGCAATGATTTTTTCTTTTTTAAATGCTCATACCTTTTTCTGATAAAGACTCCAGTCTGCAGGTGACTGTAAACTCTCTGATGTGTGGGGGGCCGGTCTCCCGTAAAACTGTGTACTCAGGGAGACGCCAACCTCTCTGCAACGCCAACTCCTGCATGAAGCAAAGAGGAGGAGAGAGGATTTCAACGCATACAAAAAAATGACTGAGTTGTTAAGAAATTCATTGATATTTCTAACTGGGATGAGTAAAAACTGTTCTGTAGGTTTATCATTATGAATGTTCATAATTGCAATTATTTTATCGCTCAAAAAACCTGATCAAATGTTCTAAATTAAAAAGGACAAAGGCAAAAAAGAGATTGAGTACCTGGAGTAGTCCTACAGAATTAGGAATATGATTGTTGGTTTCGGCAGCGTTGCTTTGACCCGTCGCAGCAACATGTCTGTCGAGCATCAAAGCTTCATCAATCATCACTTAAAATGAGTTACCTTTCTGTATAAAGAATGTCTAAAACTACTTGTATATTTGGCTAAAGCAAACAAGGAAAACTTAAAGGAGGTTATTTTGGACAAGCAAGAATCCAAATATGTGCTGGCTCGCCAGTTCAGGTCTACTTACCCAGCTCCAGCGTCTGTGTACAGAATATTCAGAGCAGCCTCTGCAGCTTGGTGCTTCGCAGCTTTTTTACTGGGACCCTGTCCTGAAATAAACACAAATCAATCCACTTTATTCTCCAGGTTTATCTCTGCACGCAATATCCTAATAAGCAGCATTTTATGAACAAGTGCATTTTATATGTATCACTATATTGCTTATTTGAAATAAAAACAAGCATTTTTTTAAATGACGGTATTTTTTTTGCTGTGAAAACGATTTGACTAAAAAGCAGATGTGGCCAGAATTGTTGTTTGCAGAGCTTGTGAACAAACAGCTCTCGCCGTCCCCAGACGACGTGTTTCAGCTCTTTTCACACACATTCAACAGGATTCAGATCAGGACTCAAAGTGGGTCACTTCAGAACAGTGAAGTGTTTTTTTGACCATGTGTTTTTGGTGATTGAACTGTTGGAAGGCTGATAATCTGTGACTGTGATTAAGATTTCCAACACTACAGAACTCATGTCATTGTATGAGATATAATCTTGATCTCGTTATTTCCTGCACAGATTTAAAGCAAAGTAAACGGTTTAGCATACCTACGCATGTGACGTCACCGACTGTCACGCTGAAGACAAAGCTGGGCTGGTGAGCCTGGCCTTCAGCCTTCTCCATCATGAACATGGGATGGTTCCCACTTTTGATCCCATACTCATGCAGGATTTGAATTGGAGTCTTCCCAGGGTTATTCCACAGAGGTTCAACTGGATTTAGGCTGGTGAAAAACAAGTACACCAAAATATTAAAGAAGAATAAAAACTGAATCCCAAGATAAAAATGTAGGCGTTCAGTATGACAGCAGAAAAACATTTCAACAGAATAAATGACCAACTTAACCCCTTGACGACTACATTTATTTCCAGCTATAAAACAAATCAATTATGTTTTAGCATCCAAGTGATTTGATGCACATTTGCATCAATAGTGAACAAGGGGAAAAGGTTTAAATCCGGAAAATACACTTTCTGGTTTTAAACATTCCAGTAAGCCATTTACTGAAACCGACATCCATTACTGTGAGCTTAATGTTTTTTGCACATATGTTGTAACTCCTCCACATTTTTTGTTTACTCTGTTCGTGTAATTTAGTTAATAGTTTTCCGATTCAAAATCAGTGTCCTTGTCACAACTGAATCAATTTAAGATATGGTTATGATGTTAAATAGACACTCCATATTCTGTCAACAGTCACTGATGTCTCCAAAGTTGGACTAAATGCATCAACTGTTAAGGACCCACTTCAATACATTTGTTTTTTGGTATTTTTAACATGTTCTTGTGGGATTATTCTGATGATGGAGGACAAATATAAAGAAAATTCAGCTTACATTTGTATTTCTGAGTATTTCTTTATACAAGTCGTTGTGAATCAGGAGCAGATGAAAAAATGCAATTGGAAAAAGAGCTTATTTGTGGTTGAGAGCCCGGCGCCGACTCACTTCATGATCCTCCAGCACATTCAGGACCGTGATGTGCTGAAAGTTCATGAATCTCACTTCAATAGAAAATAGCGCAATTTTATATATTTAAAAATAAATAAATAAACATGCTGAGTGTTTTGAAAGCACTCCCAAGAAAATAGATTCCTAGTTAGAGTTACCGTAATTCTGTAATTCTTTCTAAACCTGCCAATTGCCAGGCTTAATGACTCCCGCCTGACCATACATGAAAACTCGTGGGTTTTTTGTTGTTTGTTTTGTTTGCTATTTGCAATTCTCCTTTCGGCAAACAGACGCTAGTATAAATCAAGCCTAAGTGACTCGTTTGGCTATTCTAAAACCCCTAAAGTCCTGTAAAGAGATTTGAACCCTTACCCTTACTCTTATTATTCCAACTTTAATTTAGAGCACACAACCCAAAGGATCAACGCAAATAATCTTTCCAGAACCTTTTTTTTTTAGCAAAAACCCATCGTACATTACTGCTGTGTTCTAAACAATATAATGCAGTTTTCATTGAGTTGTAACAACAACAAAAAACATCTATAAACTGGTAATAACAAAGCACCAACCTCGGTTCAGCGGTAGCAGTCATGGCTGGTGTCTGATATCCTTCCTGAGACATTTTGAAAGGTCAGACTGACACCCGGATGCTTATTGTTTTACCCTTAACTAAAACTCCAACCCGATGGTTTGATGTAGAACCAGGACATTTGATCGCGGTTGGCTAAAACAAAAGGGAATAATGTTTTCATTCCCTTTCCCTTTCACTCCCTACAGTTAGAGCGTCGCCGGAAGACAAAAAGAAAAGTCCGATATCAACATCCGGGTCAACGATGGGTCAATAATCCTAAACAACAAATACATGTTAGTGCCCTCTAGTGGTGAAACCTTTTTATAATTAAAAACAAACGATTGATTGAACATAACAGAACCTCTGGACAGAACATACGTAGCTTAAGGTTCAGAGAATTAAGAATGAAAAAAAAAAAAGTTATTTCATCCAGATAGAATAAACACAGAACAGATATTGTAAATAAATAAATAAATTAATTAATAAATAAATAAAATAACCACAAATTTAGTAATACAAGGTGTTTTTAAAGTTATAATCGGCAGAATTGTATCTTGGATAACTTATTCCAACTGTTAAAGAATTAAAAGAAAAAAACAAAACAAATATCGTTATGATGGGTTTAAGGGTCAACCAGATTACAAAATGTTTTTTATTTTCCCATATACTTCAAATCCCATTTATTTCGAATTCTGTTGATGTGCTGTACATTTTTTCACACATATGTGTGTTTATATCAATGCGTTATATCACTAGAGGAGACACGCCGCTTTAGAAGCCTGGCCGACGGTGGCGGAGCGCGACGCCATCTTGGTGAGGTCGACGACGCCCACATGACATTGATTTCTATTGATTTTAGTGGTGTCTAAGTAGCTTTTATAAACTGTATAGATTTTTATTTAAATATATTTATACATATATATATATAAATATATTATATTTTATGTATAATATATATGTATAGATACATCATTTGTTGTTGTTGTAAAGAGAAACAGTCAGCTCAAAAGCTCAAACTTGACTGAAAATGCATTGTTGCAGGACTTCTACAATAAACAAATTATTAGAAAAGAATGAAAACTTAATTTCTAAACATTTAGAAGTTTTAGACCTTGACATGTGATATACATTATTTAGAAAACCCAACAATAATAATAATAATAATAATAATAATAATAACCAATAGTAAGTCAATGGCAAGAAATAAATAACAATAAATAAATAATAAGCCAATAACACATAGACTATATTTATTATTACACATAATAATAATAATAATAATAATACACAATAATAATAATAATAATAATAATAATAATAATAATAATAATAATAATAATAATAATAATAATAATAATATTCGAAATAAGTCCAAAGTGAACAATAGATTTGACCCTTAAAAACAGTCTGGCCTCTATCAAAATTTCCACAAATGTTTTGAACAGTCAGACTTTATTACTAGTTGGTTCCACAGTGATCCCTCTGGGTTAACTTTTTGATAGCTAAGGCCCACTTTTTCCTTAAGTCTGAATCCATTGGAAACCTGCAAGAAAAGTTCAGTCACTGAGTCAGAAATGTATGAATCTATATTACTATAATAGCTCTAGCATGCTGTATACAGGTTTAGAAAAATAAAATGTACATTTATATTGACAGCAAAATAAATGTACATCATGCAGCATGTTGATAATAGCCTGCAGCACTATGCATGTCAACATGTGTTCTATAAACAGTTTTCCAGCAGCCTTAAAAGAAAAAATAAAATACTTACTCGTGAAATGATACACTCACTCTTCATGGACTCATTTATCTGATTTTGGCAGTTGAAACCCGCACAATAAACTGGCATTATGCAAAAGAATGTGTTCAAATGCATTCACTGCAGCAGTAACTTGACCTCACCAAGATGGCGGTGCTCTCCTCCCATGAGGAACCACGTGATGTCTCCTCTAGTGATATGAACTCATTGGTTGATATATTCTAACGTTTAACTAAAAATTTATAGAAAATGCACCCTTTCAGCACTTCTTTAGATTTTAGCAAGGCAGAAGATTTAATAATTACAAGAAAGTCTTTTGTTTTTGTTTGCTAATAGGATTCCAAATGTTACATAGAGAACAGAGTCTTGGGTTTTAACCAGTTTTACCTGTCTAGATTTAGCTAGATTAGGATGCTAATATAGTTTTTCCTACACTAGAAAATTTGGATTTCTTCTGCTTAAACATGTGTTGATTATTTTCTAGTAACAAATGCACCCCATACAGTGGTTTCACAGCATATTTTTATTTGCACAGTCAAGAACATACAGTTAGGACAGGAAACATGCATCTTTTGAAAAGGATGTTTAGTGCATTAGATGGATTAACAATAAACATTCAAAAATGAATTGTTACTGAATAAAAAGTGAAAATTAGATTTAAACTCTAACTCATAGCATTTATCTGAAACATTTTGTAGATATTGCATAAAGGAGCAAAAAACATTTAGTCTGCATGGAGCATTTTCATTTAAATAAAAGGCTGTCTATGTGGATTTCCCAGCAGTCATTTATCACGGTTTGTCTTCAGGGTTGTGATGTGCCCTCTGCGTCTGACTCTCACACTGATCCAAGCGCGGGAGTTCACACCCGAACTGTTGAATCGAAGGACTCTGTGAGAGAAACACACACACATGCAGAGGTTCAGCCTTTATCCAGTAGCTAAAAATGCTTTCATTCAAGAAAGGATGATGTTTATTGTCATGGAACAGGCAGTCAATAAGGGTCAGATGAAAATAGTTTTTTTTTTTTTGTAGATACTGGAAGTGAAAGGAGATTTTTTCTATAAAAACGAAAAACAAAATATTTCCTTCGCAAACGACAACAAAGAACAGAGTTGAGGGAGGAACCCTCCCCAGAAAAACTAAAAGCCACTTTTGGGAGGAAATACAGCTGCATAACAGAAAGTGTGTTATTTATGCCTCATAGTTCAAACATTACAACTGTATGAATGAATGAATGAATAGAAAAAGAAATGGTGGCTACTCACACAACAATTCTCTGCTCCAAAATACTGATTTATTAAATACGTAGATAAACATAAATAATGATTTATTTTTTTACAGAGATAAACACTGGTAAAACCTGAGAAATTATCTAAATACACAACTTTTCTAATGATTTTTGATAACAATTTCTTGGATTTTGAATTTTGAAGGGTTTTAACAAAGCGTTTATGTGTTAAGTTAAAGTAATTTAAACAACAATTTACATAATTGTAAGACCAATAGTTCTAAGGATCTTATAAATCTACTGATTTTTCTAGCTAAAACTAATGTTAAACCACACTGAAATTCAACATTGGGCTCATTTAGAAAAGTGGCAAAGAAAGCTGTGGGTCATTGTAAAAAATAAAGATAATATCTTGTTTTTTTTCAATAATGCAACCTAAATATAAAAAGGGAAAATAGCAATGGCCCAAGAATGGAGCCTCTTCCGAGGACTCTAGAGGTCAAAAGAGCAGTGGTAGAAAAAACCTCAACATTGTAACAACAAATAAATGACAGTTGTGGATTAAGAAAGAAATTAAGTCATTAAATAAAGTATTAGATTAGATTGAAGCACCACAATGTTGGGGATTAGAAACTGAAATCAACAGCTCGATTTCTGATACTACAGATAAACTTTTGCACATTTGCCTTTTTTGGTGCAATTTTGTGAGCATCATTGCGCCAAAGAAGAAATGAACTTATCTGCACCCACATCAACTACTCTAACCAATGCAGAAGAAAAGAACAGCCCTTCTCTTCCTGTTTTCTTTTTTTAAATTTTTTTTTAACAAAACTTCTTTGAACATTGACAAAAACACCAAATTCATTTTTTGGGGAAAATTAACCTAAATATTGATTTAAAAAGGGCTAAAAAATGCCAAAATCTGACACCTGCAATTTAAACTGCAATTCTTTTTTTCTTTTTTTTTTTAAATAAAAGTGAACCCTGATTAGGGAATATCAATTTAAATAGTATGACAGGTTAATGTTTCATATCCTCAAAAGTAAGCAAATCAGAGTGTATATTATTCCAGAAGGAGCTAAAATACTGCCGAACAACTGCTGAAAGCTGAAGCGATTGTAATTAAAAACCATGAAAGAACCAGAACTCAGCATGAGCACAAATGTGTTACACTTCAGATTTACACTTTAGATTTTATTCATACTAATTGATTCTTTTTGAATGATCTGCATTTGTGTTGTTAAAATACAAACAACTGATCAGAAGTTAAGCACCGGAAATTGATAATATATGTTTAAAAAAACAGTTAAAAAAGCATAATAGGGGTGGGGGTATATACGTTAACTTCCTCCTACTCCCTTTCAAGCAATCCTTTTGACAAATTTAATCATTAATGGTTTCAATGTGTAATGTAGGTTATATCTATTTATGATTATGATTAATCATGATTGAATTATTTTCATGTGAATGCAATAAAGATATACAAATATCCAATCAATGTATGACGTATTATCCTAAGTTTAATATATTATTTAGGTTGTTTTTCTTCTTCAGTTCTATTTTTGTTTAGTTTGGTCAAAAAAAAAAACGTTTTCAATTCCAAATTTAAGATTTCTTTTTGCAAATACAGTTCTTTATTCCTTAAGCCCTAATAAAAAATTAAAAACTGAACCGCTTATGAACATTTTCAAATGAACAAAGTTATCTCTTCTTTTTGCATGTAGATGACAAAACTCTCCATATCTTATTTTCTTTAACTATTTTAATTGTTTCTATCTTTTAACTACTGCAATAACAACTTTCATTGTACCTTTTTGCTTTGCATGAATATATAACTAAAATATAAGTATATGCATTGACCATTCTGACATATTCCTCCATAAACAAATTGAATTAATGTGATTTTTCTTCAGAAGCCTAAAAGTTTGAATCAGAGAACTTACTGTCACTAATTAGTATGCATTGAGTGTTGCTATGTGCCCTCCTGCCCAGACTGTGGCTCCTGGACAGACACGTCCAGGTAGATATCCTGAAGACCTGGCCAGGTCCCAGAACAGTGCCGAGTGTTTCTGTCCGACGAATTTGTGGACTCCATCAGGTCCAGAAGGCGGGGGAACCGTGTCTATGATCTCGGAGAGCGCATCTCCAGCAGCAGAGCCAGAGGAGGTGTCCCAACACTGCGGGTCTGCCCGGGCGCACAGCCAGCGGGTCCACCTGACCCGGCCTCAGGCCTCGCAGAGGCACCGCGAGCAGGCAGGTCAGCACCAGAACCGCGGGCGCGCATGCGCTCAGGAGAGGCACCGGCATCTGCACTGGACCAAACACAGATCAGCTGTTTCAGGGAATCATCAAATCTGACAAAGAACAAGCGTTGAATACGCACACATGCGTTCTTGGCATATGAAGTTTCAAAAAGCAACACGTAGGTCTTAATTTGAAATAAACAAATCAATAAACAACAACAAAATCACAAAAAGTCAACAAAATTGTAGTTTAACAGTGAAAATGTGTACTTACCATTTAAGCTGTGCTGACAGCAGAACTGTAATGTTGATGGAGGTTTGCTAAATACATGTTTGGTGTCATGACGTCAGTGCCCCCCTCCGTTCCAAACCTGTCTGTCACGTTTAGTTTAAAAAAATGAAGGTTGATACTTCTTTTACCCATAAATTATTATTATTATTATTAAGTATTAGTCACACTTTTCTTCAAAAATGTTCTTCTTATAGCACAGAAAACAGTGCAATTATTCCCTAAAAACCGGCAGATAAGTTGCCCTTTCCTCTAATATCTCAGAAACAGATTTAATCAACTTTAAAACTAAAAAAAAAACTCATATATTATTACTAACAATCTGTGACAAATAATTATTTGAGTTATTGTTTTGCTGCTTTTTGCAATCATATTTAATAATGTTTGACATTTTCAGCTAACGAGACATTAATTGTTTCCACAAAGAGTGCATGAAATTTAAAAGAACATTTGATTTCTGGATGCTTTGAACCTTACGTGTAAAAAAAAAAAAGCAGAATAAATCATTTACTTTTCATTCTTTTTTTCTACATTTCTTCAATAAACCTTCACAAGATTTCGGGAAGTTTTCCACAGAAAATGGGCACTTTACCTCACAGACCGGTGTTCTACATCTTTAAAAGCCATCCCAGTGATGAACAATGTCCCACAGAGTGGTAAATGTTGGCATTGCTATGCTTACTGAAATACATGCCTGCCTTATTCTAAACACAATTATTTCACAGTGAGGCCAACCAATGTACTGGAATGTGTGTCTTACTCACTCATTCACCCCGGATGCAATCGGGCCAGGCTTTACATTTCCACTGCCAGGACCCATTTACAACTTTGGAATGATGAACACCCTCTGAATACATGCTCAAAATATGTTGTAAGGACACTCCAAGATTGGAAATCTGACAATGGAGTACAACTTACGTCTCGCCAAAATTATATAGTAATACTATAAAGTACTTAAAATAATAAGTGAAAGTTGGTTATGTGCTGAAGAAAGCAAATGAAAAACCTTTTTTTAAAATAACAAAGAATCACACGCAATATAATCTTTGTTTTAGCACTAATGCCAAAAAAGTATTAAATATATTTAATTAAAAAAACACATTTCTAATTAACTTAAGGGTGCTGTTTGTTGTGGTCCAAAAAGCACTTCTCTGTCTTTAACTGACAAAAAGCCTCAACACTTAATATCTTTGAGTTAAAACGTGATTATCTATGTTATATGAATTAGAATGCCTCTATCGATGTTATTTGATGCTTGTTTGGATCATCAGGACTTCATCTCAAAGCTGAATCCTTTCTGCTTCACGTCCAGATCATGATGATCATCCAGATCGTCATGATGAACTCCCCACATTTTCATTGTCTTCAGAGGGTGTTGTTGAGATGGAGTGAGCTTGAGCAGCTGTGAGGTGGGGCTACAATCATGGCCACAAGCAGTTAAAAGACCACTAGGAACGCTTTTACAGTTGATCAAAGATGATTGTGGAGGAACTCTCAGATCAAGTTTAATCGAATTTTGTCTTAAACAATAATTTATCAATAAACGCACATTTAGGTATATTTCTATGATATTTGGGAAAATTGTTCTAAAAATTAACATGTATTGCTAAAAAGACTGCTTTTTAAAGTAGGTACATTTACATTTCCTTACTCCAAAGCATTATTCTTAAGTGCTGCAAACGGTTCAGCTATCTTTACTTTATTAAAATTAGAATATAATTACACATTGCACAAATTTAATATTAAAATAAGATGTTTTCAGGATGACATAACTCAACAAAATGTTTAAGATTAATTGTTTAAAAACAAGTGAGTGCTGAAAGTTACCATATATTAGTTTAATCTTATCAGTTTTATCTTAAATATACTTGTTGAGGTTTATTGTTTTGTAGTGAAGACACAGCTTACTGTCATCCTCTGTGGACGGAACCTCAGCTTCTCATCCGATCGCCCAGCATTTAGATTTTCATCGTCTTTAACTGTGAGGCCAATGAAGAGTCAAAACTGCAAAGCTTTATCTGCAGAAAGAATTGCAGCCTTTTCTGTTTTCAGTAGCTGCATCCCCCTCTGGAGGCCCAACTCACTCCAGATGAGTGCCCTACTAATGCAGATATATTCAGGTGACTCACCAATCACCAAACTCAGACTTTCCGCATTAAATTATTTATTTTTCTTTCATAATTCTCCACTGTTTCTTAATGTGCGGCGGTATTAAAAGGTTTCTGTTTGGGATTCTAAGGCAGGAACTTTTTTATTGGATCACTATATCTTACGCAAGTTATGGACTAAATGTGCCAACAAGAAATGTCAAGTATGAGTAAAAAAAAAAAAAGAAAGAATATTCTTCCTGTCATACACATAGCCCAAAAGAAATCTGAAAAGAAACCGTCTCTTCAAAATAAAAGAATGTGGAAAATCACAGACTGAAGAAGCCAGCAGAAGATTAGTCACACTTTCATCAACTACAAGTTCTGTTCACCCCATTTTTAAGCAACATGACCAATATTTAGATTGGTGAAACGGCACTGAGAGATGCTGGGATTTACTGTTACCATACGAACTTGCATGGGAAAGACTATTTCAGAACAAATATACCAATAAAGCTACAGGGCAAAAAAGGTGTTTCTTACTGATGCCATAAAAATATCCAGCTGATCAAATATATATATATATATATATATATATAATATATATATTATATTATATATATATATTATATATATATATATAATATAGTTTTAAAAAACTGAAACATTGACTTTTTTTTTTACAGAGAATAAAAGATGCTGTTTGATAAAAAACAACCATTCAAAGGAAATCTGTCAGTCTTCCACGTTTCAGCTCATTTGACATCTGTCTTTGGTCTCTAAAGTGGCTCAAAAGGAAAGCTGCTTTTTAGAAAATAAGCAAAGAATGTAATCAACTCAAGTCACAGTAAAAGTTTTCTTTTTAAACCAGGCTTTAACTTATTTTTGTTGTAGGAGCAAATGTGTTGAATTAAAAGAAGAGTGTAAGCTCCTAGTGGCTTCTTTCTGAACTGCACCAGAGTCCAATATTTAAAGGAGCCAAACAAGCTTCCAATTTAAAGCCAAAGACTTTTCCTTGGTTGGTCATTGTTTATTTTTATTTTTATGACAAATGTCATTACTATTTATATTTTTTCCTAGTTTAATTTTACTTTTAAACTGCATATAAAAAATAGGATGTGATCTTTTGAGTGACACATGACAATAAATCCTCAACATTATTGTAAGTCCAACTACTCATCAAATTACAAAAAGGCAAAATAGTTAAACTAGTGAAGAAAGCTAAAATGAAAGGTTCAAGTTGCAAAAGTTTTAAAATAAATATTTCTAATTTATCATTTAATCCAATCCTTGGCAAAAAGTATTACTTTCATATTCATTAAGATTACTTGAGTATAAGAATAGCAAGCATACTAATGACTGTACTGTATAGTATACTAACTTATACTTCTTCAGACTAAATTGGAACATTTTAAGTTTACAATAAATGGATAGTATATAAATAGTAAATTTCAAGTATACTATTTTCACTTTTAGTACTTTTTTTGCTAAGGAACTTTTAGTTAAACTTTAAAAATGTACTCAGCTAAAAATCCAACGCTTAGTGTTTGCAGATGTTAGAACAAATGAACTTGTGTGCTCAGTTCAGATGAGAACTGGTTTCTCTGCCACCTTGGATGCACACCTGTAGTATTTGCCTCCCAAACAGCTCAGAAAATAAAAAGGAAACATACAGATCTCTGACGAGTAGAGAGGCTGCTTTAGACGTTCATCCAACCTTTCAATTTATGCAGAAATTGCCGTAAAAACTTTTTTTACTTACAAAGAGCTTCAGTGAAATTTTCTGACACCTAACCAACATCTTCTATGTAACATATGTAATAAGAAAGGAATATAAGGAATAATTGAGCCTTCCCACCAACATTGTTGGTGTTCTCCAAACAGCTGGAGAAATCTAGACCAAATTCAATCAAAGACAGTCACACAAATGCAAGTAAAAATGCATGGACAAAATTTGTCAATATCTTTATTTATGGGTACATGAGTACACTGTACATGATGCAGTGAGAAAGGGACACCAGACGATGAACATCATAGAGGACTGCAACAATGCCAGTGCTGAGGCAACACCTGAAACACACCAACGATCAGCCGGACCAGACATGGTAAGTAGCCCTGCACGAAGAAACTGTTCAGACCCCCGTATGCTACAGGCGCCAACCTGTGTGCATGTGGGATTAGAAATGTCAGACTGGATGAAAAACACTCAAAAATAATTTTATGTTTAACATTATGTTGACACATTTTTTTTTAAATCTCATTCATTTCTTTGTTTTAATTTTTTTTTTTTTTTAAATGTCCATCCACAGGTTGAAGCTAAATAAAAACGAGACGTAGGATTGGCTGGATAAGAAGATCAGCTGATAATCAAAGGTTTTCGTTAGTCCGAGTCTACATTGACGTGACTGTTACCCATTCTTGTGTGCAATATCCTTCTTTGCATAGTAAATAAAAGTTAAATGTTTCTGTTGTTGACATGCACCTATTTTTCTTGCAGATTTTGGGGCCACCAATATAGAACTCTAAGCCCACTATAGTGATTGCATGCAGAGTTACCAGAGGAGCGGGACTTGATTTATAACGGGGCCTTAAAAAGGTTAAGCTAGTATTGTGGGTCATGATGAGGGTCGTTCAAGAAGAGCTGATTGGACAGGTGAGCGTCTGCACGGACAGACTTCCTGTCCTCAGCAGTACGAGAGGCACCACAGGCTGCAGACAGAGAAAGAAAGTGCTCTGCGTGCAACAACATCCAAGTGTTCAGGTGATTTTTTTTTTCCTGTTTTTTTTTCTTTGGCTTTTTGAGTCACCTTCAGAGTTACTTCATAAAGTCTCGGACGTCAAGAACAGCCATGCTTCTCCTCGACAGGTCAGCTTTTTATGCTTTTGTTGCCACAAAAACATTACTGTATGTATGGGGTAGAAAAAGAAAAGCAGTCTAAATTCTTGCAAATGATTATTTTAGCTGTGAACCTAACCGTCGTATTCATGTAAAGTTATGTGCTTTCACCTTGTGGTCCACATTGTCCTCATGAGACCCCAAATGCAGCACCTAAACATGAATTGAAAGATTGTTTTTTTTGTTTTTTTTCCCACTCAAGTTGGTTTTTAACCAGGCTTTCTCCTGCAACAAATAATCTCTTGTCTTTCTCTGCTTTATATTCCTAGCTTTGGTAGCCATGCTGAGCCCAGCGGGGGGAGGGCTGTTCATGCCAAAGGGGGAGGGCCAGCAAGCAGCACACTTTATGTGTTAATCATGCCAGATAAGAAGATGATGTGGACTCTGCCTGAATGCACTGGCACTAAACGATGGGAGAGAGGAGCTCTGTCACTCAATGGTCAGGGTGGAGAGAGGATAATGGGAGAGGTGGAGTTCAAAAGGCTGTATTTATAATGACACTACAATGAAATTTGTTAAAATGTCCACTATGTATTTGAAAAGTAAAATATAGTGCAAGAAGAAAAAAAATAAAGAATTCAGCAGCAGTAAGTGCAGTCCACCTTCCAGGAATCAACTAAGGAAGCTTTGGAGCAATCCTGGGTCTCTTCAGCTTAAATGGCCTGGGCGTTGGGGTCGTATCGCCGTTTCTTCACATTTCTTTTGAGGAGATAAAAGAAAGAGAAGTTAGAATCCGACACAGTTGCTTTCTGCAACGCAGCTGGTGCAACCTGGACGAGCGACCGCACTAAGCTTTAAAGTTTTCAGCAAAGGAAAACGCTGAAATGAACTTATTTGAGAGAAAATTAGTTCTCAAAGATGCACATTTTTGAGTGCTAAAGTGAGGAAAGGCTGGTCCATGTTGGGCCGTTCTGCCTTGACTGCAAAGAAACAACCAGAGGTATTCAAACATGAACTTAAAACTGTTATTTATTTTTCAAACAAAGAAATCAAGCGTTAATCAAGTTTTGCGACAAAACCCTCTGTTGCCATCTTTCAGACAAGTGCAGGTTGGCTTGTGCGTGAAACAACAGTGCATGTGAAGTGTAGGAGCCAGAGGTTTTGATGTGAAAAGACATCGTACCACTCAAAACACAACCATCTGGGGGGAAAACATGAATTATACTCTACAGGAGAAGGAAAGAGGAGACAAACAACAGCAGCAGCAGCGGTAACACTAACTACTACCAACAGTGGGACAACAACGAGCACAACAACAGGAGTGATGCAAAACCTCCCCGTACTGTGGCTTGCTGTGGGGCTTCAATCACTCTGTCATGCACCTCTTCCAATAGTAGGCCAGTTGAAGGTGGCACTATTGTAGGTGGTTCATGCAGTGCAGTGTGCTGTGTCTGTACCAGGTCTGTGAAGCAGGCAGCAATGGCAGCTGGTGTGGGCGGGTCCGAGAGTCCTGCTATGCTTTAGGGCGGAGCCTGGTCGTCCAGGCGGATGTGGCCAGCCATGGCACAAAGGCTGCAGGCAACAAAAAGGTCCCGGTTTGTCTCTTGAGCGCGCGGGCTCGCTCTCACAACTCCATTTAAAGGCTCCGCCTCAAACGGCGGCGGATCGGGAGAGAGATCATGGAGGTGATGAGAGGACGACAACCCTGGACCAAATGGTTGCGGGTTCGACTCAGCCTTTGTGCGATGAACTGAGCTCTGAATCATCACGTCTGCATGCAGAAACCTTTTGCTTCTTAGTCTGCTTTCTGTCTGTTCTTTTATTTTTTGGTGCTATCTGGCATGCTTGTGTGGCTGCTGGGTTAGATTTCTCATCTTGCTTTCTTTTTTAGATTAAAAAAAGAAAAATAAATCAGCCCTGCTGCTCAAGACAGCAGGTAAATTAAAGGTTCTTTGGAAACTTCTGCAGCTTTCTCTGCTCAGAGTTTGGGTCACTGAGGGGATTAGATGGGGTCAAATCAGGATCAGCCTAAAGTGACTGAAAAACCAGGTGGTAAATTTGAAAAAGTGACAAATGAAAAATTAAAAACAGCTTTAAAAGTACACATCACTGTAACTTGACGAAATTATTGAAAATGTGATAAAGGAAAATGCAAATTTGAAAATGTCTCTATATTTTAAACGCGGAATAATTATTATAATAAGTTTTTTCCTTTCAATCCTTCACTGTCAGTCCTCAATTTTCAGTTTTTATTCAGACTTTTTGCTTTTGATGCTTCTAATTTCTATGGGGGGGGGGCAGTGCTTTGAGCTCATTGGCTACCAGGACATGATTGACATAAGGTGAAAAAGGTTATGGTGATGTCATGACCTAGACTCTGAAATGAAACTGCAAATTGAGGAATAAAAACAAAAAACCTAAAGTTAAAAAATGCAAAACAGCTTACAAGTAAAAAGTATTTTTCCTATGGTAAAACTTAATTCAAGTTTCGAGTTTTTCTAACTTAGATATTTCTTTTAAGTTTAAAATATATATGTGCTTTCAAATTTACAATCTGGTTTTTCATTCTCTTAAAGCTGATCCTGTTTTGACCCCATAGGATTAGAGTGTTAACTATAAAAGCAACTTTTCTTGGTGAATATTTCCCCCTAATTTGTCCAAATCTGGCTTCTCCAGGTTGGGGTCAGTGAACATGCATGTCAAGCACTGAGCTCTGCCCGTCCAATCAGTTTGAGGTTATGCTACAGATGTAAAGTCAACCCCCACAGACCTTAAAAAAATCCCTTTAAAGCACGATAACCCTCCACTATAAAACAACCTGGACTGCAAAACAAACAAACAATATATCTCCTTTTGAGTGCGTCTTCCTGCGTTGTCCATTCTGGGGAACCTTTTCTGTAGCAGGAGCTCAAAACCTGGTGTCTAGAAGCAGCAGAGATGCTACAGTTAGAGCAGGAGAGGCATGCGGCGTGTTGCTTACTTAAAGCCCCATCCAGTCCCCCCCAGCACTATGGCAGCCACAAGGATGGCTCCGGCGATGGAGCCTATTATTAGATTGGTGGCACTAGGACCTGTAAAGGGTTATGGGGAAAAAGACATGAGTTTCTATGCCCACTTACTTTACCAAGGACAATTGTCTATACAGCGATGACTTCACATGGAACAGAAAACATACCATAAGTGTACTATTACAGTAAAATGACTGAGAAGGTATTTTGCATGCTTTGTCATCCCTTTTTTTTAAAGTGTGTGTGTCAAGTGATTTGGACGTATTCAAGTCAACATTTATCTGCCTTGAATTGAGGTTCTAAAGATCAGGGGTTTGTCTGTTAAGGTTGTGCAGAAGACTAGACCCTGCATGACTGAAGAGGTTTGGAAATTGACAGGCGATTTGTGACCTGTAGTAGGAGCAAAAGAAAAATGTTTTTTTTTTCTTTTCGTTTTTTTTTGTCGGGGTCCGAGTCACCACACAGCCTCCAACTGACGACAAGCCATATCACTAACTGGACACTTCTCAGGACGGTTCTCATCTAAATGCCCCACATGCCCCAGAAAGGAGAGGATCACAGGAGCAACCACATAACGACTAATAGTAAGAAAGAGGAGAGGAACGAGGGCAGGAGGAGGGAAGATGGAGAGAGAAGCTAATGGGGAAACAAAAGAAAAAACAGAAACGTGGCAGGAAAAAAGGGGGGAAGTCCACCAATCAATCAAATGACACTGAGAACATCCAATCACATGACAATTACATGGTCATCACCAACACACAAGAAAACACAAAGCCACCGGGACGCACACACGGGCTCAGGCCGGCTCACGAGACCGCCCGCACACTGAGGCACCACTATGAGAGGAAGAGCTGTGAAAGGGTTAAAGATGCTTACTCTATTCCCCACCCTGTGCCTCCAAAAATCACCCCCAGGGCCAGAATGGTCCCTGCTACTGCCCCTATCAGCCTGTTAGTTGCCACGCTCACTGTGCAGAGGGAAAAGGAGCATTATTACCACCCTGTCAAAAACAGATAGCAGGCTTCTGCTCGAGAGCCATGGATGAAGTAACACACAGTTCCTTTCGGGGTGCTTTCCACCCCTTCAAGCACGTCTCTTCCCCTTCGGATCCAAGCACAAGGCGCACAGCTAGAATGTGCGTTCATGTTATCCTCCGAATTAAAGTAAACAACTCAATTACTGCGTTTTACACTGGAGTCGTAACAACCGTAATACATCTTGGAAAGTATCACTCAGTAACTTGGATTCCTGCTCGATCAGTCTTAACCGAACCAGAAAAAGCGTTTCTTTCAGATGATGGAGTTGAAAAAAAACCAACCCTTGGGTTCGTTATCCTCGGAGACTTCGGGTTCTTTGGGGGGGTCCGGCATGCTGCAGTCTGTCCCTGCCCAGGTGCTGTCACAGGTACATGTGGCTTCATTGTTGCAGACCTGAGTGGACACAATGCAGCAACCTCACAACATTTCAGTTATCCAGGTTTTTCTTTGTTTTTAACAGCATTTTTTAGCTCACTTTTTCACCATTTTTTGTGTTGTGATTGCTAATGTGATAGTAAACTATGTTTTTATTTTAATTATTTGTTTATTTGAAAGGGAGATTGCACATTAAAAAGAATCCCTGCGAATGTACCAGTTAGCCAAAAATGATTTTGGATCTGTTGTCCCTGAACAAGAGGCTAATCTGTCAAAATTGATGTGAAATTACTAACAATAATACGGCATAAACATAAATGAGAATTAGAGTATTTCACAACATTGTAAAGGATAAAAAAATACAATATAAATCTAAATATCAGGAATAATATTTACCGGTACATTTTTCGATACAATTAAAACAATATTAATTATGAAAATGTTTTCATTTGTAATTCCATTTGTAATGGCCTTGCACTCTGGAGTTTTGCCACCTTTCCAAAGTCTTCTGCCCGCCTCCCGCCCCCCTATGTAAAATGTTCAAGCGCCTTTAGTCCCTGATTGTAAGTAAAAATACAATGTAAATCTAAAAACAGCAGAGAAAGATACTGACTTTGTAAAAAGGAAAATAAAAAAACAGTCACAGCACAAATTAAACAATTAGTCAACAAATAAATCATTGATTCAAATTTCAAAGATCATAAAAGTATAAAAATATTTCTTCAAAAATAACATTCATCTCAAGCTAACTAAAACTGGAATGCAGGCTACACATAAAATTGCTGTCAATGTGACGTGTGATAGCACTATTCGAGTAAAATCAATATTGAAAATAAAATAAAAAGTGTTTCTCTCTGAAGGCTAACTTATCTACAAACTGATCATATAATCACTATGTTACTATGTAAAAAAGCCTAACATGAGGTGTTTTTTTCTCTCTTTGATTATAAAATTCTATCAATTTATTGATGGAAATTTTGCCACAAATCCATAAATGCATTTCTGTTTAACATGATGACCAAAGTGTCTGCTGGAAACCGGTCATTGCTTTATTCTGAGGCCTTCAGGTCACTTTTAGGTTCTTTATAGTCTCCTGTGAAGTACTTAGTAATAATTATGTTTGAAGAAAGACTTATTCCTGAATAAAATTTGATTACAATTTGAATAAATACTGACCTTTATCAATTTTTTTTTTCCAAAATTAGTTTTACTTGTTTTTTAACAGTTTTATAACAAGGGGTTTAAATTGAATAATTGTGAAGCTTTCATTGAAGGACAAAATAAAGATGAACGATTTTATTTTTTGTTGGAGAAGTGTCTTTAATAGAATCTATTAATTTGAAAAATTAGAAAAATCAAATCTAACCTCAGCCTGACATCCAAGGAACTTTAGTGAAGACTTAGAGAATATCCATGTGTCAATAAAGCTGTTTTGGTTGCACTACCAATTTGGTTCTTTTATCCATTATTTAACACTTTTAATCATACAAAGGGGTTTTTCTGCTGTAACTGAGGATAAAGTTGCATGCTAATATTTTGGTTGTTAACTGTTGCAACTCTAAAAATACTAACTAAAGAAAAAGTCATATTACATTTAAAAGCCCAGAAGAAAATTGCTCTTGGTTAAGACTTAAGTTTATTCCTGGGCATGTCTTTACAGAGACACACACCTGTGAAAAACTGTTTTTTTTTTAACAGGACTCACCCCATGGGCAGAGCAGACCTGTCCATTAGGTCCGATGGGACACGTGCTCATGTTGAGCGACTGGATGGGCAGACACTTGCGGTCAAGGCACATCATTGACGGCCCGCAGGGAGTCCCATCCTCCACATAGCCTAAATCTGTTTCATCGTCCAAGAGGACGTGAGCGCCACTAAGAGACGGTTAAGAGAAGGAAACCTGATTACAAGTTCTGGTAAATTGGTATCAAAATCAACTTTAAAAAGCAAAACTTCTTTACGTGCAATGTATGACGTTGCCTTGGTGGTTAAAGGAGGTCGTGGTGATATCTTCTTTCAGTGTTCCAATGCGTGGAATTTTCCCCACATTGGTACACAGAAGGTAACCACAGAACACATCACTGTAACAGACAAGGAAAAAACACAAGAATTTTGAAGCCTGATTGCACAAAAATACACACTTTTATTCGAGTTTATTTAGCAACACGATACTTTTATTTATTGATAGAAAAAGACACAATTTTTTAATGTGTTTTGTCAGTCAGTGAAAACTTTATATCATTCATCTTGACTAAAGTTACATTTTAATTAATGTTAGATGATAGATTGACTCCATAAAAGAAAACTTTTGTGTAACTTGAGAAATGCTAAAAAAAAAGATGTATGGGAAAAATATCAACATTCTTTTAAAACAGCTGATTTAGTGTCAGAAAAAAACGGCACCTTCACACAAAAACTAATAGAAATGCTGAAAAGACCTAAAGTGTCTGCGCTGAGGTCTTTCACTACAACTAAAAGGAGCTTCATCAACATTAGAACCAGCATCCAGAGGGCTCTTACAATGACTGGACTTAGAGGGAACTTCTTTATCTAATACTCATCAAGAGTCATTGTCTCTGCAAGTGTAAACTCAGAACAATGTCAGACAAAATCTGTCATGCTTTATAAAGTCAGAAAAATAAAATAAAAATCATTCATAAGACCATGCACACATAGCAACAGCAACTTAAATACCAACAATTGTGAGTTTTTTCACGTGCTTTCATTCTGCAATTTTTTAGTTTAAGAATTGTGACATTTACAACATTTATTTTTACATTTCTCATTCTATTTCTTATACAACAACTGTATTAGAAAGATTAAACATTATTGTAAAGTTTTGATTTGTGCAGTAAACGTTTGAATATACTGTCTAAGTTGAAGGAGGCAAAGGAGGATCAGGGTTTTTCCTATTCTGATTGGATTAAACACGTTTTTCACAAATTTACAGTAGAGTTATGGGAAATCCAGCTGATTGTCTGAATGAGGAAGAATTCAAACCACACAGGCAAGTTTTTTAACCTTCAAGAACCCAAAAAGTTAATTAAGCTAAAGCCTAATACTTTTAAAAATGTTGTGAGATACATCTAACCTTCTTTAAGAATACTTGGATTACTGTCCAGAAAATGAAAAAACTCTTTGTGGCAGTTAATTAGCAAAAAGTACTTTGGGTTACAAAAATCTGATCTGGTAAACAAATCTTAAACTGCAGTTCTGCACTTTTACTTTTTTGTGAAACAAATGGTTTTTCTTTTTTATCTTTATCTCTAGAACACCAGAGTCAACTTTTCCCCAAAACAGCATTGCTGAAAAAGCCTGCATTTTTCTTTTAAATATTTTGTTTTTCATTCCTGCTCAAAAAAGACAGTATTTATGGATAGAGTTAAAATACTTCCTTCTATTAAAAAAACTGTTGCAGATTTTTGGATGCTAGATTTTCTTTAGGATGATAATAATAAATTACTATTAATTAATTAATGCAGGACAAAAGTGCCATAATAATGTGTTTAGGCTCCCAATTATCCATAAATTGCTTCCAGACTTGAAGGTTCACAAATATTTCCTTGAATATTTTTGATATTTTTATCAGCAAACATTTAAAGTTTTGTTGTTGTTTTTTCAAATGTTTGCATTATTAAATATTTTCCTTCAATAAAATCAATGTTTTCTCAATTTTCTGTGTAGGCATTGATTTAGGAAATTAAAATCTGCTGGTTAAAAAACGATTTAAAACTCTTAAGCCAATAAAGCAGAGTCTATTTGGTGAGGCCCAGATTTGGTGAGGTGGTAATATTTGATTTTGGCCATTTGGCCCTGAAATTCTTTTAACAATTTTTAAAACATTAAATTCAAAAGAACTATTTCATGAACATTTATAGCAATTATATACATTTCATTTATTCCCATGGTACACAAATACATCTAAATATGGTTTTACCAAAATCATTGTATATTTGTTGATTTTTGGCACCAGCCATTCCTAGTTAGCATGTCTCGTCTGGTAGTCCCTCTTGATGTTGAACTCCTTGAATACAGCCACCGTCTCTTGGCATATTTGGCAGAGAATGTTTCCAAATTTCACTAGAAAAATTGTCTGCCAATTTCCACTTGCCCTGGAAGCGATGGCTGTCAACCTTTCCTTTTTTATTTACATTTGGAATTTTAAAAATGAGCAAGAAATTGTCACAGAATGGTGACACAACAGTTTTGCCACAGGTTCACAGTTTTAAAAGGTAATTTAGACAACCACAATAACAAAAAAAATCCTACACTGAGTTTTTAGAAAGTGCTGCGGGCCGCATATTCTTGATTTTATGAAAGGTGTCACATTTGGCCCATTGGCCGGACTTTGGACATGTCTGGTATATAACATTTGATTTTTAATTCTAATTGTAATTGTAAAGAAATATCACAATGAATGTAATTTTTGTCATTTTCAATTCCAACTCACTGTTTGCTACACTGGATCCATCGCTCTCCATCTTTTCCACAGTTTCCCTTCTCCGTACCCTCCGTGTTCAGCTTCTCATAGCAGAACTTCTCAGAACCTCCAGCCTCTAAAACGGACAGAAACAAAGGAACTTTACAGACAAAAGCAGCTACATTTTTGAAATCAGTTACTAAAGTGAATTAACGACGCTCTCTTACTTGTACCCCAAATGTATTTACACTGGTTCTCTCTGGTTTTGCATTCACCCGAATAACAGCGACCCTTTAATTAAAGGAAAACAGTTTATATGATGAGTTTCAAGAGTTGCCCATTGGTTGAAGCTCCACTTTGAACAAAAACCTATTTTTTCCTACCTGGTTTACCTGGCAAAGGTAACCATCTTGTTTGTGCAGATTGGGTGGACACTGTAAAAGTCACACGGAAACGCACATTCACTGAAAATTCGAAAAAAAAAAAAAGAAGCTTTTTAAAGATGGAAGTAGATGAATAAGCAACATTAAAACACCTGTCCAGAATCCCCACTGCAGGTCTCTGAGATGTCACAGTCGTTAACAGCATACCGACAGGTTAAACTTCGGGGAAGGAACTGTTGGGAATATAAGATGAAGCAGTTTTTCTGAAACGTTCAGAATTAATCATACTAGAAATGTCCTGAAGTTGAGTCATAGCAACTGCACGTAAAATCTTTCGTTTGAAGGAAAAAGATTTTACGTTCAATTGCTATGACTTAAGACAACACTACCCGGATGAATGAGAACCTTCACCGACATACCAGACATGTGTTATTGCAGCACGGCCCGTCACTACAGTGGGCTCCATTGGCAAGGGAACACTTCTTGCAGCATTCCTTGTAGCAGTCCTAAAATAAATCAAATTGGGAAACAGTTGAGACAAGACCTTGCAGGTGTGACACAATAGAGTGAAGAGAAACTTGACTTCTTGTTTCTTCTGTTATCAGACACGGTTGTATTTTTCACATACCAGACATGTTTCGTGAACGTCTTCCGTCTTCGTCAGAGTCGTCATCAGATGGTACTGTGTGACATATATAAAAACAGATGATTGTGACAGAGGCAGAGTCGCCTGTCAAAGTTTGACACCCCTTGATGTCCGTTTTCTTCTGGAGGATGTTACTCCAGGTATTGGAGAGCAGGAAGGCCCCTTAATCCCGGGTAATGGAAGTGTGGACTCTCATTCGGATCTCCACCGCCTCCATAAGATACGTCACACTCTACAATCTGATGACGACTCTGACGAAGACGTCCGTCGAAACATGTCAGGTATGTGAGAAACACAACCGTGTCTGATAACAGAAGAACCAAGAAGTCAGTTAATAATACAGACACTATGAACTTACTGATCTCAGTCCACAGTCGCACTCCTCCCCAACTTCCACAAATCCATTCCCACAATGTGCCACCTCAAAGAGCTGCCGGAAGAAAACAGGCCATCATGCATGGGTACAAGGCACTGACTGTATATGAGAAGTGGACTGAGTAACCCCTCCTGACTGCCGTTCCAAATAAGAATTACCCGCTGGTCCCAAGTCAAAATCCCTTAAACTTCTATTGAAAAAAAACAGCTATTTCTCTGTTATTATATTTGTCAGAATAATCATTCTTGCTCTGCTACCTTTTTTAACATCTTCTTGCTAATTACGGAAGCCAAAAATGGCCTACCCTACTTTTTTTCTTTTTGCTTTTACCACTTTATCGTGATGACGACAGCTAATATGAGAAAAACTTTGTTTCGTTTGGATAACAATATAACAAACAATATACTGTAGGGTCCTTCTTTGCCTTTCATAGAGACTTTGAGACGTTAAATTCTTTATTTTTAGGTTACTGCAGGCCACAACAGAAATAACTCATAATAATAATAATAAATAACAGAAATGCTCCCCAAAAGTTGCTTTTTTCAGTCAATTACCTCCTTAAACACCTTAAAGGCCCTATACTATGCTTTTCTTGAGTTTGCTTTTTATAAAATGGAAGCATTTTTGCCGATCACCGCTACATCCGCGGACTAAATTTGTGTGTGTGTTATCCTGGGGGCGGTGCTGGCATTGCAGACTCTTCCTGGAACGGGCGGTTCCTCACTATGTGTCACAATGTGAAAACCCGTCCATTTTTGTTGGTTAGGATAGGCTGGTGCTCAGAACACAGGTTTTTACTGGAATACTTAAAAAAGCATGAATGGATGAAAACATTACTTTGGGGTTGTTGTTTTTTTGTGAAGAATTAACATTTAAACAAACTTAAAAGCTCAAAAAAGTTGATTTTGCATGATTTAGGAGGCCCTTTAAGTTCTTTACTTTGTGGTTACTGCAGGCCATAGCCAACGCCATATAGCTTACACCAACAACTTTAAACAACAGAAACAGTCCCCAAAAGTTGTTTTACTTTAATACATTTATTAGTGGAGCTATGGTCCTCAGACGCCTTAATTCCGTTTCATGCACCAGCCCCCTGTCCCTTTATTTCCCTTACTTAGCCAGTAACTGAACCCTATAAGCCCAAATCCCTGATAACAGGTTGATTGACAAAACTTAGGGCCTTCTATGCCCGGTGCGTTCACTGAGACAGTAGCGGAACCCAAACAGCCAGCCAGCCCAACTCAGTCCGCTACAATAATTTTTTCCTTTTTCTACAATCCACAGCAAAACAAAGTAGTTGTCAGAGAAAATGCTGAACACTAGAACAACTGATCAATTTCCTAACGGATACTGGTTCTAACATGGCAACTGACTGAATTGACTTCGCTTGGTAGGAGCTGGAGGTAACATGAATGACGTCTCACTCCCTCGGTCGAGTTCTCATAAACAGTCATTTTGGATTGAGGCTATACTGCAGGATGATCCATGAACCAACTGTTGGACACAACAAGATCCAAACTGTGTGCACCTAACCTTGGTTGGCCTGTTGAACAAACATGAGCCTCCACCTTTCAAGAGGAACTCCTTGTAGTCTGAGATGCTGCATTTGGAGAATTTCTGAGGTTTTTGGATTCTGAGACAAAAAAGGAAAAAAACATCAAACTTTTCACAGTTATACCAATTTATGTTTGAACAATGACTAAAATTCAAATCTTATACAAGCAGGCAATTTTCAGTCCTGCAGTCTCTCTATCTTGTGTGTTTGTGTGCCTTTACCCATTGTCCTCCATTATGCAGCCGCCTATCTGGTCAGTGCAACCGCATTCTTCTGCAAGACAAAAGCAGAGCAATCATTGATAGCCATATAGGAAAGAAAAATCCACAACATTCATTAGTGAATTCAGCAACAGAAACCTAAAACCTTTTTGGTTTTTCAGCAGGAATTTTTCTGTCTTGTAGCACTTTTTTTAAGGATATCACTTTCTAACCTATCCGCTGTTTGGTGACTGCTTTCTTAACTACCTCACATTGAACAATAAACTCCATCTGTTTCTCCACTTGCACAGGCTAACACAGACACATTTTTGTTTTAATATACCTGGATATGTAATTTTAAAGTTGGTCCCAACTTATAGATTGCAATATGGACCCATTTTCAGACTCAACAAAGTAAGTCCATTTAAGAAGAAATGTTTTCAACAAAAATACATGAGAGCTTAAACTCAGACCATTGAGCACTCATGGAGATAAGTTCATTTAACAATCAACTCAAAAAAAAAAAATGTTTTGTAGTGTCACATTTTACACTTGACACTCCAAAACACACAGTGCAAATTCAGGGGTAGCCAAAAGCTGGCTAATCAATATTTCACATGCTGCTTTTATATCCAAATATTAAGAAAAGATTAGTCTGTAAAATAAGTTTAAAAAGGAGTTTAATACAGAGGTGAGGATTTTTTTTACTGCGTGGCAGCTGCGGGGAGGGTTTCAGTGTTCCTGCAAGCCTGATTTTTTTCTTCCTTTTTTTCCCAGTGGAGGCTGTGGGTGCTTTGAGATGACAGAGGGACCTAAAGCAATACCTGCGGATTCTTTACATTTCAGAAGTCTGCCTAATGCATAAATGGTGACTAAACATCAGCATCAAGCCAGGTTTCCACGTCAGATTTCTATTTGTACTGTGAGTTTTACTCAAGAGTAATTTTATGTCTTATGATGTGCGAGGGGTCGGGAGGGTTGAGGGCATTCTGGGTATTTTAAAATTTCGTTTTTTAAAATTATTTTAAGCCTGTAAAGCACTTTGTGTTTGTGTTGTAAGAAAAGTCCATTTATAAATAAAGTTGGATTTGAATTGTAGTAGGTTTAGGGGATGTCATCTGGACTTGGTTTTAAAGTTGGATGACGTTTCGCCTCTTATCCAAGAGGCTTTGTCAATTCTGAAATGGCTAGTCTAAGAGCTGGTATATATGCGCTCATGGGGGAGGAGTCAGACCTGAAACTGGAGGTATTGTCCACTTAGCCTACATGGTTTCGGGTCGTTAATAGTCCTTTGTCCTCAGCTGTAGGTTGGGGAGCCAGCGACTCCCTCTCCAAACTGGTCGTCTCTTTCCGCTGTTAACGACTCAGGTGGAACTGGTTTGGTTTGTTTAGGTTTCAAAACACTGCCGTAGATGGATGGAAGAATAAACCTGAGACCACCATTCTTATTAAGAGAAGGTTTATCCTTCTTGACAAAGATGGCTTCTTCCACTCCTCGCTCAAACCATCCTTTCTCTCTGGCTAGAATTCGGACTTCACTGTCCTCGAAAGAGTGGTTTGTGGCCTTCAGGTGGAGATGTACTGCAGACCCAGGTCCACTTGGGTTGGCTCTGCGATGTTGGTAAAGCCGCTTGTGTAGAGGTTGTTTGGTTTCTCCTATATACTGTTCATTGCAGTTCTCTTTGCAGTAGATAGAGTACACAACATTACTCTGTTTGTAGCTGGGAATTTTGTCCTTTGGATGAACCAGTTTTTGTCTGAAGGTATTGACTGGTTTGAGATGAACTGGGATGTTATGTTGTTTGAAAATCCTTTTAAGTTTTTCAGACAGGCCTGAGATATAGGGAATTGAAATACTGTTCCGTTTCGGATCTTGTTCCTTCTTGACTTGTTTTCCATTATGTTGGGATCTGGTGAATGCCCACTTGGGATATCCACAGGTTCGGAGGGCTTGGTGGATATGTTGCTCTTCCTTCTTCTTTCCGTCAGAGCTTGTGGGGACCTCCTGGGCTCTGTGCTGTAATGTCCTGATGACGCCTAGTTTGTGCTGTAAAGGGTGGTTTGAGTCAAATAACAGGTACTGATCTGTGTGAGTAGGATTTCTGTACACTTCAACCTGGAGCTGTCTGTCCTCTCCAATGATCACAGCACAGTCTAGAAAGGCTAGGGTGTTGTCCTTTGTGTCTTCCCTGGTGAACTTGATGTTCTTGTCGACTGCGTTGATATGATCTGTGAAAGTCTCCATTTCCTAGCTTTTGATCTTGACCCAAGTGTCATCCACATATCTGAACCAGTGGCTTGGAGTAGTACCTGGGAAGGAGTCCAGGGCTCTTCTCTCGACTTCTTCCATGTACAAATTGGCCACAATGGGTGAGATTGGAGAGCCCATAGCACAGCCGTGCCTCTGCCTGTAGAAGTTTCCCCTGAATTGGAAATACGTGGAGTTGAGGCACACTTCCAGCAGTTCGCAGATGTGGTCTGGTGTCAGATTTGTTCTGTCTTGTAGCTGAGAATCCTGCAGTAATCTCTTCCTCACTGAAATCACTGCCTCCGTGGTGGGAATGCAGGTGAAGAGGGAAGTTACGTCGTAAGACACCATTGTCTCAACGATCAAAATAGTAAAAATAGTAGCCAGGTGTTTAGCCATGTTGTAAGTTATTGAGTTAATGCTGCTGACAATGGGTCTCAGTGGTATTCCTTCCTTGTGGATTTTTGGGAGGCCATAAATGCATGGAGTGGTATTACCCGGGTACAGTCTGTAATAAAGAGGCTTGTCGATGACTTGACCTCTCTCCAGTCTTTGTAGGCAGTCTATAACTTTTTTCTTATAGCCGCTGGCTGGGTCTCTTCTCAGTGCTTCATATGTGGTGGTGTCTCTGAGTAGGTTGGTAACTTTGGCAAAGTTACCAACCTACTCAGCGACATACCACTGAAGGAATCCAGGGTTCAATTTCCGGAGGGGAATGAACAATGGAACGAGGACAATTACCATCTCAATGCCGAGCAATTAACATCACCCAGTGAGGGCCCTTGGGCAAGACCCTTAACACTACTGCCTCCCGAGCCTGGCTCGGCTGCAGCTCACTGCTCCTCCAGAGGATGGGTCAAATGTGGAGAAGAATTTCTCCATTTTGGGATAAATAAAGTATCAGTTATCTGATGGTTGATGTCAATTAACTTCTTGTGCAGACACTTTGTTTTTAACGAAATAACATTTATTTTATTTTGATGATCCGAAACTTACAGACATTTTTATTTCACTTGGTTGAAAACCATTTGCCCTCCAGCCCAACGCACCCATCAAATTACAGATTGTACCTGTATTTAACTTCATCAGCTTCGTCAGCTTCCCATGATCACGACTCCCGCAGGACAAACAATTTATGTACAGTTTGGCTCTTATGATCACTCTTCTCTTCCAGCCTTTGCCCTCAGATTCAAAGCCCTGACCAGCTGTGGAGTTCACCACTCACTCTGTAGGCGAGCTCTTTACCCCTACATGCAAACTACAGTTTACAAAAGTGCGACATCTGGTGGTTCCTGCACAATATAGCGAAGGATCAGAAGCTCTTTTCAGGTCTGTGATCTAACAGTGGTGTAATGGCCGGTACATCTCACAGGCATAGCAGCCTCATTTGCAATCTTCAAGAAAAGGCTAAACACTATTTTGTAATTTTTTAAACGCAATAAGAACATTTTATAAAGCTCTTTCTGTCTTAGATTTTTTCTAAAGCATTTTGTAATCCTGATCTTTTTGTTTTAGTACCTTATTTATTTTTTAATTTAGATGAAAAAAATCAGCTCAATGCAGTCAGCAGCAACTTGTTTGATGCAAGCATGAAAAATGGCAAAATCTTTTCTAAATCATTAGTTCTCTACTGTTTCATGGGGAACATTTTCACATGAGAGCATCTTGCAGCATCAACATTTTGGTTTGGTTCTATTCAAAAGCTGTCTTACTGTTTTTTTTTACTAAACGTGTTTTATTAATACTTCTCTTGGATGCCGGGTCCCACTGAATGCCGAGGTTCTGTGCCAGGCTCTGGGACAAGATCGATGCCATGGACCAGGGACTGCTGGGCTGTAGACACAGTAGAGACCAAATATTGTCCAGCTGCAAGGACACGCACACAGATAGGAAAAAGACATCTGATCGCTGTGTCTGACCTCATTGACTCCCACTCCTCGGTTTAATGAACACATGCCTCCAAAGTACGCTGCACTGCTTCTGCGGTATTGGAAGTTCAGATTCCTGAAAGAGCAACAGAAACAAAAAAAAAAAAAAAAACCTTAAAAGGTATGCGAAAACATGATTTTTTAAACTTATTACTCAACTGACCCACTGTCCAAACTAAATTAAAATTATATCTAAAAGGAAGTACCAAACTGACAAAAAATATTGTGACACCCCTGTTAATAATGATTTGATTGATTTATATATTTATAAATGGGGGGGGGGGGTAAATTGATATCCGCAAACTCGAGGTCAAGTTTCGGTAGAACAGAGCATGTGCAGTTTATACTTCAAACCAATCATTGTAGATTTAAATGGCTCTAAGCATTTCAAAAAAGATGAGTCAATAGAGAAAAGAACCTACGAGAAGAGCTGCACTGAATCGGCGTGGAGCTTGATGCTCTGCTGCCGGTACTTGGAGAAATCTCGTAGCATCTCTAGAGGCTTCATAGTTATGGGGATGTGATCCTTTTCCGTCCAGATCTCCACGGCAACGAGCACCACTCGCGTGTGCAGCTGTTCTTTGAAGATCTATCATTAAAGCGCAGAGCGAAGGCAGGCAATAAATGAAGACAGCCCAGAGAAAGGAAAAAGAGCAGAGTAAGAGGAAAACAACACCAGGTGTGAGTTCGAATGACACACAGGGAGGTGCAGCACACTGAGGTGAAGGAACTGAGGGCTAATTAGAATTAGTGCTTGATAAAAGCCGAGCTACAAAACATTATTTTAATTAAAGGGATGAAGGTACTCTATGGGTACTAATAAATATACACACAAATGTCAAAGCGTTTCCAAAAGGCTTACTTACACCATCCACAAGGTTGACTGTTGACTTGACAAAATTTCTTATGTGCTGCTTGTTCTTGTGCCGTTTATACTGCAGACATAAAGGAAAAGGAAAGGTGATTGTGAGTTCATGATGCATACTCTATGATGTTCAAAGTGCTAACTTCAGTGACAATGCTCCCATCTCGTGGGGGGAAAAGCAGTGCAGGCCTGAATTATTGATGAGTTGAAAAAACAGCATTTCCCTGATATTTAATCTACATAAAGATTTTCCCATCTTAGATCCATTAAGCCAACTGCTTTGTTTCAGGAATACGAAAAGTCAGTGAGAGCAATAAGCAAGTAAGTAGTTAAATTACCATTTATTTAAATATTACATTGCATGATAACTAAGAAACACTTTTTCTCTGTTTTAGAGAACATAGATCTGAGACTCTGAAGTGATTTTATCATTTTCCCTGGAGTCATCACAGTCAGACTTACTGATCAGATTTAATCATCTGTCTTTCTATTTAACTTGGATAATTTCACATTAGAAGTGGTCGAGTGTGGGACAACATTTCCTGAACATGTGTACAAAGACAAGATAGAAATGGGGGCAGCTGCAATGTAACTTTAAATCTCGGAAAAACAATAAAAGTTGAACACTTTATTATAACTCCTGGAAACTGGGTCATTCCTCACAAAACAAAGGAAATAATGAGTCTTTTAAATAATGTAACTGTATTTCTTGTAAAGGAAATACTTTTGAATAGAGTTAAAATGTCTCATCATAATGACTGGTTTAAAAATTAAAACTGTGTTCTTTTTCTTGACCCATAATGCCAAAGTGGTTCTGCATTGTTTACATCTGGTGGGAAATGGGAAACTACTTAAAGACCTTTTTTGGTTTGATGCATCTTTTGCACAAGTAGCATTACAGATGTGTACATGCCTGTGATTTAGGGCTGTTTTAGAGATTTACCATAATTTCTGCAAATAAACCTATTTGTGATAACCTGTATCCCCAGATTTATTTATAAAGTTGATGTGTTTTTTAAAATCAGAAACTAATAAACTCTAAAAAATGCCAGTGCTACATTTCACACGGTCTCTTTTAAACAGTAATACCTGTTTACAACAGCTGGTTCTGGACCATAGCCTGTTGAACTTCTACTTTACTGAAGTTTCACATGCTGTGTGATAGAAAAAACTGCCCAAAAATGTAACCAAATGTTGTGACTTCCAAATGATTGTGAGTGGGTTGTGCTTGTATTGTGGGAAACCTCAGAAACCTTCAACTAAAGCTCTCAAAAGCAGGAAAGTTTTCTTTTTTCTGTTTTTGATTAACGCCTGTGTTGCCGTCTGGGATCATTCTGACGCCAAATGAACACTTTGCTATCATAATGTTTTCAACGAATTAACTAAACTAAAAGTTTGTTTAGGTTTATTTTTGGCTTAATATTCCACTCTGGTCATCTTTGGATCTATATCCAAAGCATTCCTAGTCATCTTTTAATGATGATTTTATGATTATGCCACTTTTAGCCAAAATTAGGAAACCTGTGTCATTTTCTATGGATAGTTTCTGCAGAGCAGTAGTAGCTCATTGGAAATTCGCCACTGAGTGGGACTTTTGGCACGGCGCAATCCCACCCCCTTACCCATTACTCATTTTGGAGCTCTGTTTACACGCTCTCCAACCTGACATTGCTGGTGCAACAAAAAGGGTGAGCAATACTGGAGCTATCCAGCCAAACATTTTTAAGCCAAATACCAGCTCAGATGAGGAAAATAAAGGATCTATTTGTCTACAAGTTGATGAATCAGAATTGTATTTGTTTATTTTTCATTTAACCTTTATTTTACCAGTAAGGTCCCATTGATATTAAAAACTTTTTTTCCGAGGGAGTCTTGGCCAAGAGGCAGCAATTTCTAAAACAAATGTACATAAAACGCACAGCAATAACCTTATATTAGATTAAAATTTCTAGATTTATAGTTAACACTTCCAAGTAGTGATGCAGTCTGTAAGTCCTTCAGTCGCATTTTAAAAGCATTTAAAGGCAGCAGATCTGTCAACTTCCAATCTTTCTAGAAAAAGATGTTCCAGATAGCAGGAGCAGAGTGAAAAAAATGCTTTTTTCCCCACCTCTCTACGAGCCAAAGGCACAGTCAACAGTGTCAGCTCATTCAATCTCAACGATTGAAGCTTTTGGCCCACCCAGTGTTTTACGTCACAAATACGGTCTTTTCCAAACAGCATTTTTTCATCTGCTCCTGATTCCCAACGATTTAAATAAAGAAATACTAAAAAATGTAATCTTAGACTTAATTTTCTTAATTAATGTCCTCCCTTATTAGAACACCCCCCCCAAACAGACACACACACACACACACACACACACATACACAAGAACATGTTGAATACAACAAAATCTAATGTTTTTTTGTCCTTTGGGTCAAAAACAGTCTATTACGGTCATGCCATTTTTGGTAGGGATCAAAATTAATCAAAAGGATCCTACAAGGGTTTTAATCTGATTTAAGTTTTTAATCTGTAGATGTAAATACGAAAGACGTAAAACAGAAGTACAGAAAACGTGAAGATTTTTTGCCACAATTGTCACTAACTTACTGTTGGCTTTTCCATTGCCTTAAACTTAATCTTCTGCAAACCTTTCATCCTAATTTTTGTTGCAGACATGTTTCTGACTTTATTCTTTCACATTTTTCAGACGGCTCTGGCTGTCATCCATTCTACAAATTAAAGAGCTTTAAACAATTATAGGAATTCAGAGTTATGAGAAACGTACCGAGTTGTGGTCACTAACAATCATGAGTTCCAGATACTTCATCTCCTCAAACACACTGCGAGGCATCTATGTAACAAAAGATCGTCATTCAAACACAAAAGAGGCAGAAGTGGAGCATTGTTCTGGAGAAAGGATAAATCACAGACTCACTGCGCGTTTTTTTCTGCGCTTCAGCCAGGATAACTCATCCTGCTCGGAGAAGAGCTGCTCCTCCTCCACTGCAGAAAAACACATCAGGAAACCAACTTGCCAAGTGTTTACAACCCAGTAGGCGTATGTGATGTGTTCAAACCATCGGGGACGTCTTCTTGGATTGTTTTTCCTCACGTCCCATGAAAAATTGTGTAAACACAGTGCAAAAACATTTCCAAAAACCTTACACCCACATTATAACATGGATCATGGACAAAAAGCAGGGACAGTTATTCATATTCATCCACTAATATTTTATTTCTCATGTGTTCCTTTTTTCTTAAACCCTGAAAGAAAAATACCCAAAAGAAAAACAACCTATTTGTGCTTAAAAATCTTTAAAAAACACTGTTGGGTTACAGTGACGTGTGAATGCGGAAAAAGGTTTACTAAAACAGCAGAAACAGACACTTTACCCGCTTCCACTGACTCGTTGTTCCACTGAAAAGAGGCGGTTCTTCTGAGCTTGTGAGGCCTTGCAGCTGAATCCTGCAGGAAGGAAACCAGCATGAACAACCAGACTGGGGAGAGTCTCAGACTGGCAAGCGTAGTAATACCAAGCAAGGTGGATGATTTAACTTCAGCTCTATGTTATAAGACTGCAGCAGGTCAGACATGTTAGTAGTGGGAATGAATAGTAGTAATGATAGTGATAAAAATACATGAAATAACCATCTTCAAGAAAAGATTCAGCTCTAATATTAAATTCAGGGACAGAATCAAATTATGACTCCCAAAAAACAAACTGTTCTTAAACATTAAAGTTCTAATAAATCGAAACACAAGAGTGAAAAAACAAACCCAAAACATCAGTAGTTGTGAATAATTCACTCCTTAGAAATACTAAGTTATTCCTAACTGTTTTACTCTTTTTATTTTATTATATTTTAAAATGAAATATAGAAATAAACATGTTTATTTCTCTAACACCGAAAAATCTCCCAAATGTGCAACAACAACGTAGTACAGAAAATATTAAAGTTCAACAATAAAGATTTATTAGGTGAATATTACCAGAGAAGTGATGAAACATGAACAAGTCATAAAAAATAATAAACGGATACAAGTATGTGGTTGTACATTTATTAGAACTAACATGTAGGTATGCATTTCCCAGCTGTTGTTTTTTTATGTAAAGGTTTATCCAATTCCTTTTGTTTCTCCATTAAATTCAAACCTACACTCAGGCACCGCAGCTAAGGTTATTATTGGAAAGAGATTATAATTATATTTGGATCAGAAATCCTTTTGGGGGTTATTTAAAAATAGTTCAGGAAAAAAATTATAGTTAGAGAAACTTTAGCTGTGACTTTTGAGATTGTTGTCATTGGCACATACAAAAAACTTTATGGAAAAGTCAAAAGACATTTTCTAAAACTAAAAACACAAAACTTATCAGCAGGAAAAACTCTTGAAAATCAGAAAAACAGTGTATATTAAAATAAAGATTTTCTATAGGTGTAACAACCTATTGAATATGAACAGATAACTTTTTAACAGTAAGTGAGTTTTTTGTTTTTAAGTTGATTCATTACTATGAATTCAAACATGGATTCATAATTTTCATAATAATCGTGGTATCCTCAAATCCAAATTCTTCAATTCAGTCTGCAGACTAAATCAGAAACTTTAAATCTAACCAATATAATTAACAAGTTTTAATTTGGAAAAGTTTGATGACATAAATGTGTTTCCCAGTCATAAAGGGACCAAAAATCTCATTTCCTCCCAAATGATGACCATTTATTATATCTTTAATGGATCAACAAAGAGGGAAATCTCCCTGCAGTCGCCTCAAGCCGTTTAATCTCCCAATAAAAGTTGTAATTATAACTCAGCAAAGCTGCTGCCACATCTTGATTACTTTTATTAGCCCAATGTTATGAAAAAGTAATATTTTTCTACTGCTTGTCTAAGTTTTAATCACCCGATTCTCCTCATGAGTTTTTTTGTTTTACAGGATATGTTTGTATCCTTTGGTCATTCATGCTCCTTCTGTTTGTTCTCCTTCCTTTGGAAACATAAAAATCTATGTAGGATTTCCTTCACTGTCGGTACAAAAACATCAACAATAGCTGGTGGGACTGTGAGCAGACAGACTCAGGAAATTCCTCTCAAGTGTGCATTCGCTTGTGTGCAGTTGGAATAACTTACAACTGAGTGAGTTAGGTGCAGGGGCTCAATTAGGTATGCGTGGACTCCGTCATCAAACATGCCGCTGCAGGCGGAGGGAGAGAAGGAGGAAGAGGCCGGTTGAGAAAGAGTGCAGGGGAGAGGCGAGTGTTTTCAGAGATATCCAGAGCACAGCCAGCTTTGATGTTCACTTACTGCAACCCGTTGCAGGTAGATAAGGCCACATGGGAGTTATCGATGCCCCTCACCTGGCCGTGGTAATAACAGTGCTCACCTCCCTAAAGGGGAGAAGGAACAAGACAAATGCAGCATCACGGCTTAATATGCAGATTGTCCAGTTTTTTGCACCAAACTCAGAACGTGTCACAAATGTCACTTCAGTTTACCTGAAGTGGATTTCTTTTTCCAGTGTTCAAGTCCCACTCCAATCATCTTTTGATCTATTTTTAAAAGCATTTCCAGTGGCCTTTTAATTATAATCAGGCTATTTTTAGCCAATTTGTTTTTTTTTAAACTGTCATATTCTAGGACATAGTTTCTGCAGAGCGGCAGAAGTAAATCAGAATATCGCCTCTGAATTGAGGACTTAACCAATGGCCCAGATCAAACTCACCCCCCTTACCGTCACCCAAAACTGAGTTTTCTGTTTATCTCCCGCTAGCTTACAGCCCCTCACATCCCCAACATCACATTGGTGTTGGAATAAAAATGGCGAGCAATATAAGAGCTATCCAGCCACACAGTTTCCAGCTATGACGAGGAATCGTGGATCTAGTTATCTGCAAGTAGTTTCTTTGTCATAAATACGATCTGTTTCAATCAAGTATTTTTTTTAATCTGCTCTTGATTTACAATTATTTGAATAAAAAATGCTCAGAAATATTATTTTAAACTACATTTTCTTAATCTATATCTTCCATCATCACAAAAAATGCCACAAAAACATGTTAGAAACACCAAAAACCCCATTTTTATCAGAGTGATGTTTCGTCTCGTTCTGTCCTGCTATCTTTTCCTGTGATGCTCATCTTGCTCCTTTACTGCAGTGCTTCCCGTTTCCTCTCCCCTTTGTCATGTGACCAGAGCTTCAGCAGGAGGCTGCAGGGGAGTGAGACCCTGCTGATTCAGCTACAGCATGCTCAGCCCAGTCCTGTGCCTGATTCAGCAGCAGCAGCAGCAGCCAGCACTCTTTCATCTGCTCTATCTGGACCGATACAGATCTTTTCTGTGTTCTGTCTCCACACAATACTGAACATTTTTGGCTGCTCGCATGCATTGCTCTGCACAAATAGAAATGTTAATTTTACCTTTGACAGAACAGGTTTTCCATCTTCATAGTGGATCTCCACATAGTCTGAAGACAGCAAGTCACTGAGAAAACGAAAAAAGACCCTGTTTGTTAAAGCAGAAAAAGGTATTTTTGCCACATTGGGTTCAACAATGAAAACGCAAAAAAGAAACCCCTTCTTTGGCACAAACATTGTGGTTAAAGAAAAATCTTGCACTGCTTCATTTGTCACTTCCACAAGACTAGTCATCACCACACTCTGTCTGGATTATCCAGCAAAACATTCCCGCTTTTCAAAATGGTCAGACGAGAATTTCAACCAAAAGATGATGACTTTGCATTGCCACAAAAACAACAACTCTGCTAAATGTGGAAACAAATGAAAAAGCTCTGGCTTTCAAATGAAATACCCTAAATTTATGGCTGTAACGAGAAACCCGATCGTTACAAATATCCAAAATTAGGAGCCAAAAAGGTAAAAAATGATTATGAGCCCGATCTTCACCTTGAAAGAGCTCCCAGCTGCTCAATCTGAGTCAGCAAAGCTCCCTGTTTCACACTCAGCCTGCTAGCTGACTTCAAGAGACTGCTTTCTGCCACAATGGCGGTTTTTCCCCCCCAAATAACCTTGCAAATCAACGACGCCCTCCTCTCTGTGCAGCATGATTGAGGAAATGGCAACAACAAAAAAACAGCAAAGTGACTTTGAGTGATGCTGAGCAGATTGTGAACAGGAAGCGCACCATTATGTCAGGGGAGTCGAGGCATGAGCAGCATCTCTGAGCGACTCCTGAGCTATTTTTAGCTTAAGGGCGGTGTGGGAAGAGCAGGCCATGCGCAGAGCACCCATGGATGACACACACTAAAGGTGTGAGTCTGCTGGAGAGTCGGTGAAAAGCATGATTGAGCGAGGAGGGAGTCCCTCAGTCATCGTGAGGGAGGCAGAGTACCTCACTGCAGCAGAAAATCACGAGAGAGACAGAACCAAAAGCTCACAGGGGGACGGAATGATGTGGAGTCTAGCATCAGATCAATGCCAAAATGCTGCCACACTGCTCATGCAGAGCAAAATCTGTCTTAATAAATTAAATGCTGCTCAAAAAGTTCGACAACATCAGAGTGAAAATACATTTTCATGATTGCTTTCAAGGAAAAAACTATTTCAGAGCTTTAAAATTCACAACACCCCCCTGCTACCACACCTGCAGCAGTAGTTTGGCAGGTAAAGCATCATCCACCAGCTCGCTAGCAAACATTTCTATATTTAGCTTGCAGCTTTAACACTAAGCAGAATTTCATCCCCTGTTCTCCCACAAAAAAACAGAGGCCCCTCGCAGATAACCTACCTGCAAACAGATGGGAGTCAAGGTCACAGGGCCTTTTGTGCAGAATAACATGTTTTTCGACACACCGCAGAGAGTGGGAGGATGGGAGATTATGATAATAAAAGGATGGAAAATAACATTTGCATAAATAAGAGCCTGTGCTCCAGACAGCTGTGCTATTGGCACCTAAATGACACTCAAAGCACTTCAAAAAAGGCTCTCTTTTTTTAAAAGCCTCTCCCTCATTATTAATACTGCAAAAAAGAAACTGTGGTTATATTTTAACAAAGCAGTTGGTTCTGAAAGCCAATCCTATGTCTCCTATACGTGCAGAGTGAATCGATATCATTGAGGGGTTTGAACGGGACGATTACAGCAGACCACTGAACAACTGTCCACTCACTTCCACACACGTCTATTAAGGCGTCTCCGCCTGCAGGCTGCAGTCAAAACCGGCTCGTAGCACTTAGGAGACAGCATTGAGTTTCAGCCTCTGAGCTTGCATTATCACCAGCTATAACGCTGCATTAATCACTGATCTGACACTGAACTGCCAGTGGGAATTACGTTTTACCTCAACATATATTTAATAACATTTTATAAACATGAAACACCCTGCTGGACAACTGTGAATTTTTTTTCTTTGGAATCTCCTTTACATTCACATATTTATGATCTGCATTCACATCAGTGCTTATTGTTTACCTTTTAATGCTTCATACAATAAATCTTCTTGTGCACAAAGGAACTTTTCAAAATACCTCCCTGTCAGTTTAACCTAAAAGTGCTTTTTTTTATTTTGGACATTTTTGTTCTGTTTTATTTTTAACCTTGAGAGTCTGAAACATTTGTCGGTCCTCCGGGGACACCCACACACTGCGTTGGTGCACAAAAAATTTGCTCTTTTGTCCAAATTTGACACGGCCCTGCTTTTATAATGCAGACGACACCTATCTAAGAAGACTTACTTGTTCAGCGTTAAATCCAGAACAAATCTGGAGCCAAACGCCTCTAACTGGAAACTCGCCTGGGCGAGGTGGACGGTCTGTGCAGGAGGAAAAGAGTGCAGTAAAAATCTGTCTCGGTCAACATCCTCCACAGAGTGATTGTAAATGGGGAGACAGGGTTCATGCAAAATCAATGCAGTCTTCAGGGAAACACATTAAGCTTCCTGTTAAGTAGCAGTAGGTTGAAATCAAAAGCAGCTTCTGTGCATGTCTCACCAATGGAAATGTGTGCGTGGGCTCACCTGTCCCTCTGTGGCTTGGTTCCTAGTCTGGGTGTTCAGATCATGATAGGTGCTCTCTGAGTCCTCGTTCAGGTAGTAGATCAGCCTGGAGGGGTAGGTGATGGTGTGCTCCACTGCATGCTGGGTTGCGTTGCTTGTGGCAGGTGCTGCAGTCGCCTGTTGCTTCAGCAGCGCTAACACTGCATCCCTCTCAGCCTTGTCCTCTACTCCTTGAAAATCTGCAAAGGAATTTCCCACCATGCATCAAAAGCTGCAGAAATGCACAGATCAGCTGCTGTCAAAAAAAGACTGGTGGCTGCTGAATGGAAACCTTCATGACAGCTCAGGCTGACGGCATTTAAAAAAACATGCAGTTAGATAACACAATCTAAATGTTGCACCTCACTCAAAAGGAATTGATCCTAAATGAGAGAAGAGGGAACAAAGATAGGAACAAAAGATGCAGAGAGGGTAAGGTCTGCCTTCATGCAGCAGCATCCTGGAGACATTTCAAACAATGCAGCTCTGTGGTTTTTGGAAAAACATGAACATGAGCCCATTATCGGACACTATTTCCCCCTGAACCCTGACGGTGAAAGGCCGAGAGTGACAAAGAGATGCCACGGTAACGAATACGCACCGGATGAGGCTAGAGATGGAGGGAGCCAGGGCGAGAGGATGCCGACGAGCGAAGTGGCCAGAAATATCAAATGCATGATTCATATTTGATTGTTGGAATATCTCAATGGCATCATAACAATGCGGTTAATATGTCGCGATCCATCGTGGCGATGCGATGGAGCTGCTGCAGAGGAGGAAGAGGAGAAGAAGGAGGAGAAAGGAGGGAGCCGAGAGAAGAAGGCGGTGGCCAGGCAGCCAGTGTACTGGAAGTCCTGCAGCAGGCTCCTCCTCGATGGTCCCGACCATGTCCTTCCCTCCTGCGAGAGGTCCCCGAGCCCCGACAGCAACCGGGGGAGCTCCGTCCGTCCACCGAGTGCACGCGCACGAGCCCGCGTCACGTGACGACCGGTGGAAGGCAGAAGGCTTAAATCTAAAATATCACCGTTTATGACGTGGACACATTCAACTAATCTCTTCTGTGTTTTTGTTTTTATTTTTGAATGTATCTTTTTATATATTATCTTATTATCAATCTGATTATTTTTTAATTAATGTTTATTTCAAAACCCCCCTCCCCTTGGGTTAGAATAGAATAGAATAGAATAGAATAGAATAGAATAGAATAGAATAGAATAGAATAGCTTTTATTATTTTCATTATAAAGTTACAACGAAATTTAGCAGAAACTCCAATGTGCAAAAAGACTACAAGAACAAGATATGGAAACAAACAGTAAAAATATTTCAGCAAAAGTTCCACAATTTGTTGAAAAATAATAATAATGATAATAATAAAATAAAGTGCTACATTTATTTTCTAATGAGACAGATTTCTTTTTACCACTTTTGCTTTAACAAAAAAATATTTTCCATTGTATTGCACTAAATGTTTGCTCTAATTTTTATCAAGACTATGACTTGTTTTGAAAATGGTACCTTGAATGGCGAATGGCATCTACTAATATAGACAGCCCTTATACCTTCCTCGAAGGCCCAAAGCGCTTTACTGTCACAGTCCCATTCACCCATTCACACACATACACACATTGGTGGCAGCTCCACTGCCTTACACAGACAGCGGAGCTGCAATGTGGGGTTCAGTGTCTTGCCCAAGGACACTTCGAAACAAGGGCGGGCAAAGCAGGAACTCAACCTACAATCAGAGGTTGAGAACTGTACCTCTGCACCACAGTTGCCTTTGTACCCTACTTGTCTAGAAGAAATTAATGTTGTATTTTCTGTCTTTTTTTAGGGAGATTGGAGGTTCACTTTTTATGTCGCTATAATTTTAGTTTGTAGATCAGCTTAGTGGGAAAAGATAACTCTACAACAAAAACCTTCATTGATTGTACTGTTGAAAAGCCATTAAAGTTTACCCATAACTTTCGACACGGGGGTGTGGTTGTGACAGAGCGGCAAAGTTGGGCGTCTCGCCATGCACACAAAAGTTGCTCTCACGTGCACATTCCTTGTCCGATCTCACTGAAATTAAATAGATTTGATGAAGCTTCCATTTTGAACCCATTGATATGACAATGTTGGACGAGCTATATAGCTCCACCTAGTTATTGCATGGGGCACGTTCTGCTCTGTCTTTTCTCTGTGCTTTGTCCGACGTGCATCAAATTAAAACTGAGCAGGTCTAAAGGAGGCTACCTTTGAATATTTTTTTTCATGCTATATGCAAACGTCTCTGTCCTTAAAGGAAACAGATTACAGCCCCCACCCCCATCCCCCGCCGACAGGCTGCTGTAATGTTAAATGTAGCTTGCAGCTCCAGAATGCAGAAGGAAGAACGACGCCAAACGGCTCGAGCAGGGCGTTGCTCGCGGGTAGGTCGCCCGTGCCAGGCGGCCGCACGTGCTCGGGCCCGCTAAATGCTACTTGTAGCTTTAATTCTGTTTTGAAGCCTTTATTCCAATAAAACATAAGTGACATTTCTTTTTTTTTAATTCATGGAAGTTGATAGTACCAGTTGAAGTTTATTTTGCTCGGTTTTGAATTTAATGTTTCTATTTTCTCATGTTTGCTACTATTTTATACTACTAACCTTCATGTTCTGCTGGTGACACAAGGCAGGTAAAGGCTTATTGCACAAAGTAAAACAAAAAATTGGTTTGTGTGTGTAATGATCTTGCACTTTAGAAGGATTTCTCAAAAATAACTCAAAAGGTGATTGGGTTGAGAGTCTTTTAAGACCTACACCAATCATCTTTGGATCTATTGTAAAAGCTTTCTTAGTGGTCTTGTAACGGTTATGCGGTTTTTTTTGCCAAAATCATGAAAATTCTGTGTCATCTTCTAGGTTAGTTCTGCAGAACGGCAGTTGTTTATCAGAAATATGCCTCTGAGTTGGCCTGGAGTATGCCAGTCCCAAATTTTCTATCATTCTTCAAGCTTTTCAAACCTCCAACCTAACATCACCGGTGCAATAAAAATGGTGAGCAATATTGGGGTTATCCAGCCGTACAATTTTGAGCCAGATGCCAGCTCAGATTGAAAAACAAAGATGTACAGTAGCCTACATGGATCTGTTTGTCTGCAAGTGGATGCATCAGAATGAAGCGGAGCGGGGAACTAGCCTGTCAAATGCAGCACCTACGTCACTGCTACAGACATTTTCCATCGGTATTTTTATGTGCTGATCCTGATTCACAACAATTTGAACCAAGAAATGCTCAGAAATTCAATTTAAGCTTATTTTTCTTAATGTATGTCTCCATCTTTAAAAAAAAAAATGCCACAAGAACGTGTTAGAAAACACAATTTTCATCAGGGTGAATGTTTATCTTTTTTTTGGATGATCCAACTTCCTCCCACAATCCAAAAGAGCAAGTTTGGAGAAATTGCCTGTCTGTGTCATAATGTGAGACATTCTGATGATACCGGAAGTCTCCCAAGGGCAACAGGGATGAGAGCCAGAAAACACAATTAATCAGAGTATTATGTTGTAGAACATAAATAAATGTATGATGCAAAAGCATCATACATTTATTTTAAAAATATATTAAAAAATCAATTCTGAGAACTCAACAAAAGAGATAGGAGGGGGTGAAGGTACTTGGGAAGTGCATCGGATCTCAAAAGAAAACCAGTCCCCAGTTTTATAAGTAAAAACCTGCATTGCAGAACCTTAAACAGCGAGTTTACCGTGGCTGCTCCATGGTTGTAATCTGCTCAGAACACAAGAGGCTGCAGCAGTTCAGCAGCAGGTCAAACTCGTAACTACTTAAAAATGCTGGGAAATCAGACATAAATGCTCAGAAGAGCAGGCATGATGAGCAGCATGGCTGAGATGGGATGGGGAAATGGAAGAGTGGAGATCAGACAGTAAACAGTTGCAGGTGGGAGTTGAGCAAAGCAGAACCAGACAAGAAATCACTAAGTGTACCCTTTTTTTTAAGGAAAATTGAGAACAGACAGAGGACCGCAGGAAAGAAAGAAAAAGAAAAAAAGTGCCTGAAGATGCAGAGAAAGTTATTTGATTCGAGAAAACATTTATTTCTCAGTTAGGGGCCAGTAACATTGCAGGACAAGTGGCTAATTTACCGGATTGGGACTGTTTCACTTATAATTTGCAGATTTCACAACTCCTCCGTGTTATTGCTGCTTCTCTGCCAACTATTTTGAAATATTAAGATTTGTTTTTGAATTTTACATGACACCACCTTCCTCACATGTCTGGTGATTCACAGTTCAAGTTTCTTCCATCACAAAATTAATTCTCCTTGGCAAAATAATTGAAGTTTATCTCATTAGTTATATTTTAACATAATTATGGCAAATACAGACCACTTAGTGTAAGAAATATACTGACTGAATACTTCTTCAGACTAAATTGTAACATTTCATGTTTACAATATACAGACATAAAAAGTATACTTCAAGTATACTGCTTCACTTTTAGTACAGGCATACTTAAATAGACTACTCTTTGAATATCGTAAAAGAGTGGCATACGGAAATAAGATAAAAGCAGCTGCTCACAATACACTAAGGAATTGCATCCTTCGGTTTAATTTCCCGATTTTTTTAATAATGAAATTTTAAACAATAAGACATTAATAAATAAATTAAGATCACAATTTCCTGATTGTGTGCTACGAAGCTTTCAGAGCGAGTCAGCACATAACCTGAACTCTGATCTGACTTCTTTCTCTCCTTCTGTTCAATTTTCAGTTAAAGTATAAAAAATTCTGCTCAACCAAACCCAACATGCACAGATTTCCATTGGGTTTATACCTTTGAAGTGCTCTCAGTGAAAAACTGAGCATTGTTTAGAACCACATGTTGGACCGGATCTTTCGTGCAGGAAACCTGCAGAGATTTTCTGCCCTTGAAGGCAGCGTGGTCCACCGTGAGACGAGAAAGCCTTTTGGGTTCCTGTGGTCTGCGATGCGACAAAAGCATGCCCTCCGGAGTCTGCAATTGTTAAGTCTGTCTAAGTTTACAAAAGTGAAAGACGGCTTTAGAGGAACTATACCAGTTTATGCAATTTGTGAACAGCAAATCATCTGATTTATGACTGTCTTTTTCAACATTCTTGTAAAAACATCAGTGTTTGGGATGGAGGTCCAAGTAGAAACAGATTTTTTTAGGCTAAATATATGATTAATATCTTTAGCCTTTTAACTGCTGTCTTAAATGAGGACTGCCTCTTTTATTTCTCATTACAAACTATTTGGAAAACAGTATTAAGAATTTGACAGAGCTAATAAATGTGTATGTACTAGCATCAAATTCAGCAGACATGAAAAACTGCCAAATAATGTCGTTAGACAGCAGCATAATACCTTTGAAGTCTTTTTTTTTCTAATTAAATGCGGGAGGAAAACAGCTTATCTGCTCATTTGCTTATTATTTTAGCATCAAATACTTGTATAGAGTGAAATTCTTTTGGTAAATGTATTGAAACTATGAATGTTGAGCAACCACAGAAAGAGGAAGATCAAAGAGGAAGTTCCTGGATGTAAGGAGCATGCAGAGGAGAGGGTTAAATGCACTGTAAAACAGGCCCATTAGAAATAAGTCAAACATTTTTTAACCCTTTGGCCAAAAAAAAAAAAAAAAAAAAAACTGCCAATGGAGTAAGAAATGGTCTTACAAAGAATACTCATTTTAAGAAAACAATTTTTATTAAAACCTTCTTTATAAGATTATTTTTCTAGTAAGACAGAGAATTGGTTACATTTCTGAAACAAGAGTATTTGAGGGGATGCTTTGTTTCTGTGACTCTTGAGAAAAGTGGCCAAAGTTTCAGAATATTAACACCTTTTATGAATGTTTTTTGTGTTTTGAGATTTTTACATTTGTTGTTTTGATTTCTATTTTACATTTCTCACATTTTTTCTTTCATCTCTTTCTTCTAATATGACACAATATGATTCGATAATATTCAATTTCGGATATATGATCTAAAGGAAACGTAGGACAAGATCATCAAAAAAAATATAAAAAAATAACCAAAAGGGAGTGAGAAGAAGTCAAAGCCTTTTAAACTCTCACCTCCATGCCCTAAACAAACTCATCACCACACCCAGTATACCCACTATCTATTATAGTCCTGTTCCCTTTCCAATGAGTACATCTTCAGATGCCCATATACACACACATGTAATTAAACATATATAAATATACACAATTTAAAACAGAAACATACATTCGACATTCATGTGTCATGTATAAACACTCATCTGGTTTAATTTAAACTATATTCCCCAACACACCCAAGTGCATCCCCATACAGTTTGAATTTATATACACAATTTCCGATATGTATGTGTGCTTATGTCTTACATATGTATTTAATGATCCTATTTTGATATTTGTTCTTAAACTCATTTGGACAAATGTAAACTGGTCCTGTTCCTCAGCCTTGCTCCAAATGTTTATGCACAAAATCGTTTTTTGTTTGTGTTTAATATTTTGATTATTCCTGAAAGTATATTTTCCCTCTCGTTTAACGAAGAATGGTTGTATATATATATATATATACTTTTTAGCGATATTGTTTTCTGCTTTGAATATTATTTGAGCTGTAGATTATTCTACCAAATCATAAAGTTTGAGGGTTTTTTTCTAATTGGAAAAAGACTTGAATGACAAAATTGTAACTGTTTCCCTTCTGACTTTTTCTAAGTTGAGTGTCAGAGTCCTGGCAGTAAAATAAATCTCTCCTACTTTTGTTTTCTTTATTTGGATCTCAATAAGAGATATTATAAAGCATCATGACTCAGATCCATATAATGCACTTCCTCCCCCAGATCTTTAAGTTTACATTTATGAATCAAAGTCCTCGTTTCTGTTGCCTAACACTAGAAATAAGTTCAAAGTTTTTCTAAGAACTAATCCAGCTACTATAGCAATGAGTTCCACCCAAGCAGAGGTAAAAAAAAAAAAAAGAAGTGCAGAAAGAGAAATGTTTAAACTCAAATCAGAAAAATAAACACTCAAAGAAGGCGGATTTCAAAGTTCTCATTTGGGGTGTAAAGGCTTGGGCTGTTGGTTTACCCTGAGGCCCCAGCCCCTGAATACGTTTTTTTTTCTTCTTCTTCTCTCTCTAGTTTGCGCCGTGGCGCGCCCACGGCACATCTGAACCACTGACAGTCTCGGAGAGGACAGAGTCACGGAAGGACTTCACTCGCAGCCCAGAAGAACCAGAGACTGAGGAAGGAGAAGCAGACAGAAAACCAAGCCGGCATCGGGAAACCTCCCAAAGCTGAGCAGATCTCAGATTTCCTCCAGGAGTTTCCCCCCAAACACCAGAAAGCTGCTGGTTTAGGTAAGAGGAGGTCTGCGCCTCAGTCAGAGCTGGAGAAAGAAAAGACATCTGGACTTTAGTTTGTTTCTAGGAACAAGCTGTAGATTTCATAGTAATTGTAGAAGTTGTTCACATTTCGATAACATCGTCATTTTCTTCGTAATGTTGTTTTTAAAAACATCCCCAGACGGTTTATTATAAATAATTGATAATTTAGCGAGTCAACAAAGCGCATGTAACTTTTTTTAAGAAAACTTTATTTGATTATTCATGTAAAAATCAGTTCAGGGTAATCAGAAAAGACCATACAAGTAAAATGAAAAAATACAAAATTAGCAGACCACTTCAAATAACAAATATTTTGCAATACTTGGATACATTCTTTTTTTTATATAATCAGAACAGTACGATGGTAAACAAAGGACATATTTTTTCACATCTATGAATAAAGTGACTTTTTTGCACCTATTTCAACTGAAAATTTTAAATACAATTCTTTATAAAATGATTTAAACTTTGACGAAAAGTTCCTTATTGCATTTTCTTATTGGATAACAAAAAGAAGTGCTTTAAAGGCAATAGATTTTGGAAATATTTCAAAAAGGAAGTGGTTTTTGTCTATCTCATCATTTACAGAATAGTGACTTACTTGTTTTCAACGCCCTCTTTAACGCTGTCATTTTTTCCATTTATGTATTTATTTGGATGATATTACGGGACATATTATAAAACTGCATTTAAAATCCTTGAAGTAGAAAAATTGTTTAATCATTTTCTTTCTTTTTGCTTTCCTCTGTCCCGCTTTTTCTAAATGGATGTTGACACAAAGTTACGGGGCACACCCAAGTCTTGCTTCCACACAGGAAGCTGGAACATCGGAACAACAGACAAATTGCAGTGTGAGGTGAGAACATCGTGTTAGGAGACCAGATTTAAGTCATTTGACGTAAAGTTCAACCTTATTACGAGGTTTTCCCTCCACAGATCAGCGGACAGTGGAGAGGCCACTTCTCTTCAACAATGGCTAGCTCTGCTGAGGATTACGGAAACTACTCCTATGAGTATTATCTGGAGAATGGCGACATTGAGGACCTTAAAGTGAACCACGAGCAAATGGAAACCATCCACATCATCTCAGTGGTCATCTACATCATATGCATTGTGATTGGGCTCATTGGAAATGGAACGGTCATTTGGGTGACCGCATTCAAAAGCAAAAGGACAGTAAATAGTGTCTGGCTGCTCAATTTGGCCCTGGCAGACTTTGTTTTTGTGCTTTTCCTGCCCTTTTATGTCGATTACATCCTGAGGGACTTCCACTGGAACTTTGGTGTGGCCATGTGCAAGATGAACTCATTCGTGTTGTCCATGAACATGTACGCCAGCGTCCTTTTCCTCACCGTTATCAGCATAGACAGATACGTGTCACTGGTGCATCTGAACTGGTCTCAGAGATGCCGCACAGTGCAGAGAGCCTGGTCCGTGTGCTGCTGCATCTGGATGCTGGCTGCCTTCCTGAGCTGCCCTGCTCTCATTTTTCGTGACACCGTGCTCTTGTATGACAAAGTCGTGTGCTTCAATAACTTCCACATACACAATTTACACACGGCTATGACGATTCACATTTCCATGGTGGTCATGCGGACGACTGTGGGCTTTTTTTTGCCGTTTACAGCTATATGTGTGTCTGGCATTTTTCTGTCTGTCAGGGTCAGTCAGTCTGGGGGTTCAGTTTGCAAGTCCAGTTTTTCCAAAACCATCACGGCCGTCATTGTGGCCTTCTTTTTGTGCTGGGCGCCTTTTCATATTTTCAACTTGCTGGAGTTGTCCATCCATTCTTCCAAGGAATTCCACAATATCCTAAAATCTGGCTTACCACTGGTCACCAGCTTAGGGTTTTTTAACAGCTGCCTCAACCCTTTGCTTTACATGCTTCTAGGCAAAAAGGTGCGCCACATCCTGAAGCGTGCCTGTCTGGACATCACCAAGAACTCCCTCAGAGAGCTCAGCCAGTCCATCTCCGCCACAGAGATGGAGTCTGTGCCCGCCGTTCCTCTGGACGGACTCCCAGACGAGCCTGTGGCTTCATCAGAGCTGTGACAGGAGTCATCCTCACCCGTGTGAAGCTGTCCTTGAAAAAGAGCTTGTGGAAGACAACTATTCCTTTATCAGCGGTGAACTGTCTCGGCTCGAAGGTCAAGATTTCTCTGCTTTGTTTCATTTTGGTTATTTTATTTGAAAATTCACAGAAGAAAGACCAAAAAGTGGTCCAGTCGTCAGTCTTCATCCATTTCAGTTTTATAGGTAGAACATTTCATTTTTTTAAACTATTGAGCCACAAATGAGTTGATTTGGACGTCTGTGCAGAAATCTCCATGGCAACTATTCTGTCCAGTCTTTTTTAAGTTACTAATAGGATAACATATTTTTTCCTCCTGATCATTAGTTATTATTGATTAAAGAATGTTTTAAACAGAATTTAATATTTGTAGCATGTATATCGCTGATATAATAAGCACATTAAATGTATTACAAAATATTTATGCAAGTTTCTATTTAAAAAAAAGGTTTTTAATTTTAAAGACCCACTCCGATCATCTTTTGATTAGTTGTAAAAGTGTCCCCAGTGGTCTTTTAATTATGATTATGAAGTTTTAAAAAGCAACTGTTGTTTTCTTGGACATACATTAGAAATGTGCCTCTGATTTGCGAGTGGGATGGTTGGCGCAGAGCAACCTCCCCCTTCCTTTTTCCGTTGCTGAGAGCACTCTGTTTACATGCTCTCCCGCTATTTTACAGCCCCTCACACCCCCAACCTAACATTACCGGTGCAACAAAAAGGACAAGCAATATTGGAGCTATCCGGCGGAAAACGAAGACGAACATGGATCTATTTGTCTAAGTAGATGCATCTAAGGAGCGGAGCAGGGAGCTTGTGTGCTTTGACATCACAAACATGCACTTTTTTAAGCAGCATGTTTTTGTCTACGCCTGATTCCCCACAATTTGAACAAAGAAAAACTCAGAAATGCAGTATTTACCTACATTTTTTATCCCTTGTGCCATCTTAGATGACCCCATCCTTACATTAATGTGTTCTCCCTACCACGACAAAGGTGGATAAAGGTGGAAAGATTTCATGTAATCCATGGACACCAGTGAAGATCACAAATCATTGAAGAAAAAAGGTTCAGCGCACTGTCTAGTGGGTCTAGATGACCCAACTCTCAATTGTAAAGTGCCTAGGATAGCACAAGGGTTACACATCCTCAGAAATATGCCCCAAAAAACACTAAAAGCACAATTATATATCACAGTGGGTCTTAATTATGTTTTTGTTCCCCAAAACATTTATATTGTTTACTTTTTAATAATAAAAATACTTCTTTTAATCTCAGTTTTGTTCCTTTTCTTTGTTTTTGTGTTACATAAAGTTCAACTTTAATGTTTCATAAAGTTTCCAAAATGGAAACAAGATGTAAAGTTTTACACAAGTTAAAATGTGCAATTCCTTCATTCTCTATAAGGATCTCATTACCAATTCAGACATTTCCTGTGCTTTCTTTGAAGTTGACCCAGACCAGCAGAAACTGTAAATGTTTGCTCAGAGGCTGCCATATGTGCCTGCAAAGAAAACATGAGCAGGCAGAAAGGAATTTGGGAATTTTTTGCTACAAGAAGTCAGCATTTGTGACACATTACTAGAAAACATTTTTGAATAGCTGCATTGCATTGATTTTCTTCTTTAACTGAACTAAAACATGTGGAAGAGATGACACAGATGCAGCCTTTCAGGCATAGACGGGATGTAATTAAATACACTTTTAAGGAATGTAAGAAATACTACTTTTAAAACTAAATCAACAAAGGAATGGAAATGGAAAACAAACCCAAGACAAAACAAAATAACAAAAAGTGGAAATTAATGAGTGATGCAATGAAGATAAGACACAAAAAACAAGAATTGTAGGAAAACAAGTGGGGGAGGGAAAACAATAACAGGACATATTACGATATGGTAAACAAAAGAAGAAATGAATGTTTGAAATATGGAATTAAATGAAAACCTTCACTTTTTTATAAAATAAAATGTCTACACATACACATAAATGATGACTGCTGCATATTTTTTGTGACTGATTTGTAATAAATTATACACCAAAGAATATATATCTTTTAAATTTAAAGGATATCAACTTAATATTGTGATAAAATAATATTTATTAATAAAATAAATGAACTGATGTCTCTTAAAATAGTTCTTTAAGCTTTTTAATGTGAGAATTTATCAAATAAATTCCACTTTTATCTCTAGTTATGCAAAAACAGCTTTTTATCATCCCAAAAATGGCATTGAATAGAATTCTTTTTTTAAAATAATATTTAATTGAATTCTGAACTCGTGGATTAAAGTCGCATCGATTCCGTTTTTGGGAGGGACAACAGTTATTGGATCTTGATGTAAAGAGTTATGATTATTTTGTATTAAAATATTGTCTAGCTCCAGCAAGAAATATGCGTCCAAGAATATTATTGTATTAAGCCTAAAGAAATGTTTTCAGTTTAAATCCTTTTACTACACTGTTAAAGTGTAAATGAGAACGTGTCCCTCCAATTCAGATTAAGGTAATCCGTGACGCAGCAGGAAGGCTGCACAATCTGTGTAAACACTCCGAGAACTCTGGTTGGGTAAGTAAACCACATCAAATAAATGTAAAGGCAGTTTGGATCATCTATAAACTAGCTTTTTATCTATCGCTAGCTAAAGCTGTAACGGTTTTTAATTTAAAGTAAAGAATATTTAACTGCAGAACCATAATATCTCTAGTATTATCTCATTTTGTAAACCATATGAGCTAGCTACTTCTTGTTAGCCGCGTGGGTAATTCAGATCACGTTTTTTTTTTTTTTTTTTTTTTTTAGCATTTATTGTTTTCTCCCGCGTGCATGTTTCTTGTTGCTAATAACGGTTGATGGTGTTGCGTTTTCAGCATGTTGCGTTTCCCTGTTGCGGGGCGCAGTCTTTTTCAAGCGGTTGTCCCCGGAGGGGGTTTGGGTTTGTCTGCATCTCATAGTAGTGGAGGTAGGGGGTGTCTGTGTTTTTATTAACAACTGTGCTTTACTCTGGCGAAGTTCAAAGGTTTTAGGTGCTGCTTTGCCCTCCTTACTTTGTTCTACTAGATGGATTAAATGTAGGATGATTACAGATTTGTTGGATACCAGGCTGTTGCAGCCTAAAATGAACCAGTTAGGGTTGTGCCGCCTCTTGGATTAGAAGGGTCTGCAGAGCCATTTGGTCCAGTTTCTTACCCAAATTCTCATTTTATGTTTAGGTATATAGACTTTTTTTGTTGTTGTGGGCATTAAGTCATTAATTTAATTTATCTAAATTATGCTACTATATTTTTACACAAACAACAACTTTAATTTTTATTTTGACAGCATCCCATCCAAGTTCCTTTCAAAATAAAACACACCCTGTGTCAAATAAGATCTTCCTGTTTCAGCAGATTTATTAAATTCAATAAAAGTAAAAAAAAAAAAAAAAAAAAGCAAAGTCAAACATGGCATTTTCTGTCATTATGGATGAATGGACAGTAGATTAAACCTTCATTTTAACATGTTATGTGACATGTTTTATACTCTAATCAAAAATGGCAAAACTTAATCTACCAAAAGTACAAACCCATATTTTATTCAAATAGTTTGCTTTTTTTATTCAAAGCCAAAGAAAGTCACAATAAAAACTGCAGTAGATTTAGCTCCAGAGCCTCAGATTGCAGACTCCTGGATTAGAAGGACTGAATTGATACCAGCGTAAAATGTGTCTGATTCTCTGCAGCCTGCACTGCAACGGCAGCAGCAGCTGCCAGGTGCCTCCTGGAACCTCCTGGAGGTGTTTGTGGATGGAAAGCCTGTTATGGTGGAGCCAGGAACTACTGTGTTGCAGGTAACGTAGGAATTTCATGGTATGCTCTAAGACGGTACGTTTTATGTACATCTCAGGTAGTTGATATTTGATTCAACTCCATCACAGGCGTGTGAAAAGGCAGCTATGCAGTCGCTTCTGCTACCACGAACACTTGTCAGTTGCTGGAAACTGTTGGATGTCTTGTGGAGATTGAGCAAGTTCCAAAGGTAGTTTTTTTTTCCTCCTCCTGTCCAGAATGCCATGCATTGTCAAAATAAAAAAGGGGGTCTGCTTTGCTTCCTAGCCAGTGGCTGCTTGTGCAATGCATGTTATGAAAGGCTTGAACATTTTAACCAATCCTGACAAAACCAGGAAGGTTTGATCAGCAACCTTCCTGGTAGCACAAAATGTTTGATGCTTTTAGTTGAGCTATAAAATCAATTTTCTGTCAAATAAAATGTTTCTTTTTATTTTTACAGAGAGGGTGTCATGGAGTTCCTCCTGGCTAATCATCCTTTAGATTGCGACAGAGGGGGTGAATGCGATCTACAGGTAAATCAAAGACGGGCTTTTTAGTTTTTGTTTAGACGGACTCGGTTCTTAGGTTTAGTCTGTGTTTATGTGAAGGACCAGTCCATGCAGTTTGGCCGCTTCACAGAGGGTAAAAGAGCTGTGGAAGACAAAAACAACAAAAACCATCATGACTGGCTGTATACAGTGCACCCGCTGTGTGCGGTTGGTACACGTTGAGTCTTAACCAAGTCGCTTTGAAGGTGGAACTCTTGCTTTCTGCAGTTTTGCCAGTGAGATTGCAGGCGTGGAGGATCTTGGCACCACTGGAAGGGGCAACGACTTGCAGATTGGCAGCCACGCGGAGAAGATGTTCATGTCCGAGTTGTCTGGAAACGTTATCCATAAATGCCCAGTTGGAGCCCTGACATCGAAGCCATACGCTTTCACGGCTCGCCCATGGGAGACCAGGTTTCCCTCTATAATTGTTAACAGCACATTAAGGACCCACTCCAATGAAAATGTTGTTTTTGGTGTTTTTATCATGTTACTGTGGCATTTTCTTGACGATGGAGGACATAAATATAGAAAATTAGGTTTCAAATAGCATTTTTTAGTATTTCTTTATTCAAATCGTTGTGAATCGGGAAAAAGAGCTTACTTGTGACGTACTTGTAGACGACTAGATTCACGTACGTCTTTGTTTTCCTCTTCTGAGCTGGCATCTGACTCACAACTGTACGGCTGGATAGCTCCAATATTGCTTACCATTTTTGTTGCACATGCAATGGTAGGTTGCAGGTGTGAAGGGCTGTGAGCTAGGAAGATTGCATGGAAACTGAGAGCTCTCATTTATGGGTGATGGGAAAGGGTTGTGTGGTTGCTCTGCGCCAACAGTCCCCGCCCACAACTCAGAAGCCAATTTTGAATGAACTCCTGCGGCTCTGCAGAAACTATCAGCTAGCACTAGAACGTCCGTAGGGCAGCCATTTGGCTTTTCTACCTATAATGTCCAAGGGACAGCCAAGTGGCTGGATTAGTTAAAATTTACATTCCCAAAGAGCAGCCTTCAACATAGTTTGCACATGAACAGCACAGCCATTAGGTTGTTCTTTTGGCATGCAAAAAGGACAAGCCAAGTGGCTGCGCAAGTTTTCACTATTTCCCCTCACCTCTGTCACTTCTAGTAAGAGGTCACCACAGTTTGGTTTTTCTTTTTTGGCTGAGATTTATAGTTCATGCACAAGAGACACTTCTTTACCGGCATAGTGCTGAAATGTTGAAGCAAAGAAATCACGTGGTCAAAGTCATATCTTCAACCCACTATTTGTCTGCACATACTTGGTACTGCCCCACAATCTCCTTTCTGCATTTGCCACATGGTATAAGTTTTATCCCCCCCTCACAAGGAGCATGGCAATGAACCCCATTAGTTCAGGGAGGGCCATGAACCAGCTGTCATCTTCTGTCTGACGTTCATGCTGAACAACACAGTCCCGAATAGTCTGAAGCATGTTCAGAGTGAGGAAACACAGGAAACTCTGTAAGCTAGTCGACACCGTACTTCTGACCAAAGCAGTTGGCTCTTCCTCAGCAGTGTAACATTCAATTGTGCTGTGATGAAGAGGCCTCCCAGCCTTTTCTGAATGCCACATCATGCCATCTTTTGCTTTTTCTGTTGGCACAGTGTGTCTCCTCTCTGTCGTCCTCTCTTTTCTGATGGCAATGAAATCTCCTCATCTGTGATCTGATTTCTTAGATCTGAGCAATGAAAACCTTCAGCAATATAAAGATAAATGTTTTTTCACTTGTTTATTTTAATTTTTTGGTTTTTGTTGAATTCTAGTTGAAACTATAAATTCCAAAACATGTCAAATAGGCCTCCTTTGCCTCCCCAGTCCAAGAAACATGTGGTTAAATTAAATGACTAAATTTCTCATAGGTGTGTATGTGAGTGTGCCTGGATATTTATCTATGTGGCCCTGCAATGGACTGGTGACCCATCCAGGGTTTACCCCTCCCCAGTTGCTTGTGACTAGCTGGGATGTGCTCCAGCAGACCCCTGTGATCCTGACCAGGATGAGCACGCACAGAAAATAAATGGATAGACAACTGCTAGAATCAGCAAATGAGAACAAGATGTTCATGAAATCTTATCAAAAGAAATATCAGTCTGAGTCCAGCTGAAGGAATATCTCTTCTCCCTCAGAGTCAAATGGGTTGACTTGCTCCAGGATAATTTTCAATGACTGCTCAGGGTAGTAAAATTAAGGCATCTTGGTTTTTCAGTTGACAAACTGGGAGTCAAAGTTTGTCAGAGCTTGGAGGCTCTTTTGAAGCAGAAAAACCTCCCCCACCCTGATCTGAGTAAAGAATGTGGTTAGCTAGGACATGTCTTCATCCAGATGATCAGGTAGTTAGTGCTGCATTTACAAATGAAAGGTGGCTAATTGAAGGCTGTTGAATTAGTCATTTCGAGCCACCCAGCCATTTGGCTGTGCTCTGGACGCTGCAGGGGGAGTGAAAAATCCTGGGCGTTCTAGTGCTAGAAAACGACACAGGTCTTTTTGAATTTTGGCTGAAAACAACGTAATCATAATTAAAAGACCACTGGTAACGCTTTGAAAATAGATCAAAGAAAATTGGAGTGGGACTTTAAACCAGAACCATTTGTGATCGTTGTTTTCTTTTGTCTTCAGGAAAACTGAATCCATTGACATTCTGGATGCTGTGGGCAACAACGTCGTGTTGAGCACGCGGGGCGGAGAGGTCATCAGAGTTCTGCCTCGCCTCAACAAGGCCATCAACGAGGAGTGGGTCTCGGACAAAACCAGGTCCGCCCCTTGTCACATCGCAGGCAGGTTTACGGGCTCCTGCGTCTGTCTGCCTCATATTTCAACCTCCTGTGACAGGTTTGCCTATGATGGGCTGAAGCGACAGAGGCTGACTCAGCCGTTGGTGGAGGATGACTCAGGGCAGTTGGTGCATGCGTCCTGGGAGGATGTGCTTGCACAAGTGGCTGGAGCAGTAAGCGGTTTTCAACATGAAAAAATAAAAGAATGTGGTTTTTGATGCAGCTTTATTGAAATGACATGTTTTGAAAGTTGCAAGGAGCTGAAGGACAGGATGTCACTGCTGTTGTTGGAGGCTCTGTGGATACAGAGGCTCTCATTTGTCTGAAAGACTTGCATTTGAAAAGCGACAACCTGTGCACTGAGGAGGTTTTCCCCACGGCAGGAGCTGGGTGAGGCTGAGTAAAAATAGAAAAAGAACTGTTTCCACAGTTTGATCACCACTGAAAATAGATTCATTTTGGGCTTGTTTAGGTCTGACTTGCGTTCAAACAATCTTCTTACCACTGGCATTGCTGGGTTTGAGGAAGCGGACCTGCTGTTGCTGGTGACGCTATGAGGCTCCTCTTTTCAATGCACGAAAGGTGAAAAAGATTCTTTAAAAATGAGAAAAAGAATGTAACAAAAATGGTGTTTTAATGTAAACTGCTGCAGCTGGCTGCACAATGATTTACATGTGGCTCTGGTGGGAAAGCCAGTGGACCTCAGTTACACGTATGATCATCTGGGAGAATCTCCCAAAGTTCTAAAAGAAATTGCTTCAGGAACCAGGTGACACAGTTCAGTCTGAGTAGTGATCTAGAATGTTTCTCTAACAATGTCCAACCTGTTACAGGCTGTGGCCAAAGCGAAGCACCCTGTTGTTGTAGTTGGCAGCAGTTGCCTGCAGGAGGATGGGGCTGCAGTAATGGCTGCCGTGTCCAGCATCGCTCAGAACGCTCACGTAGAAGACACGTGGAAGATAGTCAACGTGCTTCACAGGTGATGCGTTTCCAGAAATGTCAGCACCAGCATGAGCTTCAGAAGGGATTTCCAGAGTAAGACATGCTGTTTGCCTTTGTGATCAGGGTGGCCAGTCAGGTGGCAGCACTTGATCTTGGGTACTCAGGGAGAACCCACCCAAAGTTTTGTTCTGATTCTGGCTGCGTTACCTGGCAGGATTTCCCAGATGGCATCTTGGTTATATATGAAGGTCAACTTTTTGTTTTGTTTCTTTTGTATCTGGTCGGTCTATTGTCTCCAAGAGTTACTGATTCCAAAATAGATTCCGGTTCTGCACACCCTTACTTGTTTTATCAAGTATACTTGAGTGAAAGTATAGCAAGTCTACATTGTAGTGTAGGAAGTATACTAACTTAAAATGTCTTCAGACTAATTTGGAACATTTTAAGTTTACAAAATATAAATAATCCTCCTCCGCAATGAAAATGTGTCCTCTATAGAGGCATTTCTAAACCAGAATATCTCTAAACCATCACATACTACTGAATGAACTCCTTTTAGTATCTACCAAGAACATTTGGAGCTTTTCAATGATACCAAATGTGAAGGGGCGGGGCTCTGGGAATTGTAGTTTTTGGTGGATTATTAAAAAAAAGACTGAACAAAAATTATTTTCTCTGGTAATCAACTAGCATTTAGTCCAGCGCAGTGATATAAAACATTGGAGTTATGTGACCGGAACTTCTTTTGTAGGTGTGCATTAACTCTGTGGATTATCACTTTTTAATCCACACTCAGCAGCCAATCAGAATTGAGTATTCACCCGGACCGTGCTATAAAAAAAGAAACGTCAAGTATACTGCCTCATTTTTATGTAAATACTAAGTATATTGGTATTTACTTAAATTGGTAAATAGACTACCTTTAGCTAGGGACATACAGAGTGGCGTCTCAAACCCAGGAAAATTCCCTCAGTGGAGAAGGCCAATAAACGATTTGAAAGATGTGAAAAGTGGGTGAAGCTTTTTCTCCATGACTCAGCTAAAACTGAAATGAGATCAGAGTTAGGTGGAGCAACAGTTGAAGTCAATCTTTCCACTTCAGCAGCAGGAGGAATCCACAGCATCAACATTTCAATACTTTTCTTACAATTACCCAGGTCACCATGCCGACGTGGGGGCCCCAATAGTGGACATAATTCTCCCCGGCGCTGCTTATACTGAAAAATGCGGCACCTACGTGAACACAGAGGGCCGGGCGCAGCAGACCAGAGTTGCTGTGACTCCTCCAGGCTTGGCCAGGGAGGACTGGAGGATCATCAGAGCCATTTCTGAGGTTCACTAGAGAACAGTGTCAGCCTGTTACGTTCAACAAAATAGAAGGCTTGAACTTGTTGTACATTTCTAATGAAGCTTGCAGGAGTGAAACTACCATACGACTCTCTGGATGAGGTGCGGAACCGACTGGCAGGAGTTTCCCCAAATTTGGTTGGATATTACGACAATGAGGAAGCCAACTACGCTAAACAGGTTGCTGAGCTGTTTAAGGTCAGCATGTACCTTACCTACACTTTGCCTGCATTCAACAGGCTGAGAAGTCAAGCGCAGCTGGATGTGCGGTGAATTTCTCAGTCTGACATGCTGTTCTGCTTGATGTTATTGTCCGCCTGCCCCCCATCTGTTTGAGACAGTCAACCAGGCTCTCCTAACAGAACCTTTAGTTCCTCCACAGCTTACCGTGAGAGACTTCTATATGACAGGTGGGTTTATCAGTGATCCAAACGGAGAATTAAAGGTCTTGACTTTTCATTGATACTTCTAATTTATCACATTTTTTAACATTCAGTTTCAACATTTTTCTTTATAGACCCACTCCAATGAAAATTGAGTTTTGGTGTTTTCAACATGTTCTTTTGGCATTTTTCTGATGATGGAGGACATATACTGGACCTGAGCTTCATTGTGACGTTGAAAATACGATGGGAGGGCCACAGGTTCCCTGCCCCGCTCCATTCTGATGCATCCTCTTGTTGACAAATAGATCCATATACGTCTCTGCTTTCCTCGTCTGAGCTGTGCATGGCTGAACAAAGCCAATGTGGCCATTTTTATTGTATGGATAATGTTAGGTTGGGGTTGTGAGGGACTGTAAGCTAGCAGAGAGGGTAAACAGAAATGTTTCTGCAACAGGGAGGGGAATTGGGGTCGGGGTTGCTCCATGCCAGTGGTCCTATCCACAACTCAAGAAATTGCAATGAATTACTGCCGCTCTGTGTGGAAACTATGTTCTAGAAAACAACACAGATTTTTTGAATTTGGCTAAAAATGGGATGATCATAGTTAAAAGACCACTGGGAACCCTTTTACAATCGATAAAGAAATCATGGGGGAGTTCAAATCTTTAAAGAAAAGTCTCAAACAATGAGTGTCAGAGTAAGCATTTGGATTTATTACAGAGCTAACCAAACAAATTGTTTGAAATGATCTATTTACAACCTGCCCTAACCTGTTTACAAAAAAGAATTTCCTATCATAATAATAATATCTAGTAAATGATTATTTTACAAGTCATGGGATGAAACTCATATTTTTGCTCTTAGAATACAAAGTCATTTTTTAATTACGGTAAATAAAATATTCAAATTGTTTATTACATGTGTGTCATGTGAAATTTAAGAAAACTGGTTCTTTAAAACAACAAAATCTGGGAAAAAAGAGATATGGAAAGTAGTAAGGACAGATGACTGACCCTAGTTTTTGATGACACAAATATTTGTGTATGCACCAATTTTTGTTTTCCAAAAAAGAAAGAAAGAAAAAAAGAAATTTGATGTATTTCTCATAATTTATGTGAAGGTGTAGTAACCCAACTCACCATCAGGAGGGTTATTCTCAATGCAACACTGCACACTGATTATGAACTACCTTAATGTGTATTCATCAATGCTTTGTATATAAATATGGATTTATTCCTTTTGTTCATATTTACAGTTCTGCCTCTTTTCAATCCTTCCTGTGTCCTGTGTTTTATCTATAGATCCTGTAAGCAGAGCCTCCCAGACCATGGCCAAATGTGTTAGAGCTGTTACAGAAGGAGCACAGGCTGGGATTGAGCCAGCCATGTGCTCAAGATAAAAGGACATCTTATTGCTAAAAGAAAAAAAATGTGCACAAATTAGATATTTACACACTCATGTTAAGTATTAATATTTAATTATCTTTGATTATTTGTATATTTTAAGTGTAGGAATAAAAAATTATAATAGTATAAAAAATTGTCACATTAGATTTGCCATACAGACAGATTTAACTTTTAAAGCTAGATAGTTGACTTTTCTAACTTCTCAAAGTTAGAAATATTTTGTCTTTCTGTTAAAGTTCCTACATTATAATTATTAAAATATATTTATTTTAGAATGAGATCAAAGTTTATATTTAAGGAACAGTGTTTTTGAAATGTGAGATATTTTTGTGAAATGAACTCTTCTTTTTCTTCTTCTTTTCAAAATAAAATTCTAATTGTTTCTTGTGTTTTCGGTGATATGACTTGACCAAACTTTTCAGACAGGATTTGCGCTCGTCGTGTTTTTTGTCTGACACGGGCTGCCCTGTCAGTGAACAGCACGCGGCAGTCAGTGTGTGTGGCAGCAGGGCTGATAACACATCATGTGGATGACAGTCGTGCTCCAGGTGGATTTTTACACTCTTTAACATCAATCTGCCTCAATTTGTCAGTTTTCAGCGTGAACATCTGAAACTGCACAGTCCTTCACAAAAACTGTAACATGCGCCCCGATCAGTCATTTACAGGATCCCGGCACACCAAAGATATTTTAACAAAGTTGAGTTTCCAATATGGTAGGAGAGGTTGTTGTTGTTGAGCGGATTGTTGTCATGTCCCCGCAGTGCCTGTAGTGGTGCTGTGATGAGTCTGCCTTGGACCCAACAAAAATCCTAGGCAGCCTACCTACTGCTTGTATTCGCTGTGGATAGTCTATTTTTACATTCACCGTTATTTTCAAGAGAAATCCAACTCGATGAAGACCATCGCTAACAACCTATCTGGACGATCGATGCGCAAATAGCCTAGCTGATTCTATTAGACATTTCAGCGGTCCGTCTGGAGCGAATACCTTTGGCAGCCTATACCAATTCAAGGTAAGCGAAGTAGTTCACAGCCGCGGCCTTGATTTCTGAGCGGAGCGCTCTCCGCGGGCTTCGGTCGGTAGGCGCATTTACTGGAGGCCGCCGCCCCTGCTAGGTTTATAGGCCGCCCTATGCATTATTTATCTTACAGCCACACATACTTCTACAGTATCACGAGTGCCTGGTAATAAATACTCATTCGTGGCACTTCTATCTTTAATATCCCGATAATGCCTAACTGAACCATGATGGTACTCGGAATTCATATCGATTAGTGCGAAGGCCTTAGAAAATAGGCCTAAAGCCTCGAATGTATACCCTTTGTTTGAAAGTATTTGACCATAATATTTATAAAAGTTGAATCGAAAAAAATATACCTTTTATTTTATGACTAATTTTGCATTTATCAATGTTAAACTAAACGGGAACTACACCCTTTATAGTGTTACCATTCGCTGATATTTCCGTTTCCTGGTTAGCTACCGCCTACCAATTTGTGTTTTTAGCTTTGCTAGCTAATTAGCAAATATGACTTTTTGTTTTTTTCACCCACGAGATCGTTTGTTTGACTTACTAAACTTATTGCACATATACTCTTTAAATAAATACAACGACGCCTGCTGCACGTATATTTGTCTAGTTTGTTATAGTAAGAACTTTCACAGCTGTCTTTTGGTTTCGGTGCTACGCTAGCTGGCTAGCTCCCCGGAAACCAGATGTGGTCATCGGTAACCCACGTTAGTTTACTTCATGACCCGTTCCCTGCTCCTAAAGTTATATAAATGACAAATGCTTATTTAAACTACACATTCCCAATGTGTCCCTTCGTATACCCATTTCCTTTCTGTGAAACTTACAACCAAAAAGTCAAACGCAAATGCTCACAATTCACCGCGTTTTGCTGTTCATGGATTTCTGGCTTCCTGTGGAGTTTAATTAAAAAGAGCATCAATAACGCAATAAGCCATACGTGTGACTTTTTAGTAATGCTGTGTTAACCTGTTTTATAATTACACACAAGTTTTCTGAGCTTATTGGACCAAACAGCACACCGGCTTTCTTTTCACGTGTGAAATATTAACTTAATGTCGCATGATGTTGTTGCTACATACTTATCAATTGAATCGTAATTAATTTTCAAAATAAAAGTTTATTTTCTTCATTCGCAGCCAGGTTTTTGCGCTTTAGAATAGGTAAAGTAAATTTGTATTGGTTTCAGTTCATTCAGCCAATGAATGTCCTTTTGCAGGGTAATACATTTTTTGCATGTTTACAGAGAATAAAAATGTGTTTTTTAGCTTTACATGATTAGTCTTGGTTACTTTTATAAAGTGAAGTTGAAAAGTTTTTAAATGTAATCTCTATCCCATCAGCTGATGTCAAGGACAAGAGTCACGTGATGTATGAAGGCAAACACATACACTTCTCAGAGGTGGACAATAAGCCGTTGTGCTCATATAGTCCGAAGCTGTGCAAACAGCGCAGACTAAATGGGTACGCGTTCTGCATCCGGCATGTTCTGGAGGACAAGACGGCTCCCTTCAAGCAGTGTGAATACGTGGCAAAGTACAACAGCCAGCGGTGTACCAACCCCATCCCAAAGTCTGAGGATCGCAGGTTTGTGTGTAAACAGCACTAAGTTGAACTTATACAACTTTTCACTTTCATCTTGAGGTGTCTCCATCATTTTCAGGTACTGCAATAGCCACCTGCAGGTTCTTGGCTTTATACCGAAGAAGGAGCGGAAAAAGAAGCACGATGCTTTGGAGGAGATGCGCCCTCGAGCGCACTTGGAGTCAGTAGCTCTAAACATAACTGTTCCCTCTTTAGTTCTGAAAGCTCCCAATGGCATTGAGGACCTTCCACCATCTCCCCCCTGTGCACGTCTGTTACCCCTCCCCGACGGGGAGTTACTGGACCCTTTTGCCTTTTACGAGGATGATACAGATGGGGACGAGGTGGGCCCTGCTCGAAAGGGCAGTGCTTTGAAGAAAAAACTACAGAGTCGGCTGACGCATAATCAGAAACTCTGTCAAGACGCCAATTTCCAGCCACCTCCTGAGCACTTTACTCCCTCCCCCATCCCCCGGGCGCAACCCTCGTCCCCTCTCAACACTCATCTCCCGAGGCATCAACCAGGTCTTCTCCAGCAGTGTCAGCACTCCAGCGCAACTTCCTTCACCTTCCCAGGGCAGCAGCAGGGTTTATTATGCAATCCACCACCACCTCAGACGGTCAACTTTCTGCCTCCAGGGGTGCCTGCGAACGCAGCGCCCAGTCCAGGGCAACACGCCGGACCATCGCTCGGCAGGAAAACGCCTTTCTCTGCAACGCAGTTGCCCAATTGCAAGGATGACGGCAGCAACAATCAGCAGCATGTGGTCGTCATGCGTCCAAAGGCCTTCACACCTTCGGTCAGCTGCCTGGTCAGGCTGCAACACCTGGTGCAGATCTGTGCCAAGAGACATCGAGAGCATGGAGACCTCTTTCCTCATCTCGGTGAATTCTAAAAAAAAAAAATCTATTCATACCTTTATTCATACCTTGGACATGTATTTAAGGATGAGAGGGAGGAGCGACTCTAACAAGCTGTTTTCCAGGGTTGGACTGGTCGGAGGACAGTGGAGATGATGACATCGAAGAAGCAGAGGGATTCACTCCTTCTCAGGTGTTCAGGCCGCCAAACGGGTTTGTATCAATATGCATAATGGGTTTGACATGAAATCCCCATTTCTCATCATGACGGCCGCTGTGTTCTTCCCGCGCAGGTTGGATGAAGACGGCGGGTGCTCGCGGAGAACACGACTCCTGCGGCTTTGCTCGTACCTCCAGGAGAAATACAAGCACATGTGCCGGCAGGAGAGGGTGCGCATTCGCCAGAAGAGATACCGTTACGTGTTCCGCAAAGCCCTGCTGCACGCCGCCAGCAGCAACCCGGACTGTGCGGGGCAGCTGATGCAGGAGTTGAACGGTGGATCTCAAACCTCTACATGGTATGCCAACATCTGTCGCAGTCACCTCAGAGTAGGGATGGATATTGTTTTTATCCAGTGCCAATGCTGAACTGGAACTTTTGAAACCGTTTTGGTACCTATATAAAACTGGAAAAAAAACACAATTTTTCCTAAAAAAATGTAAGTATGATGAAGTAATGTCACAGGATAAAGGAGAGCGCTTGAATGTGCCTAGGATGCTTTATTTAAAGACCTACTCCGGACATCTTTTGTCCTATTGTAGAAGCGTTCCCAGTGGTCTTGTTAATTATAATGATGCCGATTTTGGCCAAAATACATTAACGTATACAAAAACAGAAATGTTTTTTTTTTTTAATTCAGAGCAATAGACTGTACCAGAGTGTACTTTATGACACACATTAGGACTGTCACATGTCTCTCTGCCTTAAAACCAAGAGTTTTAAGGCTTCTCTCAGAAGAGGCCGGTTTCATCCGTATTAATCATCTGCTCCGGATGATAATTACTCTCCGCGATTATCTTCTACAGCGTTTCGAGATATTTTGCGGCTGCTTCTGAGTCAGCTGATGCCATTTCTCCATTCAGGGGCACAAACTTGAGTTATAGTGATTCAGGAAGCAGTTGAAACAAATGTGAAATATTCGGAAGCTGACGGTCTGGCGTATAGAGCTCTGACGGTGTCGGATTTTTCATAACCGCGGTGATGAACCACCAGGGGGCGCGGTGTCGCGGTTAACCGCACCCCCCAAAAAAACCTAAAAAATAATAATAATAAAACAAATCCCCCAGCGGCCGCATCAGAAATAAATAAAACGTAGTATTCTTTATTAACAAATAACAGTAACAACTAACTACTACCTATCTAACTAATGAACTAACTATATAGCCTAGATAGGTGTTGTGGATTAACTGTGACTGTGTGGGTCAGCGCTGTGTGTAGGAGGATGCGCGTGTTGATTTCTCTGCAGTGGACCGCTCTCTAGCTGCACGTGAGCCTTCACCTGTGCTCTCTGGTACAGACATCTTTTCAGAATATTATATATTGCCCAGTAATGGGAGCCGGTTTAGCTCGTGCTGGTTTGCAGCGCCTTCGGCCCGTGAAACCTGGGTTCGAATCCGGGCTGCTCCCTGTTCCCTTCTCTACTTCTCTGCCCGGTTGCTTTGAGAAGGTTGCGTCAGGAAGGGCATCCGGCGTAAAACATTGCCAAGTAAACCATGCGACTTGTTCGCTGTGGCGACCCCTGCTGGGAAAAAGCTGAAAGAGAAAGAAGATATATTGCCCAGTAATAAACAGACTGCAGACACTTTGTCACCTTTCCACTGGCCATGAAGCCTGAGACCCATGAAGAACGCGGGGCAAGAGGCCTTTAGTCATCGAAATCTAACAGTGCGCGTTCATGTTTGGTGTAAAAGAGTGAAGGAGAACAATAACCCGCCCCTAACACAAAATCCCCCGGTGGGCGGCCGTGTCTCGCATTTAAGAACGCACGCAGCTAGTAACGGAAATGAATACAACGGAAATTAATAATTAGAACGCAGTAAATTTGTTGTATTTCCTTGCAAGACAGAAACTTTGGTTGTAGAATGAGGATGTGTGCTTCTGAAAGCGCGCGCCTGTGTGTATGTAAAGGGAGCCGCGTGTCACGTGGAGCGCAGAGCGCACGCCGACAACAGAGTGACAGGCGCTGTGGGAGAGAAGGAGAGAATAGTCTGAAGGAAAGAAAGAAAGTCTGAACACAGGACTAGCAGAAAAAGGAAATTACCAGCAAAGATGAATGTGTTTAATGTGTTTATTATAGTTCCAATCACGCACCATATGCTGAACTTTCAAAAAAAAAAACGAACAAAAAAGTGCGGGGATGAGGTCATCACCGCGGTGATGCGGTTATCGTCACAGCCCTACCGGCGTATTCTTCATCTCCACTCCCTTCCTCCCTCGCAGCACCTCGCTTCGGACGCAGAGGTCTCATACAAGCGTCTTAAGCTTAGTTTTTGTGCTGAACCAGAGGAGTCACATGACTGAAAATAAATCTGTGAAACCGCGAATAGTAAAGCGTGATTACGCGGGGCAACGCTGTAGTTCATTAGTATTCTGCGACCATACAGTTTTGAGCCAGATATTGACTCAGATGAGGAAAACAAAAACGTACATTGATTTATTTGTCAGCACGTCCTTTTTTTCCCAACTGCATCTTTCCTCTGGTCCTGATTCAGAACGACCTATATAATGAAATGATCGTAATTCTCTTCATAGTTGTCCTTTATCATCAGAAAAAGGCCAGAGGAACATGGTAAAAACACCAAAATCACAATTCTCATTAGAATTGGTCATTAATTCTCACTGAATTGCACTGCAGCACCGCATCTCACACACGCTAAAGTGAACATGTAGTTCCTCGCTGGTTTTTGGAACAATGTACACATCACTCTTCTCCATCAAGTCGCTGAATTAGAATCTTTTTCTGGGAAGTTCAGCCAAACTTTTGCTCGCTTCACCTTCAGCATTTTGACCGAATCTCCGCCCTCCCTCATGGCCTCACCCATTCTTATATGAGACTGGCCACGATCCCTGGAAAGGGAAAATGAATTGAATTGAAGTAATTGACGTGTCCAAAATGACACGCAGAAGTCCAGTTGTACCAGCACCAAGTTTCAGTACCAATCCCTACCTGAGTGCAATATGTCTTTATTGAAATGTGAGTCTGAAATGTAAAAGAGTAGCGTGTTCACGTCTGGATCTTCTTCATGTTTTCAGTCTGTCTCCAACGAGGCGGCAGAGTTCAGATCCAGGGACTTGCACCGGCAACACCAAAGGCCACACCTGCAGCAACAGAGCTCTGCCCTTCACTCAACACTGCTTTCAGCGTATCTTTTCCACCATTTACAAAAAAAAAATCCTCTTTATTTTTACTCTTCACCCCATTTTTTAATCCAACCTGTTGAGTTATGTCCTTCATCAATCTGTAGATATTCTGTCGAATCGTTCCCAGCAGCTCTTTGCGAGTTGCACAGCCAAGTTTGCGGATGGTCAGCAGTGCTCCATACCCGTGTTTGACATCACGCATCAGACCCCCCTCTGTGAAGAGCATGCCAAAAAGATGGTGACTATTTTCTTTTTTTTTTAACAAACACTTTTGTCTTGAACGTTTCATTTGTGCGTCTTTGATCGACAGATTTCACAACTACAGTTACTTTAAAAAGCATTTTTCTGCTAATTTCCGTTTGTTTTGTCGGCAGCTCCATGAGAGGTGTCATGGGGTGCATGTTTTGAATCCCTGTCCCCTTCCTGCCTGCAGGATAACTTCCTCCGAGGTGATGGAAACCGGCGAGTGCAACACCAGCAGCAACAGCGAAAGCCACGGAAAAAGACCAAACCGCCAGCACTCACCAAAAAACACAAAAAGAAGAGGAGGAGAGGGCCCCGGAGGCCCCAGAAGCCCATCCCCCCAGCGCTGCCCCAGAACCTTGGAATGCCCTTGTCGAGTCTGGCGATGCCCTCGCACACCAGCGTCAGGTCTGCGTCTCGGCGTGCATGAAGTCTGGCGGGCGACACCCAACAGCATCAAACTATTCTACTGCAGTTTCTTCTACTTCTTTTACCATTGTCTGTCCTGTTTCCGGCAGGAGTCCTTCAACTCCGGACCTGAGTGCGGACGAGCTTCCTGATGATATCACCAATGACATCACAGACATTCCAAATGACCTCGAGCTAAACCACGAGGATTTCTCCGACGTGCTACCGAGACTACCTGATGACCTGCAGGACTTTGATCTGTTCGAAGGTCAATTTCTCGGCCTGTTTTGTAAAAACGTGTTGGATCTTTTTGGGATCAACGTTTGCAAATGTCTTTGCAGGAAAGAACGGGGAGCTGCTCCCCACCACGGAGGAAGCAGAGGAGTTGGTACGAGCCCTGCAGGCAATGGGCTCCTACCCGGACTCGCTGGTGTGCCTGACCTCCATCGGAGACCTTGCGGCGGCGGCCGAAGGCGTGGACCACAGAGCAATGCCTGTGTTCCCCGGGCCGGTGCAGCAAGGAGGCATCGGGGATCTGCTCCACAGCCGCATCCCCGCCGAGAACTTCACCGCCCTCGTGTTGGAGGACAATCTCCTGCAGTCGACTGGCGACCACTTTCCCCCATCGCCGCCATCTCAACCCCCCAACCACCCCCCGACCATGTGCTCCAGCCTTACCTCCTCTTCCTCTGCCATCGCCCCCTCCACCACCTCCCTGCCTACCCAGATCTCGCTAACGGAGCAAGCGTTTTCTCGGACAAAAGCATCCCACGTCCTGGCGAAATCGGAAACCTCCACCTCTTCCCCGCAAGGCAGTCACTACAGCGGGGAGCACGTGTCCCCCCCGCCCAGTGACCACATCTCTTCCCCCCATACCAGCTCCTTCCAGACAGACGCCCCGCTTCTGCTGGAGGTCCCTCTCAGCGGCGTACCGGGGCCCCCGCGGTCAATGTGGAACAACCTCCCCCTCCCCCTCACCGATCCCACCCAGTTTGGCAGCCTCATCTCCACTGCTCTGTCCACCCCCCCTGCAACCAGCCACTCTGTGGCGCTGCAGCCCATGCCTGCCCTCTCGGCGATGCCCCAGAGTGCCATGACAGGTCTAACCGCCCCCCCCACGCCTTCGTCCTCACTCCCATCCTCCTCGCACGACCTGCTGACCTCCACGCAGCCCAAGCAGCAGCTCCCTCAGTTCAGCGCGGCCTTTGGCCATCAACTGGCCTCCCACAGTGGCATCCCAAAAGACGTTCAGCCCAGCCATAGCTCCACGGCGCCGCCTGCTGGCTTCTCCATCGTTGGCGCCACCGCTGCAAGTGCCAACAACGCCACGCCGCCCTTCACACAAAGCAAATGAGGACGGCGAGGCGTTGCAGCGTGGACCCAACAATCCGGCAGTGTGCCTCTGACTCCGACCGTGTGCGCTGCGTGGTTCTGGTGCACTATGTGACAATGAATTTGCACAACGTTCCTTCAACATTTTCCACTTGTTTTCCCTCTGGACCCTTTTTCCAAGTCGGAGCGAGCCGTTCGGAGCCCTGCGGGTTGGTCGGCGTGGTGGAAAATTCCCAGAGGGACCTCAGCGAGACCACGCAGTTCCTCAGAGATCATAGAAACCTGGAATCATTGGAAAGACGTCAGCTGAACCATGCCTTGCTCAGATTTTTAAAAGTGTTCGTTTCACCACCCGCTTCACAGACTGTTGGGACATTTTTGTAACCCCCCCTCCTCCCCTCCCCCATAAATGTTTTAAAGCTGTATACCTGTTATCATAATATAGAGTCAAGATTTCAGCCGTATGAATTTACCAAAATACTTTTAAACAGCCAATTTTATATTCTATGTGGTGTAAGTGCTCATTTATCGTCAAAAATCTCAGACCTCACCATTGCTTGTGGCCCTCTGAGCAGCCTAGTAGACACTTGAAGGTAAATCTACGTTCTTAAAGCAATAAACACACGATCCTAGAGTATTGTGAGGCGTCATCACACGCTGAAACCAGCCGCTCTCTGATTTTTGTCACTCAGACCGACCCCCCCCCTCCTCCTCACGCCAGCAGACTTCTTTTTTTTTTTTTTTTTTCTTTCTTTCTTAGAAATGCAGAATGAGCTTCAGTGTTACGGTGAGGACGGCGGCGGCACAAGTGCAGGGATGTTTTCAGTGTCTACTCTCAAAGGTGCTCTGTGCTCCACACGTACAATGGTTTCTCAGTGGCTTACATGTTAAAAAAAAAAGCTCAGTCAACCCGAGGAGGCGGGGCTTAAGCTGTTGCTTGGAAGTATATATTTTAACTCATGCTATAAACTGGTGTGTTTTTTTTTTTTTTTTTTTGCACGTCTGAAGTAAAGCACTGTCTTTTTTAAGCTCACTTCTAAAGTGATTGGTTTTTTTAAGCTACATGAAGCAAATCTGGGGTCTTTAACTTAGGGAAGCGAGGCTCCTCCTAACTCGCACAGCAGTACAACCATGGCTTTTGATAGACATTAGACAGATCATAAGACGATGTTGAATATTAGATATATAGAATAGAAGTCTCTATCTTGGGGTTTGTTGGTGATTTCTTGAGTAGCGATGGGTTGAAATTTTTTTTTCTTCAATGTAATCAGTGGAACCCGCGTCTTGTTGGATGAATCTGTTTTTTTTAATGGCTATCAAAGTGATTGTCAGAAGGATCACTGTTTGTTTGTGTGTGTGTTGTTTCTCTTTGTCCTTAATATTATTATTCTGTGGGACGAGTTTTTTTGTTTTTTGATAGCCATTAAAGAAGACTTGGGAGACGGCATGGCACAGCACCCGTGTGTGTGTGTGTGTGTGTGAGAGCGTTTTTATCTGAAAACATCATGGTTACTGACCTGATTCTCATTTTTTTAAGAAGATACACTGATCAGTATGACTTTTTGGATCTAGTTTTGCACAGGAGTGGAAGAGGCTGCTGATGACATGCCCCATGTCTGATTTGCATTTTTTTTTTTTTTGCCCCCGTCTGTATGGACTCACATTTGACGAACAGCTGCCATCATTACTAGCTCTAAGCATGCCCCCTCCGCCCATCTCCAGCTGTTCGGAGGCCCGGTTCTGTTTCTCCCAAAGGAGAAAACAGAAGTGCAGACCTATGGCTCCACAGGAAGAGGCGGGGCTTCTTACTTGCTGCAGCGCTATTGGAATAAAGAGTGAAGAGACTGGAAAGGACGTTTGAGATGAGGCAATACTGCTGTAAGTCACTGCACCAGTTTGAAACCCCCCCCCCCAAAGAACAAAAAGCTCACAGGGCTCATAGGCACAGGTCACTGCTTAAGAGATGGCTAACAAATTCCTATACTCATTGAATGTACTGTATTAGTGTTTTTAAGGATAGGATGAGCTAACCGAGTCACCTTTTGTTATCTGGTCCTTGTTTATTTGTCTAAGGTATTTTTTGTATACAAAAGTTTACATTTTTATGTATATTTTTCTTGTGTACAAATTATGTAATAAGTGTACAAACACTGTACGTAATATCTGTATATAGTGTGAGAAAATTGATCTTTTGTTTTTGGATGTATAAATAAAAACTTGCTGTGAGGTATTGAATTCTTTCGTCATATATTCTCCTTCACAGTAACAGAAGTTAGTTCTGCCTGGACTATGGCAAGCCATGAGGGTCAAAAACAGCTAGTCTGTAGTGATGGGGGGAAAAAAATAAGAATCACTGCATTCAATCTTTGCATTAGGGTGTGGAAAAAGAGCTAAAGGCAATATTTCCACAGTTTTTATGAAGTTGCAACATTTTAAGTCTAATATGGCCCAGAAAAAAATTATTCTAAACAGTTCCAGACAATTACAATACTTTACCTGTTGCTAAAAATGGTAGAAATAAGTTTTACATTTATATTATTTAGATTTTATGATCCGCAATTAGAAAATGTTTGCTAAATGATATATCTTAGATGACCCCACCCTTACATTGACATGTTCTCCCTACCATGACAAAGGTGGATAAAGGTGGAAAGATTTCATGTAATCCATGAACACCAGTGAGGTTCACAAATCATTGAAGAAAAAAGGTTCAGAGCACTGTCTAGTGGGTCTAGATGACCCATTCCCAATGGTAAAGTGCCTGGGATAGCACAAGGGTTAAAAAATGATAAACCAGACAAAAAATGTCTAAAGTTGTTGTCAAATCTTTATTTTTGTTTGCATTTCAATCCAATAGCAATGCCTGAATTCAACAATCATGTGACTGGCATGTGAGGACTAAAAAGAGAAAATGAAAGTAAAAATTCAAACTTTGCCCCCGTGACACGGTAATACTGCTGTGTGAGGGTATTAAGATGGTTTGATTGAAAACACTCCAGCTTCTTCCCAGAATTCCAGATAGTTTTTTTTTATATAATAAAACCTATGGTCTTTTCTGAACCTGCACTAAAAAAAAGGCACAACAAAAAGCTTCTGCTTTGTTCTAAACTCCAGAGAAAAATCTCAAGCGCAACCAACACAAAACAAACCCCGACTCCATTTGATTTCACAAGCTCATAATTTGATTCACCATTTAAAGTGTTTTTCCTCTCCGAGTTTTTTATTCAAAACCAATTTTATTTAGAAATGAAAAACATATTTTTATATAACTAGTGATTTAACCTGAACAACTGGGGACAGTTCTTCATTAAAACCATAATTTCTTACAAAGAAAAATTGAACTAAAATCAGCTCTTTTCCCAGAAAATAAGATTTATTCAATGAAAACCAATTTGTAGATTTACTAAATCAATATCAATCATTAAAGAATCATTTTAATATTTTACTATTAGACTGCCAAATGTGCAAATTGTCCTGAAAAGGATAAATGGAGTGTTTTCACAAGGCATTTCCTAAAAGATTCATTTTTCACTGAGGAGCCTCTTTCAGACCAGTTTTCGATGAGCCGCAGTCTCTATTAAAGTTCATTATCGGTAAAGCATATGTTATGTTACAAGCTATTTTAAATAAAAAATGGACAGCTTAAAATCAAATAGATGCTAAAAAAATTCTGCAAACAGTTTATTTAGCTTTAAAGGTAAAATAATCAGGAATGAAAGGGCAGAGCAGAGTTATTAACCTGACTGAAGCTAAACACTGAAAGGCAACAAATTTAAAAAGAAAAACAAGTTTTATTAGAAGGAAAACTATATTTTGACTTATTGATATGCAGCGATGCACTGGAGTAAATCACTATAAAAGTGTAAAATGACAAACATTTGTGCTTTTTTTTTTTATCACAGAACTAATTAAACAATAAATATAAACGAAAAGGCCTCATCTGGTAGATTATATAGCGATTCGCAAGTCCAGTTCTTTCCCTAAACTGATAATCAATTTGCCTTCTAAAGTGAAACTGTTTGTGCTTTTGTCAGCAAACAAATGAAAGGATTGTCACACAACGCCACGTTTTCTACAAAAGTGCATTTTCTGGACAGAAATCAACAAAAAACGGAATCAGAGCAAACGCACCAAGACTCTTTTAAAGCTAATTTGACTCCGTTCATTTAACAAAAATCTGTGTGTATCCCTCTAAAGTATGCTACAACACATACAGCTCAGCATCAGGCCTCATGCACATTCTCTTTAAGGTACCGTTGGATGCAGCAGTGCAGATAAACATTGTTCTCATCAGGTTTACATCACACTTAAAAAAAAAAACTCCTCAAAACAGTTGGAGTGTTCAGGTTGATACAACACATACGTCTGCAAAATACTGCAACCTTTATGATACTTTTATATGGCTAGCTTTTTTTTTTATGCATCAGTCAAAGGCATTCACATTCAGAGTGCAAGTATGTCAAGGTGCAGCTACAGTGGAGAGACTGACCGGATCGAAAGGCGAGTTTAAGACTAACAAAAAGATTTCTTCCAGACAACAGAGTCAAAGACAAACAGCAGGCAGGACTTTTCCTTCCCAGTGAACAACTCCACATAAAATCCAGACAAGAAAAGGTTAAAAACAGAAAGGCCATCTCATTTGTGTTCATTTTGTCACAATCATTTGCTTTGCATGGGTTTCTTTGAACACAGTGGTCCGCATGTCATTTTATGATCTCATAAATCAGTAGAATTTTCCAGAAGACTCCATCATCTGCCGAAGAACCAGGTTCTGTCTCCTCCTCACAGGATCAAACCAAAACGAGGAAAACTCATCAAGAGTTTCAGCTCTAAGAAAAGAAAGCGCTCGGATGAAGGAACATCATCCATCAGCTTCCTCTCCTCCAGTCAAGTTCCAGCATGCACTGCAGGCCCGCAGCCTGCCAGAGTTGGCTTTGAGCAGAAAGGATGAAGATCTTCTGGGAAACGTCCTCTCTGCTTGCGTGGAGCTCAAAGTTTGAAAAACCGCCTCCAGGGTGGAAAAGTAGGAGAGCTGGGCGTTGGTTCCTTCACAGAGCAGCAGCAGCATGAAGCCCAGAAAACCTGACCGACATCCAAGGAGAAGAAAGTTCATGTTTCCAGCTCTACATGACACACCACTTTCCATCAAAAATAGCGTTCTCTTTCATAGAATGTACATCTTTTAGAAGGTTTTCCAAAGTCAGGGTTGGATTAGAAGAAAGAACTCTTCAGCTAACTTTATTTAAACTTTGAAATATTACATTTCCAGCTTAAAACTTGACCTGCTTTTCATTGACAGCTTTCAACTGCAACTCGGAAACACAAAAATGAAGGAACCCGGTTAAAGAAGTGAGCTTCACTGACCTCTGGAGTCTCTGCAGCAGCTCAGCCACCAGGGAGTCACAGATCCCCGGATGTTTGTCCTCCGCGTTGAAGAACTCCTTCTTCAGCTCCTCTGCAGCTTCTGCCTTTCCGTTGCTGGTTCCACCTTTGGCTTTTAACTGCAGAAAAACAAAAAGAAACCTCGTCGAAATACTGGTTCTGATTGTTAAATGTAAACACTGAAGGAGAGCACCTAATGTAACCCAGTTACTGTCACAGCTTTGTTTTCAGTCATCTGGAGTAGCTGTTACCTCTAAGAACAGTGGAGAGAAGATAGTTGCCAGGCTTTGTGACAGATGCCTCTTTGACCTCTCCTGCTTCCAGAAATGCAAAAAAAGTACAGAGCCTTTGAAGAGAGATCCCAATAAGGCAGTTCTTTGACTTTGCTCCTCCGTAGTCACGCAGGATTACCTGATTTACTGAGTCAGCAGGTCGTTCTAGTCCATTCTGACGCTTGTCTGGACCCGGGAGAGTAATAGGGAATGAAAAGTCACCGCTGCCGCCCGCAGACGCCCTGTTGTCCAGCTCCCTATGGTCAAACACAACAGTCAGAAAACAAAGCGGCGTGTTTCCGTCTGAGCGGCGTGAACGCCGGCTTACTCATCCGAGTCGTCTGAGCTGGATTTATCTCTGGACCGCTGAGTTTTCCATCGGTTGTGTCTGTCAATCAGCTCCGTCAGGAAGGTTGTCCTTTTGGCGTGCTTCACAATATATCTGTGTTTTAGCAGTTCTTTGGCAGTTGGTCTCTGGAAATGAAAGACAGTCAAACTGGAATCGCTCAATAATTTCAGTTTTTGGGGAAAATAATGTAAAAAACAAAAACATAAAAATTTTGTTTCTAAAGCTTCTTTTAAACTTACAAAGCTTGGATCTTTGTTCAAACAGGCCTCGATGAATTCTTTCAGTGCTTTGCTGTAGTTTCCTTCCAGCGTCGGTGGATTATTCTTTGGGATGAGGAACAGTACTTTCATGGGGTGCAGGTCAGAGTGGGGGGGCTCTCCTTTAGCCAGTTCTATTGCTGTAATTCCTAATGACCAGATGTCTGCCTGCCGTTAGAAATGAAGACATTTGAGACGAACAAGCGTCCCTAAAACAACAGAAAAGCTCGAGCTCAGGGTAGGTTGACGTTTTAAGCCGTGGCTTGATCCTCAGGATGCGTTCGAGGAAGCTCTGCAGACAAGTGACTGACATAGCGGCTCTGTCAACAATCCACACAGAGTCATGTTGTGGTTGTTCTAAAAATACACACATTCAAAACCTGAATAATTTTTAAGAGCTCCAACTCAAAACTTCATTAATATTTAATGAGGGTGTGTATCTCTCGCATGATTCGATACACATCTCAATACATGCTCCCCAAATCAATACAGAAACATTCCACCAACTTTGAGGAGATACAATACAATCCGATTCTTTACCCTAAATTGATACAACCTAGATATTTATTATTCATTTAAAACTATAAATGATAATGTCTTTTAATGGAGAAACTCTTTTTGTTGCTGGTAATTCTTATTTTAAGCAACAAAAACTAAATATCTGACCTAACAGCTTCAAACGTAAAAACCTGGCATTTTGGATCTTTTAGACTGTTTTGTTGTCGTTTTAATTTATTCAAGGATTGTTTCATATCTTTAGTGACCATAACATGCATCTCTTGTTGTAGTTCACCTTCAGCCAATTGACAACACTTGGTAGAAGCCAGTTTGTTTTTGTTTTTTTGCATCACATGTACACAAAAAGGAAAAGACAGCAGAGACACAACAGGAAGAGGAACTGAGAAAGTTTGACAGAAGTCGATTATTTACTTCCTAAATGATTTTGAGCGTCTGGAGGGCTCAGTCGGATGAACTTCATCCAGTGTGGGCCCTTGGGCGAGACCCTTTGGGCTACTACCCAACTATGCAGCCATCAAAGGGCCTATATCTGAGTCTCCCTGTGCTCGTCCCCAGCCCGTGTCAGAAAGGGGATCTAGTGTAAAAATCTCTACCAGAACAACTGTGCGAATCAGTGAAAACCGATTCACTGTGCCGAAAGGTGAACAACATCAACTTCCTGATTGATTTGATACCTTTTTATCAAAATAATCTTGTTTAAATGTGCGCTTTTCAACTCATACTGCTGTTATTCTCATAACTAGATTGATTTTTTGACATGTATCTACCGTATAATCCCCAATATTCAATTTTCAGACCTATTTAATGAAGATTGGATTGCAGCATAGATTAGATTTTATTAAAAGGTTTTTTATAATTGAATAAAGACCAACGCAATCTGAAATGTTTTCTTAAAAACACAACTGCAAAGCAGCACCTAAAAGCCTTCATTTTGTTCAGACAGTGTGCCTTATAATCCAGAGCGCCTAATATATGAATAAATTTTGGTTGTTTACTGATGTTGAAGTGATTCTGAGAGGTACCCAGTGCTCCGTCAAAATGTCAGGGTTTTTATTATTATTATTTTTGAGTTGCAAACAAGGTTGGTTGTCGTTGTGAAGACGCCAACGTTAATGTGCGGCAGTGTCGGAATGTCTTTTTTTTAAGTGTTACCAACAAGGTTGAGAGTTAGCATACTCACAGTAATGTTTGTTTAAGGAAGACTGGGAGTTCCAGGTATTGTGACTGTGCTACCGAGGCTAAACAGTTTGTAGAATTACTGTTAAAGTCTGACTGACTGAAGGACTTATCTCTGACTCTCGTCTCGCTTAATGCGCCTTTTATATGACATAAGTTCAAAAATAGATCATTCATTAATGAAGCACATTTGAATTCAGTGCACCCTATAGTGAAGAAAACTGTATATAAAATCCCCCTGCCACAACTCAAATGTCCTGATCTGATGTTAAATAAATGACTTCTTACAGGATTTTTGTCATTTATTATTCTAGTTGTCTGGATCTTCAGCCTTCAGATGAAATATGCTTCATCCTTTTGTTATATCAGAAAAACGATTAGAACGATAACTAACCTTTGAGTCGTAGGACGATTGCTTTATGACCTCAGGAGCCATCCAGAACGGTGTTCCTACAAAAGTGTTCCTCTTGATTTGTGTGTCTGTCAGCTGGCCCGCCACGCCGAAGTCTGCGAGTTTTACCTCGCCTTGTTCCGACAGCAACACGTTAGCAGCTGAGAGAGCACAGGAACAGCAGGAAACTTCACGATTGTTCAGATTTGTCAAAAGTCCTGCTGAGCAAAAACCAAAAAATGGGTCCTTTACCTTTGATATCTCTGTGGATTTTCTTTTCAGAATGTAAATACTCAAGACCTTTAAGGATTTCTCTCAGGATTGTGGCGATCTGGGTTTCATCCAGAGGACCTGGTTCCAGCTGGAGGAGCAGAAAAAAAATCCCCAAAACTAAGCTGCCACGTTAAAAAGCCCAAAAGAGCCCAAAGCAAACATGTGCATAAATGTTATTTGAGTACAACTTCTTTCAAAGACACTTACTAAATCTAGAGCTGACCCTCCACCCAAATATTCCATAATGATCCACAACTTTGTACTCTGAAAAAGAAAGAAATACCTTCACTCATAAAGAATAATATGACTAAAATAACAACAAAATATGTACCAGTTTACTTTTAGATTAAAAAATGTGTTTTGTTGGTTCAGTATAAGATTACAGCTTCTCTATATTGATCGGTTTAGTTCAGTTTCATTTGAGTCTATTATATTGTTTGTTGGTGGTTTCCTGTAAACCAAAAAAAATAAGACTTTTAAATAGCATCTGTCCCACACAAGCTCAGGTTCATCTTTTTTCAAAATGCTTTTTGATTCAGTGCCAAAGTCTTCCTCTTTAGATTTAAGTGTCAATGTGTCGCCTAAAACCATAAAAGTGCAGAGATGCATAATAGTAGAAAAACTGCAGAAAAGCTTATGATTAATGTATAGATATTGTGGTTTCCTTCCCTACAATGTACAATGATGCATAACCCCAACAGGGAATAACCTTTAAACTTCTTCTTCCTCTTTCGGCTTTTCCCATCAGGGGTCGCCACAGCGAAACAACCTCTCTTTTGAGGATGAGACGCATGGATAACTTGGCAATGTTTTACGCCGGATGCCCTTCCTGACGCAACAGGAAGGCACAGAAGCAGAGGAGGGAATAGGGAGCAGCCCGGATTCGAACCCTGGTTTCACGGACGGAAGGCGCCGCAAACCAGCACGAGGTAAACTGCCTCCCTTAATAACCTTTAAACTACATTCTCTAAAAATGCAATTTATTGTGATAGTTATTGAGGAAAAATATAATAAAGTCGGTCACATTTGCAATGAAATTCCAGTAGTAAATTTAGTTGAGAAGCTATAGGAGAACAAACATTCTGTCCATCTGTCCTGGTATTAACACAAACTACACAACTACACTACAGTCACCCAGAAGGAACAAAGTGCACTGCTGCTTTTACAAATAAAAAAAGGTTTAATTAAATTCTATACAGACTTAGCCTCTAGCTGACTTGATTTGTCAAACATACTCTAATTCAAGGAAAAACAAGCCTTACCTTGAGGTAAGAGCCAAAGTACTTGGTGATGAAAGGACTGTGACACTGACTCAGAACTGTGATCTCCTGCTGAATGTCCTCTATTTCATCCTCTGCCTCTTCCAGATCAATGATTTTGATAGCCACCACTTTCTGGGTCCGATTGTCGATGCCTTTGAAGACTTCTCCGAAGGAGCCTTTCCCGATCCTGTCCAGTTTAGTGAACATCTCCTCTGGATCAGCGTTCACATTCTGAGAGGCAGAAGGAGCACAGAGGTTCATTTAGCTCATGCAAAACCACAGTCAAGCCACAAGATAACACTTGATCCAAATATATATAGAAAGAAAGAAAATACATAAAACTCACTTTAAAATGGGAAAAGAGAAAGCAAAGTGGTGCTTATTAGTAGAATAAAGATGTAGAATTATTATTTGCCTTTCACTTTTCAAGTTTAGAGCACATCACATAAGCATCATCAGAACAAAAAACAATACCTTTATTTCTTTATACAGAAGAACCAGTGGACAAATACAGTCTTTGACAATGACAGCAAAATCTCTTCTATATAAACAGCTTTCGTTATTCCATTTAACACGGAAAAAGTCAGGTCCAAACACATTTAGTAAATTCAAAATAATTGATTTATACATTTTATATTGAGACAGACATGTTTGTATGTTAGAAACATTTGAATGAGTGAAAACCTTACTATTTTACTAAAGATCCGATCGAAGAATGCACTTTTCTGCTTATACTTGTTTTTATTTGCTTTTTAAAAACCATTCAATTGTTTACTTTTCCTTTTTACACCACATCTTTATATCTGTTTTATGATTTGCTTTTCACAACAGTTTAAAGTAGAAAAACAAACCACTGTTATCCTAAAACAGCATCTTCATCTCGTGTGTGACATCATAGACTAAGAGGAAAGCTGACAGCACAGAAGTGGAGGTAAACGTGGGAATGAATGGGCCTTGCCATTGATTCAGCACAGCAGAGATGGACGAGCTGAAACACAGCTAAAAGGCTCAGATAAAACAATCAACAGAGAGCCGGTCTCTGCAGACAACAAGAAGGCACTGAGTGAAAACCCTCCCTGGATTTGTCTTTGTGTAGAGCCAAAAGGTAAATCATGTCTTCCAGAAACCAGAGGGCGTATCGTGAGGTAGACACCGCGAGCTGAGGTCGATGCTGAGACTGATCGTCCTCCATGACCCGCCGGTCAGAGAACCTCCTTTATTGTGTAAATGCAGGACAGGACAGCTGTAAATGAGGTTAAAGTGAAACCTCCAACTGTTTGGAACACTTTTCTACCAACAGGAATAAATGATGCATCCTGACAACAACCGATGGTTCTGAAACCATTGACCAGAAATCGTTGATAAGCAGTGAGTCAAAGTTTCTATGGTAACCACGTCCACTCTCGCCAATCAGGAATGAGCTTGTTGGAAGTCCATGTCCCTACCATTTAAAAGAGGCCCACAAAGAAAAATCTGTCAAACGCTTTGAATGTTTAACGTGAGACCACATACTTTTATGGAGGCATCTGATAGGTCAGTTTCTAACTTGAATACCTTGCACTACAGAAAAAAAAATCATTAAAAATCAATCTGGATTAGCGAGAACTTATTTTAAAAAAGCGGTAGAGCGAAAATGGTTATTCTGACAAACAGAATGACAGTAATAGCTGTTTATTTCTCAATAGAAGTCTATGAATTTTCAGCTTTTTCGGACCACTTCCTGTTTGGAACACCAGGGGGGAGGAGTCACTTAGTCCAGTTCTCTCACAGTCTGTCTGAAACAGAAGCTCTGAATGCAGCTGTATATATCAGTGGACCTGTAGAATCCATGAGAAGATGAGAAGAAGAGTTAAGCAGCCTGCTGTCCATAATTGCGCTGACAGCAAACTGCATTTTATCAACAACTTTTGCATTTCTTGGGAGTGCAGACATATTTTTGAAAGCAATAAGATTCAGTCTAAACAAGTCTGGAGTGAAACTGTTAAACCTATTTAAACTAGGGGTGTGCCAAAATATTGACATGGTGATATATCGCGATATTTAGTCCCGCGATCGATTATCGATACGTCTTCATCAAGTATCGACCTTTTATTTACGTTTTAAAACCCTCTAAAACGTTATATTAACCATGCTTTGGTAATTCCTTGCAATTCCTTGGAGGGTCGATAGGGGGCGCTCGTTGCGAGATTGGTTGTTGCGGGCGGACGAAGAAGAAGAACACACATTCAAACAAAGATGGCGGAGCGGGAAAACAATGAGAAGCGACAGCAGCAGGTTAAAAGACGCGCCGGCAGCATTGAAGCTGCATCACCCGGAGTTGTGTGAGAAAGCTGTGGCTGCTGCTGCCTGAAGCCGACACAGCCCGACGCGGATACTTTTTTCCAGACGAAGCTAGCGCCGTCTTCTGAGAGACAGAGCAGCGGCAATAACAAAGTACGGAAAACGGCCCCTGCAGCGCGGTGGAGAACGAGGGATTTGGGTTTTTATTGAATAGAGCCACGCTTTGACATTCCTCCTGGAAAATTTATTTTATCCCTGGTAATTTATTTTGAAAGCAGTTTATGTCTTAAAAACTTAAAGGAAAGTTCCTAGCTAATTGATTTTTATTTTTCTGTGAGAATTATATTTTTGTCTACACCACATTTGCACTAAATGGTGTTATTTATTTTTTAACAAAGACACTTTAATTTGTTCACACAATTAATATCTGATTTTCAGCATTATTTTAAATTAAGCAATGGCTATGGCTTTGTTTTTCAAAAGTTAATACCAATGTGTCTGGCAGCTACTTGAGTTATTCATTTTTTATCCTGTTTACAGCAATTTTGTACTAAATAATGACACTGCTGTTGATGTTCACTATTGTTGAATTTTACAGATATTTCCAAATGAAAATTGTCATTGTTTGTCAAAGACAGAGTATTACTGATTTCAGCAATGTTACACAAAAGTCTGTTATTCATTACACCAAATAGGACACAAGTTGTTTATTATCATGGTGTTTAAAAAATAAATGGGGAAATATTTTCCAAAAAGCTGTTTTTAAAGTTCTTCTTTCTTAAAGTTTAATATATCGTGAGTTGTTAGAGACGAGATATATCGATTATCGCATTATCGCCATATCGTGATAGTATCGTTATCGTGAGCAATGTATCGCAAATCGTATCGTATCGTGAGGTACCCAGTGATTCCCAGCCCTAATTTAAACACTGACAACCTTTGTCAAAACCCCTTAAACCCACGACAAGCCATCAACCTTCCTCCCCGGGCTTAGATCTAACCACCCAAACACATGTCCTTTTGTGCTCTGCCATGTCAACTTTTGTCTCCGCCAAACACATGAAAATTTAACCCAGCGTGTAAAGAAACTTAATTTTTAAAGCTTGTAACCATCACCATTCTGGTCACAGATTGTGGTAGTAGATGAAGGTAGAAACTGCCTTGACAACCCCTCTCATGTGTTTGACACCGACTAATGACCACAGCTCTGGACGGCCACCAAAAAATAATTTAAGCTAATTTTCCCTTCATCTGAGAACAGATGAAGCACTTCTTATAGGCAGTTAAAGATCTGTCTGACTGGTTCTAGTCTCAGACATTCCTAGCAGACTGTGCACATTTGGACCAAGATGTTAGGGTACCAGGTCTTTCTCTAGTGCTCTCCAAAACCTCAAAAAACACTGGTTACCCTCTACTGATAAATCCGTCAAGACCATTTTGCAGAACTAAGGAGACAGGGAAGCTACCTTTTTATCCAAAAGTCCTCCAATTTCTTGGTCCCATGTTTTCTTTTGCCTCTAATTATGACTAACTCCAGAAAAGAATGAACTCTGGCCAAAAAGAATGAACTCTGACCATCTCAAGAAGACTAGTTCCAGGGCCCTAGACCATTAAACTCTTTCAGCTAAAGTCATTGAGCGATAAATCCGAACACGGTGAAGCAGCAAAACACAGATATGGCTGTGGCTTAATGACACGCACCATAAAGGGGAAACAGAAAATGATGGACAACACACTGAATTATTGACAGAGCTAAATGGATTTGTTTCCCTGAAGAGAACCAGGAAGGAAAAGAAGAGGTATCAAGAAAGAACATTATACATTACTAATTATATAAAAGACATTTTTTTAAGGAACAATTTAAAGCTGATAATTTTTTTGTGTGCAAAATTGATCAACAATAACCTTTAAATGTTGGCTAACATTTCTGCTTCAATCTTCTACAAACTGTTTTAAAGAGAACTTAACTTAACTGAACTTATCAAGAGACATAAAGACAAAGTGTGCAACCAAAAGACTCACTCAGTCAAAGGTGTAAGATTAATTAAGTTGATATTATTTGCCAGAAGCATAATTGTGGGAAGTAAAACTGCATAAATCTCACTTTGAAGTACAGCCTAATGCTTGTGGTCTTTACTCACCACAGTGTCAGGAGGCAGGGGTCTGTGGGCAGACCGATCCAGAAAGTAAAGAGTCATTTAATAGCAGCATGCTGAAGGCATCCCACCATATCTTAAAAAATGACTATTATAGTGCATCTGCTATAATACTTGGACCAAAGGACAAAACTGTTTCAAAGCGTTCCCAGTGATCTTTCAATTATGATCATGCCTTTATTAGATTCATTCGCAAAAATCGGTTTGTTTTCTAGGAAATAGTTTCTGCAGAGCAGCAGCAGTTCATTGGAAATTTGGCTCCGGGTTGTGGGCGGAACCGTTGGCAAAGAGTAAGCTGGCCTCATTTCCCATCATCCGTCTGTTTATACTCTGTCCCCCGACCAAATACTGGGTACAACAAAAATGGCGAGCAATATTGGAACTTTCCAGCCTTACAGTTTTGAGCCAGACAAGGGAAACAAAGACGTACATGAATCTATTTGTCTGCAAGTGGATGCATCAGAATGGTCAAGTAGCATCTGTTTGGTGGTATAAACCATATCGGTCTCTATTTTGGGCTAATTTACTTAATTCTAGTCATAAAATTAAATAATAGTAAAAGAATTTTAAAAAAAGGGAATGGCTACATGAAGTAAGAAAGTAAACTGAGTTTTAGTTGTAACAAGACTGCTGTTTAATGATCTCTTATCTTCCTGTAGGAAAGTGAACTTAGATAACAGATAAACAAGTAAAACGTTTATGCAAATTAACGATTAACTTTCTAAAGGAAGAAAAACATGAACAACAGCCTTTTAGTTTGTAAGAAGACTAGAAATCAATTAAAATGTGATCATTGCTTTACATGCTATAATTGGTCCGTTCATGAGGACCACATGGAATAGAAAGAAAGGAAAAATATAATTACTATGAAAGCTGGATTCTTTTTTCTTTTAAATTTATCTGCTGAAATTAAAGTGTGCATTTAAACAGATAAAACCATTTCGTGGCTATAATCGTCACGTGACACGAAGCAGCAGAACAGTCCATTCTTCATTTACCTGAATCCCCGGGACTCCGCTCGGGATTTGAGCCATGGCGTTAAATAAGTGAAGACGACGCCTTTCCTCCTGTCTGTCTTCAGCTTCCTCTGAGGGTAACGGTACTCTTCAGTCGGACCAGACTTACGGTTACTAAAGTCTCAAACGTGAACAGAAAAATAAACACATGAAAGAAAAAGAAAAAAATTCACTTGTCTTGCCGAATAGTCTTTGGGCGCCTTTACCTTTTCTAGTAGTTAAAGATGGCTAACATTATTAGACTTTTAAACATGAACTTTGGCGGTTAGCGTAGCCGTAGCGCCTCGACATTCCCTTGTCCTCGCCCGGAATCCTTTAGTGGGCAATAGTTGAACGGCGCAGAGGAAAAAACACTCCTCTGTCCGGCGTTTGCTCCGTTCCATCACTTGACTACATGTCCCAGCGCCATCTTTCACAATGCCATTTTAATTAAGGGAGACGTCACAAAACGTCATGACGACGTCATCGGTACAGGAAGGGCGTCAACACTAAGGTAGCATTCTAAAATTTTAGCTTTTATTGTTTTACAGACATTAAAACGTACTTATTTGTCTATATAATTTCCAAAATGAAATATGGAAACCTACGATGTCGATAAACTCACAGTTTATTCAGATTCCCAGCTTTTTACCACAGTGATTTAAAAAAAAAAATTAAATCCCGATGCACCTAAGCTTTAAAGTTAACAATTTATTATAAAGGTTAGTATGAAGTCATAATTGTAAATGTACACATATATTAAACTGAATCTGCATTAAAAAACATGAAAATCATGTTTTTGATGTTCCCATGGATTCTCTTATGATGGAGGACATATTTAAAGAAAATTAGGCCCAAAATTGTGTTTTTAGGTATGCCTTTATTCAAACCATTGTACATCAGGAGCAGATGGGAAAAAAAGCTTGTATTTGTGAAAATACAAAGCTCCTTGCTCTGATCCATTCTGATGCATCCACTTGTAGTCGAGTAGATCCATGTACATTTTTCAAATGAACTCCTGCTGCTCTGCAGAAAATATGTCCTTCAAAACAACAAACGAAAAAAAAAATTCTTTTCATTTTGGCTAAATACAGCATTATTTTAACTAAAAGACCAACGCTTTAAAAAAAAGATCAAAAGAAGATCAGATTGGGATTTTAAATACAACATCTAAATGATAAATGAATGGATGAGTGGTGAAATGTTTCAAGAAATAAGATTTTAGCTTTTTTAAAAACTTTATAGAATTAACACTTTTACAAAACATAAACAAGTGCATCTAAAACAAAGCAATGACCATGGAATATCTAAAATAAAATAATTACAGCATGGGACACATGAAAACTGTCCATTAGTAGCAAATAGTAAACAGAGAAAAATTAACAAGAGAGAAAAAATTAAAGTTCCACACTATGGTACGCTTTAGGAGTATGAGTATTGAGAGTATTATAAAATTGATCAAATTCAGTAATAAATAAAAAATCTTTTCTGCTTTACAATCATGTATAGAAAAATTATTTTGAAGAAGGAAACAAATGTAACAGTATTTTCTATATATATTTTTTTTATCAAAGCAAAAAGAGGTACTTACATATTTAAAGTCTATGATGCTATTGTTTGTATATACTATTTGCAATCATTCCAACTGGTTCCAGAGCTCAAAAGTAAATTCACATTTTAGTAAAGGTGAAGTACAGATTCAGGAGAGGAGAGTGATTTCAAAAGCTACAGTTATAAACTTTTGAAAATTTGGGGATGCACAGTTGTTGAATGAATATTGTGCAGGAGTTTTTAATGTATTTAATTGGCGATTATTTTAATGCCAATGTTTTTCTAGTACTACCCATTCTTTACCCTGATTAATATTACTTAGGAGATTGTTCCAGAAAATGACACCTCTATGATGCTCCCTTTTCACACATTGTTTTTATTTATTTTTTTCCTTTTTTTAATCTAAAATATGGATTCCATTAATCATTAAAGAAGGGGAAAGAAGATTTTAAGTCCAGTTGGCAGGACTCAACGTCAACACTTCGTCACCTGGATAACTAAGAACTTTTGCTAACTAAATGATGCATTTAAAAAATACTGAAATAATAAATCTAAAAGTTATTTTAGACCTACATGTTATTTGTTAAATCTATAGCAAATATAAATCTGAATGCTATGACTCTGCAGTTAGATTTATATTTTTGCATTTTTATTTGCATTTATTGTATTTTGTAACATCCACTTTAATCGTTGAAATCCCCATGCCTGTAGCTGACACTCTGGAGTTAAAAGTAATTAAAAAAAGAGGCAAATCCGTAAAAAATGGGCTTTATTTTATTTTATTTAATGACTTACGGAGTAAAAAGAGGGCAGGAAGGGGAAGATGTCTTAAGACTTTTGTTCTTGTTTTGGCATTTAAAAAAAAACAAATTTTAGTTTTTTTTATAATTTCCAAATGAATTGTTAAAAAAGGTGTGATTGCCCTGATATAAATGCTGCGTCAGATAACGTCCTAAAGAAAGAGATAAGTCAAACTGTAGTTGTTCTTGTTTTTTGCACTTGCCATCACCGGTAAACTATTGCAAAAAGCTCTTAAACTTGGCTACAGCTTCATAAAAATACAGTTTAAAACTAAAAAGAAATAAGACCAAATACCTGTACCGATTTAGTTTGAAGTACTGGTGTATATGGGTAAATGAATCACAGGAGTCACGGGCGCAGGAATATAAAAAGTGTTTTTATTTACAGTTAAAACATTTGAGAAGAATGAGCACAAAGGTGGAAAATTCAATCGTATTAAAAAATATTAAAGAGAAAGAAAGGAAGAAAAAAGGCTAAACACAGATGCTGATTTGGGGGCTGATGAGTCCTGTAGAAACAGTCAGGACAGATTAGAGGGAAACAAGGAGTTGATAGAAAATTTACGACAAATTAAGGTTAAAACTTCAGGCATGGAAGACTAGAAACTACATACAAACTCAACTGTATAAGGGCTTAAAGAGGCGAAGGGGACAAAAGAAAATCAACTACTACAAGCAGGGAAAATAAAATATTTGTTGAATTCTTAAACATCCCTTAGTAGAGATACAAAAATATCACATTCAACAATAAAGTCAATTTTAGAAATGTTTAGCTCTGAAAACTGAATCATTTCATGAGTGTGCTTCGCTCACAATGCTTTTCTTCACCTAAGTTTAAAATAATTTAAACAAACATATTAAGATGAGATTTTGGGTGGTGGAGTTCTGTTTATTACATTTTTGACAGTTTGAAAGCATTGTCACTGTCATTACTTTTAACCGAGTCTCTCTTCCTCATCTGCTCTTCAGCTTTCCTCATCTTGTCTTTTTCATCCTCATCCTCCTCATCCTTCTCCTGCGAGAACTGGGCTTCAATCTCCGTGGGGTCGATGTACGTGTAGAAATAAGCCATAATGGAGAAGATGACACAGACTGCCACCAGCAGAGAAGCAAAAAGGAAGAACTCTGCCCACTTGAGGATGGAAGGAGAAACAGAACATGTTATACATGACTTAGCAAACGTGTTTAAAGTTATCCTGGAAGCTTCTCTTTGTTCCTATTTTACCTTTTTAGGAAACTTTGCAATCTCTGCAACAATCAGGACAATAAAGTTACCGACTGAATTCGTCAGCAGCCATCCCGCCTGCAGCACTGCTTTCATGTTACTGGGGGCCTTTGGTGATCAAAGACAAAAAATTCAGGGGGAAGATCGAAATCGACTGTGTCCCACAACTGTATAATAACCGATTTTCCAGAATACATTGATTAATTTACCTGTGAGTACGAGAACTCCAAGCCGGTGACAGAAAACATCACTTCACCTGCAGTGATTAGAAAGTACTGAGGGATCTGGAGAGCCATGTGAACCGAGTTGGGCTTTATTTCCTCAACTTCTGTGATAGATTCCTGACACTAAAAAAGGGAAAAATAAAAACACATCTTATAAAACATCTTTTTTTTCTGTTTATACACCTTTTGTGTGTTTTTTTGTATTTCTGTGTGTGCAAAGTTCCACTCCGATCATCTTTTGATCAACTTTGAAAACATTCCCTGTGGTCTTTTAACTGTAATTATGCAGTTTTTACTTAAAAAAAACAAACAAACAAAAAACGTGTAGTTTTCTAGGACACAGTTTTTGCAGGCTCTCCATCATCAGAGATTCACCTCTGAGTTGACTGTTGATGCTGAATAAGCCCACCTCCATTTCCCATCATCCCTCTGTTTACTCTCTCCCATCAGCTTACGGCCCCTCACATCCCCAACCTAACCTTACCGATGCGACAAAAATGGCAATTCCGGATCTAGTCGTCTGTAAGTGGATGCAGCCAATTGTAACTCCTACATCACAGCTACAAGCTTTTTCCAATAGCATTTTTAGTCTTCTCCTTTATCACAATGATTTAAATAAAATAAATTCTCAGAAACACAGTTTGAGCTTAATTTTCCTTCTATATGTCCTCCATCATGACAAAAATGCCACAAGAACATGTTAAAAACAACAAAAACATACTTTTTTTTATCAGAGTGGGTCTTTAAACCTTACATTGTTTCAGACTTTCTCAGCGTAGAATTCTACATACGGTGCAAATACTTAAAAACGGGTCACACAACAGTTGTTATTCCGTACTAAGTAGGTTAGTATTGCAGGTGGGCAGTTATTATCAGCAAGCTTCATTTTTTAAGAAATGATTTGTGTCTAAAAATAACAATCTGCAGCATATAAATCCAAACTGTCAGCTGGTGGTGAACATGCCTCCTGGCACACTCAGTATTTGTATTCTTCCTACTACTGATGTTTTCAACCTACTGGATTTCTGCTTGCTATTTAGTGTTTATCTTAGGAATGGAGTGGGTCTTTAAGTATGCTGCAAATGTGCTGCTGCAGGTGAGCCACAGACAAGTGTTGGAGACACATCTAATGTACTTTTAATGCAGAATGTAAGAACTCAAAGAAGAATTTTTGTTTGTTTCAATTGCGATTAGTGCTGTAACCACTCAAGTCTCACTTGCCTTTAGTTCAACATGTTCTCTTGTGTTCTGTATTGATGGTCTCTTTTTCATCTTTCCTTTTTTAAGTAGCTGTTCTGTAAAAATAAGTTATCCTGTATAATGTCAATCTTCTAAAATAATTGCTTGAGTGTTGGTTTAAGTATAACAATAAGTTAGGACTAAAAATAATGTAGATTGTCATTATTATCATTTCTGGAGTATTTTTTTTTGCATGCCTACCCAGACTCAGAAAATTAATTTAAAGCCAGCAGCATTCAAAGCATACAGAATTCCATTAACGACCAAAAAACACATCCTAAAGGAGATTCATACAAATGTGAGGCATAAACGATGCGGGAGACTCACATTTGGTCCGAAAGTGAAAGTGCTGGGAATGAAGATAGTGTACGAACTCCCAAATCCAAATTTGATGGTGTATTCACATGACTGTGAACCACTCTTCAAGCTGAATGTGTGTCTGGTCATAAGAAAATCAAATGATATTTGTGAAGTGCAGACAAACATAAAATTACAGGAGATTGCAAAACAATTCTTACTTTCCATTTTTTAACAGTGAATAGTTTGAAGAAGTTAATGGCTCAATTATTCCAAAATCGACTGCAGCGGTTGAGACGTTAACGTTGGTAGCCAGTCCATTCACAAATCTGCAATAGAGATGTTTTGAACAAAGGATCTATTTCCAATACTTTAAATGAGCCTCTAAATTTATTACTGTTGGTTTCACTTCAAATACATTTCCAGGTACGGTTGCAGCTTCTAAAAACAAAGGACATCAATGTTTGCAGCAGTTGAAGCAGTCATAACCAATTTACCGGATTGCATTGTTTCCCTCTTCTGGCTTGGAGGTTAAATCATCAATCTGGAGGAATAAAACAAGGAATTCCAATCATATTAATACACAATCATCATAATACTAGGTTCATGTTACTCACCAGCACCCATTCTTCCCTGATGGTTGGGGGAATAAGAAGTGTTTGACGTTGTCCTTTGACTAAGTGAACAGTTTCTGTCACTGGAGGGTTGCCTATTGAAATGCTAACTTCTTGTTCTTTATATGTGAAATATTCCTCACTGGCCTGCAGAAAAAAGTACACGGTGAAACAGAGCAAACCTTTAGACAGTTAGACAGTTAGACTGTTTTTTTCCATTTTTGAAGCAACAGATCCTTCAAAAATTCATGAGTTAGAAAGGAAAACTAACTTGAGCTGGAGGAAGATTCACAGTGAAATTATTCGGCAAATGGACCTCAAGTTGATTGTTGCCCATGTTGAGAAGTTTAAGCTGACTTTCAGAGGTGGAGGGGAAGATGGGTAATGTTTTCTAAAAACAAAACAAAACATTTTTGCCTTATTTTTCTGCATTTACTGCATAAAACTCTGTTCTTATTCTTGAATTAAAGTTTTTAACAAGGTCAGAATAAAAAAGACTTTTACTCACGTCTATTTGAAGCTGGACCACACCGGCGCAAACGAAGGCAAGAGCCGCCAGAAACATTCCCACTGTCATTCTTTTTAGAGGTCTGGTAAAAGACAAAATGTTATTTAGTTGCTATTATTGAATAAATAAATAGCTTTTTTAGGCTTCTAGAACCAACATTTTTATTTTTGATATGTACAAGAATGTGGTTCTGTGGTGATCTCTTTGAGCTTTGAGCTCCTCCTTTTCAGTATAAAGACCCATTTTGATGAAAATCTTGATTTTGGTGTTTTTAACATGTTCTTGTGGCATTTTTCTGATGATGTAGGACACATATAAAGAAAATTAGGCTCAAAATTGCATTTGTGATAATTCATTTCATTCACATTATTGTGAACCAGGAGCAGATGAAAAAATGTATTTGAAAAAGAAGTTATTTGTGATGTACGGTGGGCAGGCCACAAGCTTTCTGCCCTGCTCCATTCTGTTGCCAATAGATCGGGACGGGAAGTGAGGGCAGGGTTTCTCCACGCCAACAGTACCCCTTACAAATTTAATGAACTCCTGCCACTCTGCAGAAACCATGTTCTAGAAAACGACACAGGTTTTTGGATTTTGGCAAAAAACAGCATAAACATAATTCCCATTGGGAATGATTTTACATTACATCAAAAGACAATCGGAGTGGTTCTTTAAATAAAGCCTTCAAACTTTGCTCATTAATTCACAGCACTCACTGAGATCTATTCTTTTCCCTCCTTTTCCAGGTGCAGCCACTGTGGTTTCATTTATAAAAACTTTCAAGTTCCTCCTGACATGAATTCCCTTTAGGCCACATTAATAAAGGGGCTTGTGTTTACTTTACCAGCGCTAGATATTTGTCATCTGCATTTGTCCCCCAGGAGCCTTTGAGTCCCCTACCAATCAGATTATGTGTCAAGCTAAAAACACAAACATGGAACTTCTGCTCAAATGTGTGTATTTTTGCGTATAAAAGGCATTATTACACCTGTGCAATCCTTTGAGCAAAAACAGTGTTTCTTGAGAAATTCCCTCACAGATGGCCATCATAAAAGGCAGTAGCTTTATTATTCTCGAGGTTTCTAGAAAGTGTTTCAAACGGCTTCTTCAATGGCTCATTTAGAGGACAGGATAAACATCATTTTATGGCTCCAAAATTACAAAGCAATGAAAAAAAAAAATGAAATCAACAGACACTACCGTAATTCTTTGTTATACAGTCATCTGCATGAGTACTACAGTACTTAGAGATGAGTGCGAAGTCTGTTTTCTACCATTTCCAATTTAGGTGATAAGCTAAAATTTTCAGTTAGTAAGTGAAAAATAGCTCAATTCTGTTCCCAATGATATCTTTCTGTTTACTCGTCTGTGGCGTTATACCAAAAGCAAGTTTTTTTAATTGTTCATATTAAAAAACTGATTTGAATTAAAAATGCAGAAATATCCTTTCAAAATGTTCTCACTTACGTGAAGTTAAAGCCACATTTCTTGATCAGGGGGTACACCACACTTTCCATGATTGGAACCAGAGTCAGGATCAGGATGGGATTGAAAGTCTATAATAACATTTCCTATTAAGTACTTTTTTTGAATTATTTATTAGGCACTTGATGTGATAAAGTTCCTTTCACTTACTTGCATCTGATCAGGCTGTATAACAAGTTGCCCCTGCAACAACGAGAAATGGCTAATTTAAATACAGCTGTATTAAAAAGCCATAAAAATAGCTGTTGATTCATCAACAAACTTACAAAATTTCCATCCATTGTGGTGGCCTGAAGAGTCCACCTTGAACCCTGAAATACAAATGATAAATTCAGTCCCTTTGGTTTGAAGACAGCTGTCTGAAGGAAAAACCTATAGTACCTTCTGATCAAACAGAGTCCAGAACATGGGCAGTGGGATGTACAAAAAGAGGACCTTCAGCACCATCTTGATCTGAGCAATAAGGAGTCTCTGCAGCACAGATTGACAGAGAATAAACATGTGTTATTCCAATAATTGAAGCGATTCTCTATAATCCTTCAAAATCAACCTTACATCATATTTTTCCTCTGCCCAGTCCATCCAGTGTTTCCTCTTGGGGTATGCCTTGCTTCTGTGCCTATAGCGGTTTTTAATGGCAAACTGATTGAAGAGAATGGAAAACATAAGATTTTATTTAATGATATTCTGACCATTCAACTGACATTGAACCACACTGTCCAGTTTATTTTTTTTTCTTTTATAACAAACTACTACATGTAATCAGCTTTTTTCTGTTCTGGGGTTTCAATGTGTTGGCAGGTTTTGTTGAGAAAAATCAAAAGTGAGCTCTCTAAATAAAAATAACAAGTAAAATCCTTTTTTCCCCTACTGGGTACTTGTATCCATCACAAAACTCAACTCAGTTCTGAAATAAAACAAACAAACAACTGAACGGTTTAGTGAAAACCTCACAAGCTGCAAAAAAGCCAGCATCAGCGTAGTTACTGTAAAGCTACATTAATCACCAATTTGTGCCTTTATGAACTGTTTTCATGTTCATATATAAAGGAGTGTGTGATCACATTTAACATTAACTCCAAATTATAATGTTTCTAAACAAATAATATAACTAAATGATAAATAAATAAATAATATAATTATTCTTTAGCTTCAGAAATAGCAAGCAGCTAACACTTGAAGCAAGTCAGACATAATTATAGATTTTCAAAGAGCATGCATTAAGTACAAAAACTGACCTACCCCAATACATTTACACACAGACAGCATGATGTTTCCCTCTGGTTTAGCTTTGTAGTACATCCCACTCCCAGCGATAAACACCACTGTTAAAGGACAGCATGGACATCACTGCACAGTTCAGAAGATAGATTTGTACATTTTTTACTTGATGCATTTAAACATGTCTCAGTGTTCTTTGTATACAGACCGAGTGAAACGACCATGAGGGCAGCAGGGACACCAAAGGCCAGAGAATAGCACTTCTGCTGAGAGTAGATGCCACAGGTTTGACCTGCAAAAATGCAACATTCAATGAACCGCCTATACGACGCCGTTTAATCTCTTAATGGTGGTATGTTTACCTCTGAGGATCGGGGTAATAATGGTTGACAGGAGACTCCCACCATTGATGCAAAGATAAAAAACAGAGAAGAAAGTTCTTCTTTGCCTTTCCTGTATAGAAGCACATTTGATTCAGTGAAATGCAAAGTACGTAAGGCTTATTTACCACTGATATGCATTTCAGAAGGGTAAATCTTAAAAAGATCATTACAGAATGTTTAACAGAGTTTCTAAGACATTTATTGTTTCCTGTTGGATAATTGTTCACACTTTACAAAAAGGTTCCGATAATGATTTTATAATCATTCACTATAGTCAAGTAATGGTTAGGGAATGCTCACGAGCTTTTACAGTATTTATATTTGGTTAGTTCAGGCTAAAATTGCAGAATAAAACCTTACCAACTGACCTCTTGCTTTCTAACTCCAAACAAACAATCATATATATAAAAACTTCAGACAAAAATTAAGGCTTTACATATATTAACTAATATGTTGTTGATGTATATATAACGCTAAGCCATGGGTGGGCAAACTTTTTGACTTGTGGGCCACAAAGGATTCTAAGATTTGACAGAAGGGCTGGATCAGGAACAGATGCGCAGAATGTTTTGGTAATCCACCTCATAACAGAAAGAAATAACATGGAACCTGGATGAAATCATGGTTTCATTTTGATTGAAAATGGAATAAATATACTTCAAAACAGAATTTTTATTTCAAAACTGTGGCTTTTGCTCTTGTTTTAGTGCCAATTGCACCAATAGGTTGATGTCCCTCAGTGAAAATTGCAAACTTAGAGAAATGCTGTGTTCATGTGGTGTTGGAATAATCGGAAAAATGACTCAGAAAACGCACATGAACGTCGTTTTGCTATTTGTCATGTGCCATCTACGGGGAGACAACAACTGGGCTAAGCAATTGCATAGGGAAACTTTCATTAATGCAAAGAGCAGGGTTAAACATTATTTAACTGCCAACTAATGCTGTAATAATCCACAAATCAATGCAAAGTAATGCATAAAAGTGTCTGTTAACACATTATTTAATATTTAAATGGTGTTAATAATGTTAGGGACGCTCATTGTAAAGTGTTACCTTATCGGCAAATTAAGCAGTTTGTGTTTATGTTATCATTATTGCAACAACAGTGACTCAGGCTGTCACGCACACACTGCCACAAATCAATCTGACTAGCAAGTTTTTTCTTTTTATCTTGTTGAATCCATCCAACAATCTGCTGTGCTCCTTAAACAGGTGTGTGGGAATAAAGATTTATAAATATTTAACAAAGTGCCACAATCAGCAAACTGACATGAGAACTGATGGGACCGCAGTCCAGTTGCAGATAAAAGGCTTGGTGAAAGTAGGGAGGTATCACATGCTCTAAAACACTTTACCACCGGATTAATATTCTTGTGATAAGTTACCTGAAGCCAAAGGTCGAACACGAGAAACTTTAGATGGGAGCTAAGGACATGAAAACGTCTCACCTGGTGATCATCAAACTGGTCTCCACCGAACGCCGCCACGCAGGGCTTGATGCCACCAGTTCCCAGAGCGATGAGGAAGAGACCCACCATGGACAGAACACTGGAGGAGAAAGCAGAAATGTGTTTAAGAAAAAAATTCACATCCTGGACTCTGACTTTTTTATCTAAATTCAATGCAGAATTAAACCCACACATGAAAGGTCATGTTGTTTGGCGTCCCATCTCTGTCTGAATCGGTGATGTCATGCATTGCACTGACCGCCATCGCCACCTGGCCAATGGCATAGACAACGGACAGGTAGATGATAGTTCTGTAAGAGAAATGCCAAAAAGAAAACCGCCACAGTAAACTTTGTGTTTCTTAGGCAAACATACTCCAACCAAATCATACGCCGCACGTTGTTCTGCACAACAAAAGGATATTTACAAGAAAATTAAACATTTTATGTCAAATCTGTGAAACTTTAACCACACACTTGAATTTTCCAAGCCAGGAATCGGCCACGATGGCCCCCAGGATAGGAGTGAGGTAGCAGAGAGCCACAAATGTGTGGTATATGGATGTGGCCAGGTCATCATCCCATTGCAAGAAGTACTTGAAGTATAGCACCAGCACAGCTGTGGAGAGGCAGCAAGAACAACTCCAGCTGTGAAAGAGACACTAAATCCAACGTGTTTTTTACTTACTCAGAGGTAAGAGAAAGTACATTGAGTCCGCATGAAAAAAATAAAATTGTGATGGGGTAACTTCAAAGTAAAATTTCCTCAAAATTAGACAAATAGTTTGGTAAAATATAACTTTTGTTTTTCAATCTTTCAGGTTTTATTTATAGCAGACTCCATAAATACCCAATCTCAGATATAAAAAAAAATCTTATATTTAAACATAATTTAATACATATTTTTTAGAAAAAGTAATCTAAAAAAACACACAATTAATGAAATGGTTTTGAGGGGTTTCAACATTTTTAACATTGTGAATTTTGAAATAACTGATATTAATAGATACTGATTTTTTGAGAAAAAGAAAAAAAAAACTAAACTAAATAAAATCCACCTTTTACCCCAGCAGCAGCTTCTCTGTCTGTTGATGGTCACCCACACTGAATCTCAGCAGATGTTTGCATTTATGAAACAGAACTAGTATCTCACCTCGCATTCCATAGTAGGAGAACCTCTCACAGAACTCATTTACAATTATGAAGAAAATGCTGATGGGATAGCCACACACCACTTTGCTCTGTTCAGAAAAACAAAGCAAAAAAGGTTCTACACTGTTCCACCACTTCACACATTGTAGTTCTGAATTCATCCTAAAAATATATAGAATGTAAGTATCAATGACTCAAATATAAAGTGAAAATAAATAGATTGTCCCTCTGCAGGGTTAACTAAGTCAATGCCACTTTAAAAAATAAAAGTTCATGTTTAATTTGGTGTATTTTTTTCTTTTTGTTTGGTTCAGGTTGAAGATATTTTCTTTTAAACTGCTAGTTTAATCTAATAAATAAATTAAAAGTAATTAAAAAACATGAACAAAAAGGGGCTTATACAAATATAACCCTTATTGTAATATCAAAACCTGTCAAACACAAAAGGCCTTCAGCTCTCATCTGTTTGCTCATTGTTGGACAAAGGAAGTGATAAAAATAAAAATAAAAAATAATAAACTGCTAGTTTCGGAAGGTCCTATGTTTTGGTTGAAATGTTTGATAGTCTCTTTGTCTTTTTTTGAATAAACCAAGTTGTTTCACATGTTCACATTCTGTTTCACAGAATCATAGTAAACTAAACCCTCTTTTGTAAACGACACAAATGAAAAATAGGAAGAGTGCATGTTTAAGGAGCCTGTTATATGTAGATGCAGCTGTAACATTAAGTTATAGAGGAATCCATTATACTGCAGTTGGAATCCAGGTTATTTTATTCTTATTATTTTTAACATGTTAAGTTAAAGTCAATATTTTACCTTTTCTCTGCCCCTTTTCTCTTTTTTGAGATCGTCTTTGTCTGTGAGAAAAAAACATACAGTTTCTTTTCTTTAACATTTTCTACAGATAAACAAAAACTTGAATCAGAGCAGTTTTGGCTGAAATCTGTTTGGATATGTAAAATAAAGTTTTATTCATCTCACCTGTCATGGTGCCTTTTAGTAGGTGCTACCTAATTCCTGATAAACCTGGATGATCCTGCAGGTAAAGCAGGTGAGGATTCAGAGTTCACTAACAAACATGGGAAACTTTTGTGTAATATCACCTCTTATCAATCCCATGAGTGCTGACAGTGTTTGATGGGCGGGGCTATCAGGTACTGGAGATAGCAAGAGGCCTTAACATTTCATCAAAAACAGTTTGAACTGCAGCAAAGACAAAATCAACGAGATTCAAGAGCTCGAGTGCAGAGAGATGAGTGTTTTTATTTAAAAGATAAACATTAGGGAGCCTCCGTTTACAGCAGAACAGTGTATTTTGTGTTAAATACATTTATAAAAAAAAAAAAAAAAATGCTGCTCAAATATAAGACAGTTTCATTTCTAATAACACAAAATGGTATCTCTTCCACAGTGAGTTCTTTTTATTTGCCCCACACCACATCTCTTTGGCAAGGTGAACAACGTTCTTACAGTGTATAATCCCCAGACAAGATCATTTGCAAATATTGCACAAAGTCCTTTTTATATAAACGAATAAACAAATGAATTTGAATCTATTTTTTATGCAGTGGCTTTAAATATTAAAAAAAAAAAGATCCTCCCCTTCTAAGACATTAAAGTGATGTATGCGCAAATGCAAAGGTATGGGAGATTTTTCTTTAGCAAAAAAAAAAAAAAATTACCTTCTGAGGAAATATAATTTGATTTACATAAAATGAAAGCATCATTGAACACAGCATAAATGGTTCCTTGAGACAACAGTACAGTGGCTTATAAAAGTAGAATGCTGTACATAAAAACACATTGCAAATTATTATTAAAAAACAAAACAAAAATGGGCATTGAAAGAAGGTTGCTTTCGTGACATGCAAGTTAAAAATCCCACAAAAATGTCTCTAATAAAAACACTGCTCTGTCTTCTGGTAGAAACAGGTAAAAACCTCCAGTTTTCTCTCACAATATGTCCCTCTGGTCTCCACAACCCACCCCCGACAAAGCACAACGCCCCATTTTTACCGGGGTCCAGGGGCTCATTGAGGTTGACCCCAAAATTTTTGGTTTCTTCCTGCATCTTCTCATGAAGCTGAGGGAATCGAGCTGAGAAACAACTTTATGGCATCTCCAAATAGCCACATCGGGCTCTTAAGCGGATCAGGATCACGCCACGGAGGATGAGTTGGGGATGCCCTGGATGGTGGCACTGGTTGGCGTGCCGCTGATGGCATTAAAGATGTGGAGCGAGTCTGGGAGGACGCTCTTCATGCTGTCTTCCACTGGACTGATCTGGAAGAAAAAATGATCAGAGGCAACTTAAGGTCACAATAAGGTCGTCATAAAGAGACCGGAGCTGTAGTCCAACTACAGTTAAGGAAAAGTTGGAGATTTGAGGAAGAACACAGCCATTAAAACACTTTATTTGGAACATTTGCAAACATTTCAAGATTATTTTGCTGTTTGTCACCACCAGTCATTGTCCAGTGAACCTAAGGTTGTGTCTGAAATCCCTCACTATTTACTATTTAGTGCACTAGATAGGGCATGCCAATGCTGTCATGGTGTTCAAATCCACAATTCCAAAATCTAGTGCCCTGGAAATTTCCCAGACGTCTGTATGAAAAACCAGTGTCCATCAATGCTCACTAGATTGGCAAATATACCCCACAAAGCATTGGGTTTGAACGATATGTCATTTGAAAAAAATGTATTTAAGTTTCTTTTTTATAAATCATTCAAGTTTTAATCATCAGAACACAATGGATTCATTTATAGTCTTTATAAAATGTTTATTTGTTATGTTTTTACTTTGTTAAAAAGATGACATCATATTTGGCATATAAAAAAATTAGGAAGTAGTGAGCATGTGTCTGAATTGCGTAAAAATTCAGGGCACTGATAGTCCCACACAATATAGTCCTTTGGGATCAGGGAATAGTGACGGAGTTTCTGAACTGACCTTTATATTTTAGGAAACAGTATTCAGACATATTTTAAACAACTTAAATCAATTATCTCTATTTAAAACCAAAAATATTTTTTGGTACTATATGCTTCCTTGCAATATTGCAGCTCAGCTTTTGCGGTCTTGCTGTTTTACGGATTTTGCACGCTTTTTAAAATGTGTTATTAATGCATAGCGCACTGTGCTCCGCGTTGATTGTTGGGTGTAGACTTTGTCAGTCAGTCTCCTCTGTGCCATGTCTCCTTTAGAGAATGTGTTCAGTTTGCCAAATCTACATAAATCTTTGATCATAAGCAGATCTTTGTTTTGTTCTGTAATAGTGAACTTATTTTTCTATGAAGGTTTGAGAGTTCAAACAAACAGGAGACAAGTGTGAAAAAGTTTATGCTCTTCTGATAAAAGCATATAAAACGTAGAGTGAGGAGTATTACAGCCTTAAAACATCTAGAATCCTACTTTGTGGATTTCACCTATTGCAGGTTATTTATGGAACGTATCCGCTGCGATAAACGAGGGAACTTTGTACTGTGAATACATTTTATGTATCTAAATGGATACTTCACAGTTAACTAGTCACTAAAACCTGTTTTAAATTTTGTATATCAGAACTGATATTTGTCTGTCAGTCTTATAATTTATTATAGCTAGAGTTGTATCATTGATAAAAATCAAGAGTTGGTTTCAAATGAAAAATATCAAATACCTTATTTTCAATACACACACAGCAAAATCAATCCAAATAGCAGCCAAAGAATATCAAAAGCTACTACACGTATACACACCCGTGACCCCGAAAGGGGCAACATGGGTTTAGAAGATAAATGAATGAATGTATACACAATAACAAAAGTTTTTTTTTTAAGAAGTCACATTAAGATGCATGCATTTCTGTGTCCTACACAGAAGTGCAGACGTCTTTCTGATGTGCAAAAAATGAAATGAAATAAAATACAAAATCAGTGGCAGTTGGTCCAGCCAGAAGGACAGTTGGTTTACTCTGAAGGTAATGCTCACCAACAAAATTTAAAATATGATTGTTTTTCCCTCTTGTGGTGCAGCACTGATACGAATGCACACAAAACAAGATGATTTTCAATTTTTATAGAAAATATAATCTCCGACATGATCACAGGTTTTCTGTAGGCACATAGCTCATGTGCATCTTTTTAAGTGCTGGGATCTTTGGAAAAACCAATATAATGGGAACTTAATCAAATAACTTTATTCAGAGCTTTGAGGTAAAGTAGTTTTAGGATTGCTAAACCAACTGAACTAGTTTTACAGTTCAAATTTTAACTGTCTGGCTGGACCACCAACTCCATCTGTTCATTCCACGCTGATGTTTCTTGCTTTACCATCAAACCTGCGCGTCAGCATGGAAGACAAACGGAAAATGCCATTATCAGAGAGCGCGTCATCACTCAATCATAGGCTATATTTGACCTCCTGTTTTTTTTAAGTCGTTGTGGAGTGGCTTCCAATCAGATTAAAGGTGCATCATCATCATTACGGTGCTTGAGACACAGACCTGGAATTGTGCAACAGCAGCAGGACTTACTTGCTCACGCATGATGATGGACAACTCTCTGACCAAATCTCTGTAGTTGGCCTTCATCTCGTCGTGGTACTCCTGCTGATCCTCTTTGATCAGTCGCTCGTTCACCCCTAGACCATGACCACATGCCTCCACGAAGTCCCTGCTCACAAGAACAGTCGTGTTAATGGCAGGTTACACTGCCAGGATGTCAAAGTTTATTTGTCGAACTCACCTGAAGACCTCTTTGAGCTGTTTGACCTTGTTATCCGGATACTTCTTGGCACTTGAATCATCCAGAAAAGCTCTGGCATATGCAAGCGGGCCGGCGTTCACCTTTAACATCACAACACAATGACACGTCAGCTGTTTTGGACTCATTTTGCGTGTGTGTGCTTTTGTGAGACGTAGAGCAGCCACCTGGACACTGATGCTGCCCTGCAGTTTGAGCTGCAGACGGATCATGTCCACCTCGCTGGAGGAGCAGAGTTGCCTAATCTCCGCCACTTTCCTGCTCATCTCGTCGATGGCCACCTCAATGGGGCTCAGATCAGTGTGGTGCTGGTACATTACTGCTATACGCTTCTTCACGTAGGGAAAGCAGTGTGTGGCTGTCGGAGGGGTGTAAAAAAAACACAGACAGAAGATTAGATTACTGGACTTCCTGCAGGTGTCCTTTTCCGTTTTACAGCTTGATTTCGACTCGCTTATAGATAAAGAGATAAGGTTGTACTTTTACGCCGTAAATCTTGCGTGTGTGATTAGGCTTTGGAAAAAGCTGGGACAAACAGCTGATGTGTTCAAAAGCTAATCAATGAGCAGAAACATTTTTCTGACTATTGCAGTGATTGAGCAACAACAAAGGAAAGGCTTCATCTTCATCTTTCGGCAGCATGTCATAGCCTATTTTATTAGGATTACAGCCATTTAAGGTATTGGTAGAAATGTATTCCTTTCTTTTCATTTATTATTTTGTATTTGATAGATTTTTCAATCAATTAAGCTGCTTTTTAAAGAACTGTTGGATCCCAGTGCCTGGTATAGTTATTGTTCCCACATGTGACAATCTTTTTTATTTACTCAAAAAGGTTTTTGAGAAATAGTCAACACACTTTTCCCTTTGGCATCTCAGTATAAATTTACATTTAGATTTTAACAGACACATTTGTGTTCATTTAAGTTGAGCTTTGCTAATAGGTCAGTATAGATGTGGTCATTTACTGGTCAGGATGGTCCTGCGTTTGCACTGCTCCTCCACTCCGCCTTGCTTTTTGCCCGATATTGTAAAAGGCATCTCAAACACGAATCGGCGGATGTTGTGGCTCTTCTCAAAGTCAGTTTTCCTGTCCACTAGCTCCTTCTCCTCCAGGTATGGAGTCACGTGGGTCACTTGGATGTATGCATACTTAGAGTCCAGATCTTTAGGGTTGATCTGCAGGAGATTAAAAAAAAAAGATTGATGCTGTAATGTGCAACAAAGACCTCATCATAAACTGAACGCAAAGTGAGTCTCACCCGTCCAGAGTCTTGAATCATCTTGACGTTCTCCTGTCCAAACTTCTCAGAGTAGAGCTTCAGGAGCCTCTGGGAAATCTCAGACAGAGGGGTGAATTTAGGCTCCTTGTAAATGTACTCCTTACCATCTTCATCCTCAAAGAAGCCCTGAGGAGGAACAAACATCCAGAGTTGTTAGTGGGACAACAATCTCAGTCACATAAATCAATATGCGAGAATCATCTAAATGAATAAAAAAAAACTTTTTTAGGACTCCAAAATACTCAAGCTCTACCTACAAACCATTACAGTTAAACTGATTTGTAAGATTTACTTAAGGTGGTGACACAGATTTCATTAGACCTGTTAGATTTGGTAATAATTGTATTTAAAAAAAAAGCCTAGAAGCTCTGGAGGTTGGAATAGATGGGGAGTTAAACTGGTAAAGCAAAGCACTACACACTGCATTAGTGAGGGAGCACAGCACAGCCTAATACATCACTGCAGCCCCGGCTTGAGTGCTGGCTTTTATCCTAATTTACCTCTGCGTCTGAGTGAGAAAACTGGTACTGCTATCAGAGTGAGGGAAACACACATACACATGTAAACCGTTACTCCAAAACAACCATAAAGCTCTATGCATCTCAAACATGAAAACAAACGTGGATTGGCAAGAGTCACATAACCCCACACAAGGCAAAAAAGACTCAGCTGGAGGCAACCACACAGGACAGAAAACTCATTAAAAACGTCAACAAGCACAGTCAGTACTTGAACTTCACAAATATGCTGGGCGTGGTGTTTAAATGAGTGACTGCCATGCTGCACAATCCTCCAAACACAAAGCAGTTGTGTTAACTGAGTGTTAGTTTATTCTTTAATCAGTTTACCAATTGATTTTTTATCCATTTGTCTGATTTTTTTCTGGTTAAATTATGGAGAGTTTAAAATTGCAAGTTAAAAAATTTTTTTAAAACATGGGTTGAATATTTTTCATAATAAGTCAGATTAGAGTTTTAAATTCAACTTTACTCAGATGTTTACAAAAATCCTTTAGACTGGACACTTTTATTTCAAAGACAGTTTTTAAAATGAATCTTAATCATTTTAAAGAAACCTGTTGCTGTAACTTAGTTTTCTGATTCTAATTATTTTAATAATTGAATGATCTTAATTATTATAGTCTTGCCTGGGTAAAAAAGATTAAATAAATAAAAAATAAATGATAAGAACTGTTTAAAAGTCCAAACAAGCTGCTTCGAAGTGTGGCATTGTTTTTTTTTTTTAAATGCACTTTAGCATTTAGACATTTAGACTAGACCTTTAGTAAATTCAGAAACAATTTCTTACCTTAAAAAGGTTATATGAATTATTAAAATCGCTCTTTGTCATATTTAGGTAGCTAAATGTTTTGTTTTATTGGAAATAATGATCACTTGTGCAGAAAATTATATAACCACAAATTTCTACACTTGTAATTTCTATTTTATATTTTCTACACTTATATATCATAAAAAGATTAAAACTTCAACGTCTGGAAATTATTATTTTTTTAAATTCACTTTTTTGTGCTAAAAGCTTGAAAAAACATTTTTCTGCCAAAAAAACAAGTTTAAAACTAATATAACTTTGAAACAACCGCAGGTAAGAGTTTTTACCAACTGGACACATTTTTGCAACTGTTGGAATAATTGTTTAGAAAGTAATATTTTAATGAAGTAGGCTATTGTTTTTTTTAACTGATGTTTAACTGTTTTTTGTGGTTATATCTCCTTTCCAACAGCAATTTAAATTTCTAAACCTGAATATCTCCTAACAACTGGATTCTATTGAATTAAGTCCTTTAAGTCAGAGGACATTTTTCCATAACAACAAATATGAAGGGGTGGGGCTCTGGGAATTGTAGTTTTAGTGGATTTAAAAACAAATGTTGGCTGGACACATTTTTGTTCTGTGGTTGTCAGGAGGATGTGAAGACACAAACAGAATTGTCTTCCGGATTTCCACTTTCTGTGCGAAAAACAAATTTTCTTTGGTCACATTGAATCCTTTGGGTGACTAACTGATAAAATTCTCAGTAAATATGTACCAAAAGTGACCTTTAACTGCAGATAAATGCTTATATGACCTCATGTGCAAAACAATATGCATATAATTCTAAGAAGTCTCTCTGGACCTCTTTACATTCTTTATTAGTTACAGGGAGCGAGTGGCTATAGGTTTTCCCATAACTGCTGTTTCGTGGAATTCTTTTCCAGATACTTTTTTTTTACCATAAAAACGATGACCAAAAAAAAAAATGGAGCAGAAATGACGAACAGTATGAAGTGACACAACAGAGCTTTGTGTGAGTAAAAAGCAGCAAGCTGCGCAGATGGATTCTAGCAGCACCAAGACCACACAAAGGCTCAAACTATTACAGCTAGCAGTGTCTGCTGCATCACTTACCGCTGCCTTCAAAGGGGATTCAAACAAAAAGCAGAAAAGCAGATTGGGTCATAAAATACAGCGATTAAAAAGGACCTGCTGTTATGTAAACACTTATGATCCAAGTTTTAATTCATGACTTAATCTGCTAAAATCAAGTCATTTGAAATTATTATTGAACATTTTAAAACATATTCATGTAGGATTGTTCACTGTGCCTTCAGCTGATTATTCCAGTCTATTATTTTAGATGTTCTTTGAGAAAACATCAAAACGGTAATGAAGAGAGCAGCCTTCATTTATTTTGCTTTTTTAATCAAACACTGACACTTTACGGTTTGTCTTGTGCATAGAACTGGAAAAGGAGTTTTAGTAAATTATTTTAGAAAGCCGTGTATCTTTGATAATGAAGGTTTTGAATGTAATAAAGCCATGCAAAAAAACACACTGTATGACATGCCGCTCATGGTCTGGAGTTTTACTGCAAGTCATAGTGGTTTTTATACTGAAGTGATACTAGGACATCATAAGATCACACTTCAATGTGTTCAACTGAAATATCAATAACATAAGAAAACGTGAAGAACAATTTCTTCCAGCAAAAGTATCATAACTATAAAACATAGCTTCGAGTGTAAAAGAGTTTTAAACCAGAATGTAGGCATGATTTTCTATGGTAAAAACCAGGATGGTTATTTTTGGGAACTGTGCCTCGTTCCAACTACTTTTTAAATGGGCTTCAATCTGGAAGTTTAAGCTTTTGGCTCTGTTTTATGCATTTTTAGCTTTAGTGCCATCCATACACCCAACCACCCAACCACCCAACCACCCACCCATCCATCCACCCACCCACCCACCCACCCACCCATCCATCCATTGGTGGCTGACTAAATACGTTTTTCCGTCACTGTAAATCAAAACCAACTTAACTAACATCAACTGAATTTAAAATTTCAGTGCATCAATATTTTTTACTCAATTCAATAAAAACGATTTAGAAAAAAAAACCCTAGTGGACAGAACATGTTATTGCAGTAGAGCAGATGGACTCACCTGGCCAAAAAATGCCACCCGGAAATACGTGCCCAGTAATCTTTTTCCTGTGTGCATGACCTCTGTCACCTTGCTGTACGCACGGTGCAGTGTGTCGTAGAGACGAGCCAGTTTCTGTGCAAGATGCCAACAATTAGAATTTAAAGCGTGTTAAAAGCAACGCGTTACTAGACCTTAAAGACCCACTCCAATGAAATTGGTGCTTTTAACATGTTCTCGCAGGTTTTTTTTTATGCTGGAGGATATATATTATGAACGTTAAGCGAATTTCTAATAGCATAACCATAATTAAAAGAACATTGGGAACACTTTTACAATTGATCAAGATATGATCGGAGTGGGACTTTGAGTAAACCTGGAATGACGTACCTCAAAGTCTCTGCGCTTCTCATAAATGGGTATAATGAGCTTGTAGATGTCAGAAATGAGCTCGTAGCGCTCTGCTTTCCAAAGCCCATCTGCACACGCCTCCAAAAGCTCCATTAGGACATCCTAAAGGGGGAACCAAAAGCACAGATCTGGCAACAAATACCTCAGCAGACACACCTTTAAGTGTAAAATCTTATTTCAAAGCACAAAATTAATTCAATTGAAGATGAAATAGAAAAAAATCTTATTGTTGATATATTTTTAGAATTTTTTGTGCAACAGATATTTCATTTCATATCTTGAAAAATCACAATTCATTGTCTAAGAAAATTGGCCTCAACAATTACACCTGATTCATTTAGGAGCTGAAAGGTATTAAATGAAAAATTATTTCAATAATTGAAACAAAGCAAATATGAGAGAAAAGCATGTGAGATTTTTTTAGGCTTAGTGTTTTGATATCTGAAACCTTGTGTTAAACGTCATTTGATTCTTTACATTTGATGTTGCAATGCTGATATTTTGTTGTAATTACACATTTTTCTACATGAGTTGTTTACTGAAGTTATTGAATTTTGATTCTGACAATTGCTCATCCGTACCTCATTGAAATGGACGTCCTGCATTCCCACATCCTCCATCATCGCTGCTTCTTCATCGATGTTTGGGGTCACGACTCTGAATGCAGAGCAGCCTTGCTTGAATATTCCTGTGTATAAGAGATCCTTTTAACACATGTAGCACTTAAAAAAAGCCAGTTTTTGCAACCGGTCTGAATACATTTTATGAAGTGGATTTTATATTTTTATTTCTATTAAAGCACCTTTTCTCCTGAGATATTCTGCCACCAGTGCCGTAACGTGCACATAGCACATGGCTGCCTGTAATAACAAAAAAAATGACACAAAAGTGATGTTTTCCCCCCCTGCAAATTCAAGATTTCTGCTGAGATGAATCAGATCGATCCCCGACCTCAGAAAGATCTCCGTTCTTCACGTGGATTCGGGCCATGCTGTCCAGCCATGTTTTGCGAAGCTCAGGGGTGCTGGCGTAAGACTTGGCCAGGCTGTACTGCAGGTCCACCAGCATCTCTGGGTCTCTTTCGTGCTCCTTCATCTGAGCCGTGGCCATCAAAACTGTTCTGATGCGTTTGGTCAGGTCTTTGACATCTGATGGGAAAGCAGTGTTCTGTTCCCAGAACATCAGAGGTGTAAGGTTAACTTCTCGTGTTGCTCATCACTTCACGATCACCTGAAGATCCCCTGTAGGCATAACGTTTCTCACTTTTATAGTTTTGTCGCTGTTAGCACAGTTGTTGATGATCGATAAAGACTGCTGAAAGCGCGTACTTCCGATTCCGATCACATCTGCAATCAGCTGACTCACAGCGATCACCACCTGCAGAAAAAAACAACGATATCAAAATGTGTTGTTAACCGAACATTTGATTTACGTGCTTTAAGATAAAACAAAAAGATCCATAACCATGCTTCCTCTTTCTCTTGTGTTGGATCTCACCTGTAAGTGCGTCCTCACAAAGGATTTGCGGCCTGTGTAGTCAAAGTTACTTTTCATTAGGAAATACAGCAGATGAGCCGCATCGCTGCGAATGGAGCTGAGCTTGGAGTTGCAGCATTTTAGGATCTCATAGCAGAAGGCTGCACACATGTCTGCGCGCCCTTCGAAGAAAGTGCACGGGAACTGGAGAGAAAAATAAAGGCCACAAAGCTTTAAAGACCCACTCAGAGGAAAAATGTGTTTTTGGTGTTTTTAACATGTTCTTGTAGGATTTTTCTGATGGGGGACATATCAAAAAAATTAGGCTTTAAATTCCATTTCTGGGAATTAAATTTTTTCAAATGCTTGGAAATCAGGAGCAATCGAAAAATTGCTGTTGGAGAAAAAGAGTTTATTTGTGGCCTAGAAAATATGCTGGGTGGGCCACAAGCTCCATGCTGTGCGCCAACAATCAGGCCCACAACCCAGAGGTGAATTCCTAATTACAAGTTTTTTTGATTTTGGCAAAAAACTGTATTATCATACTGGACTGGAAACGCTTTTACAACAGTTTAAAAAATGATCCGAGTGGTACTTTAAGTTAAATGCGGCACTATAAGTTCATCACACCTTGTAGATGAAGGTACGCAGTGTTGTGAAGACCTGCTTCAGGGCTGTTTCGGACTGATTGATGCGCAGGAAGCAGAGGTGAACCTCAAAGACCTTCTTCATGAGAGGACTGTGGCCGTGGTCCGAGCACAGCTGCGTCTGTCACAAAAACAAGACGAAAGCTGGTAAAGGTTTGATACAACATCAAAACATGACAAGTGAGTTGTTTGTCACCTTGAAGCCCATGATGAAGATGTTGAGCGTGTCCAGGACCGTCAAACACACTTCAGTGGCAATATTGGCCTCCAGCAATGACTGATTTAACACATCTGCATCTGAGTGGCTGTAGGCTGACAAAAACAAAGAAAAATTCTGTTTTCCTCCAAAGATTTGGTGTGAAGGTCTCCACAGAAGCTCCCAGTGTTAAAGGCAAAGCTGGAAAGATGGAGGTTTTCATAATGATGGAAAGATAAAGTTTCATTCCAAAGAGTCAATTAGATTTTATGATATGCTAGTCACAATCTGTTTTCACAAGAATGGATGATGAGGTACAACCAAGAGTGTTACTTTGTGCTCAAAAGTCAAAAGAAATGGAAGAGATAACTATAGCTGATGAATTTAACTTGTTTTAAGCGCCACCTCACAAGAAATGCTGTTTCATAGCATAACAGAAAAAAGGAAACATCAGAACTGTAATAGTTTAGCCAATTCCAGGCCTCGAGGGCTGGTGTTCTACATGTTTTCCAACCAACTTGACACTGAAGCTCCTTATTAGCTAAACACACCTAAGCCAGGTAATTAACAGCAGATAAGGGATAGCTTCAGGAAAACCAGCAGGAGGCCAGCCTTTGAGGCCTGGATTTGGACATCCCTAGATTAAAGCTTTAGTCACAACTTCCCTCATGGGTGGATACAGGTATGTCTGTGGGCAAACCCATGGGCAAAGTTGTACAGGGCATGCAGTTGGCCCACAAGAAAGATCAAAGTCATAGACCATTCAGTGAGCCCAGAGTGAAAATTTTCATGCACATAGTTTTTTACAGGCATGCTGCAGGAAACAGATCCATAGCGAACACTTATACAACTTGTAAGAGGAAGTAAGGGTGAAGAAGATGAGACGCAGGAACACAAAAATGTCATTTTTTCAACCATCCCAAATCCTGCGCACTGCGCAAGTAGCCCGTTAGAGTGCTGTCTAAATAATAAGTTTGAGCTCCTTGCAGGCTCCTTGTGTGCAGCCTGACAGAGAAATGAGGAAATTAGACAGTTTGTTTGGGCATCTGCATACCCTGTGCATGGCTGCATCTGCACACGATCTAACTAACGACTAGACTGTGACACAAGGGCATGAGGGTCATAAGGGCATGCATTTTACATTATCCTTATGGATACTTTACGACACACTTTTCATGTCAACCCTTGGGTTGGCCATATGAGCCTCAGGGGACCTCCTTTCTTAAACCCTTCATGGGCCCGGACAACCCAAAAACCCGCAGCACCCATGTGGGTTCATTTGACTAAGGCTTTACTGCGTTCAGATAATTCCAGTAAAGCCAGAATATTGTAACTATATGCTAATGTGATTTTCTGTACTGAATGAGCAAAAAAGAGACTGTTATAATAAACCAGTGCATTGGTAAAAGTCAGAATAGATAAATGTGGTGGGACGCCTTGGTAATTTTAGTAAAGTAAAGTAATAAACCCCTCTAACCACAAACATAATTCTCTACAAAAGAGCTTTAAAGACCTTAGATCATAATGTCCCAGGTTCGATTCCCACTCTGCTTGCCCATGCGTCAACATATCATAGGGCAAGACACTGAACCCAAAAATGCTTCTAGTAGTTGTAGGTTACTACCTCACATGAGAACTCTGCCTCCTTCAGTGTGTGTGGACAGGTGAATGTAAAGTGCTCTGATGAAGATGGGATGAAGACCCACTCCAAGGGAAAGGGGGTTTTTGGTGTTTGTAACAGGTTTTTGGGGCATTTTTCTGTTGATGTTGACAATTACAATTAAAGTATTTCTTTCTTCAATATGTATTTAAATTGTGGTGAATCAGGAGCAAACGAAAAACATGATGTTTGAAAAAGAGCTTACCAGTATTTGTGACATAGAAAATACAATGGGTGGGCTACAAGCTTCCTGCTCCCTGTTCCATTCTGATCCATCCGCCCATTCATATAGATCCATGCACGTCTTTGTTTTCTTCATCTAAGCTTGTAACGGTTTAAGTTTCTTTGTTTTTTGTTCCTTGATTTCCTGTTTTATTTTGTAGTATTTCCTGTTTGTTGTTGTTTCGAGTTTTACCTTTCCCCATCAGTCCTGAGTGTTTCCACCTGTGTCTCGTTTGTCTGCATGTATTTAAGTCTCGTCGTTCCCTTCCTCCTGTGCTGCTCCATAGGTTAATGTTTCCCTGTTCCAGTGTATTTCGAGTTTCGAGTTTTTGAGTGTTTCTAGCCTGCTCTGCAGTGGTTTCTGGTTTGTTAAGTTTTAGTTATTAAAGATCCTGTTCTCCTGAAACCTCCTGCCTCCTCCTCTCTGCACCTGGGTACTTCCTCCTATTTCCCCCGTAACAAAGCTGGGATCTGGCTCAAAACAGTTCGACTACATGGCAATATAATTTCTCGCCATTTTTTGTTACACCAGTAATGTTAAGTTGCAGTTCTGAGGGGCTGTAAGCTAGCGGGATAGCGTATAAAAACAGAGAACTCTCAGTTATGGGTGACAGGAAGGGGGGCAGGGTTTATCTGGACTAGTGGTCCTGCCCCGTAACTTAGAGGCAAATTTCGAATGAACCACTGGCAATCTGTAGAAACTATGTACTAGAAAACAACACAGTTTTATTGTTTTAGCCAAAAAAATTATTATGTTAAGTTTGGCCCAAAAGGCAGATTTGGGATTGTTTCAAAATGCTTTTGAAAAGAAAACAACCAAAATCAGGTTTGCAACATCCACCGGTTTTGCTTACTTGGATGGATGTAGCATTTTCCCCACCGAACTGAGCATAAATGGCACACATGGGTACCACATCAGCCAATGGGTCAACATTAGTTTGAGTTTGGAATTTAATGGAATGAAACATTTGGATTTATAACAAGGCAAAAAAAAGAAGCTGCACAAAAGAACAGGATGATTTAGAAACTTAATGTTTGGTTAAATTGGGCATGCTCCACTTTCAACCAGCCAGCAAGAACCATCCTGCCAGCCTGACACGCTCTTACCATGGTCTACAGATATTCCAAGAATACTTGAAATCTTTCTTACACTGAAAATATAAAGAAACTGAATTAAACAATGCTACTGAACAGGAGCATTTCCTAACACTTCTGAGTTTTGTTCCAAATTTCTCACAGATGTTTCTGTTTGGTGCCTGCATGGGTGTAAATGAAAGGTGAGGAAGAAGATGAAGGGGACGATGAGGAAGTTTTACATCTGATGATGTGTGGGGACACTTACTGTTGTTAAAAGTGTATGAGTTATCCAGGCTGCTGAGCTGCTGTAAGCGGGCATGCATCATTCCCGCCCTGTTACGGGAGACAGGCAGAGTCTGAGACTTCCGCTCATGCGCTACTGTTCCTGCCCCATCCTGGTTCCTGACAAGGAAACAGGATAATGTTAGTCGAAGGGCTGAATACCAGCAGATTTAGCCAAGCGGGTTAAAGGGAATGACACACCATCTGACGGGTGAAACATGTCCTCAAATGTGAGGGTAGATGAAAAGAGGATCCTGCATGAGTGCAAAGTTTTCTAAAGTGCATGTTCGGCATGCAGCTTGAGGCGTCAGCAGCGTTAAAACTAAAAGTTAGAGCTCAAGCAGTGCATTGAAAAAAGAGGAGAAGCAGTGAGTTTAGAGAACCAAAAGTGTCACAGCAGTGTCATAAAACCTAAATATATCATGCACTGAGTCAGAGAAATGTCAATTCCACCCTTAGTCTTACCCAAGCAGGAAAGGGCAGGAGCCAGGTTTTGTTTCAGTGTATTAAACTTGCCAGCATTTAAGTAAATAAAGATAGAAACAGTGTTGTGAGTTTAGGAAGGAGGAACAATCAAAGCCCTCATAGATGGGAGCCAGAAGATCATAAATTTGTAAAAAATGTGAGATTATTCTTTGGGAAAAGTGAATTCCAAACACTTGAGCTCAACATACACTCATAGGCCGCTTTATTGGGTACACCTGCCCAACAGCTTGTTAATGCAATTTTCTAATCAGTTAATCACATGGGAGCAACTAAATGTGTTTGGGCATCAATTGATGGTCAAGACGTTCTTCTGAAGTTCAAACTTGGAAGAAGGAGAAAGAGGTGATTTAACTGACTTCGAATGGTTGTTGGTGCCACACAGGCTGGTCTGAGTATTACAGGAACTACTGATATACTGGCCTTTCCCCCCACAACCGTCTCTAGGGTTTACAGAGAATGGTCCGAAAAAGAGAAAATATCTATTGAGCAGCAGTTCTGTGGGCGGATATGCCTTGTTGATGCCAAAGGTCAAAGGACAATGGCCAGCCTCGTTCCACCTGATAGAAAGGCAACAGTAACTCAAACAGCCATGCAATCGAGGTCTGCTGAACACACAACACATTCAATCTTAAGGCAGATGGGCTACAGCAGCAGAAGACTACACCAGATGCTATTTTTGTCAGCTAAGAACAGGAAACTGAGGCTACAATTCACACAGCCTCACCCAAACTGGACAATAAAAGATTGGACAAACATTGTTTGGCCTGATGAGTCTCCACTTCTGCTGCAACATTCGGATGGTAGGGTTAAAATTTGGCATCAACAACTTGAAAACATGGCCTTGCATCAATGGTTCAGGCAGGTGGTGGGGGTTTAATGGTGTAGGGGATAGTTTCCTGGCACACTTTGGGCCCCTTAGTACCAATTAAGTATGGTTCCAAGACCATAGCCTACCTGAGTTTTGTTGCTGACCATGTCCATCCCTTTACAACCACAGTGTACCATTTCCTCATGGCTACTTCCAGCAGGATAAGGTGCCATGTCATAAAGCTGGAATCATCTCAGACTGGTTTCTTGAAGTTCACTGGACTCAAATGAACTCAACAGTCACCAGATGTCAACCCAATAGAGCACCTTTTTGATGTGGTGGAACGGGAGATTAGCATAATGGATGCGGAGCCGACAAATCTGCAGCAACTGTGTAATGCTGTCATGTCAATATGGACCAAACTCTCTGAGGAATCTTTCCAGGACCTTGTTGAATCTATGCCATGAAGGATTAAGGCTGTTTTAAAGGCAAAAGGTGGTCCTACTCGGTACTAGCAAGGCGTACCTAATAAAGTGGCCGGTGAGTGTATAAACGTTTTTACATTTGCAATGATTTTTATGAAAAACAGACACAAAAAGACGAATTATCCTGATAAATTTTATAAGAGGTGAGTGTCTAGTCACCCTTACCTTGCAATATATCTCTTTCCCATATACTTGAACTGATGGAGGCACACCCTTGAAGCGGGAGAGAAAAGTCAGCCTTCATATATATATTTTAGCAGCACTTACAACGCAGAGTGGCGTCTAATATGCCTCACTCGATTAACGTGAAGAAGTCCATCAGCTCTGCAGATGAGGCCTTGTTCCAGTATGTGAACAGAGCATCTGAAAAAAAGAAGGATGTTTGCTGGGTTGTAAACATGACTGAACGCAGAGCAAGCATCAACAGAAGAGGCACCCTTCACCTTCTGACATGCTCTTCAGCACATGCAGGAAACACATGAGAAGACTTTTGATCTCCGTCTGCTCCAGTTTATCACATCGAAGCAGAGTGCTGGAAGCAGGCGGGCTCTGATGGAGACAAACAGGTTGTTAAGGCACAGATAGCCAAGGTATGCAAATGAATGGAAGTGATTGAGGACAAATGGCAGCACCCTGGTTTCGGTTCCGTCACAGGTACAGAAAGTCATCAGGACTTTGAAGAAAAAAGACTTGGTTTTATTCTGGACACCCAGATTTGAGCCTGTATATGTACATATTATGAAAAGTGCTTTTGGTTTATTTACCTGGGATACATTTCAAAGGTTTTATGTGCGCCAAAACTCTAATGTAAAGTGGAGACTTGTAGTAAAGAAAATGTACACAGAGCTTGCAAAAACACAAAACAGCAGAAATAACTGTATTTTGTTGTTGTGTTTCTTCACTCCTGTTTGCTTGTTGCAGTCTTGAGAGTAATATTTTGTCTCATTGGTCACATGTCTCACACAGAAACAGTCAGTGTGTCCAATTGATTTGTTTGTTTTTACAAGTGGACAATATATATTCTATAAAATATTGGAAAAAAAACATTTAAGAAAAAATAGCGACAGAATATTTTAATATTTAAACATTTTTCCCTGAAAATTTTACTATTTCGTGGCCAGAATTCACTTTATTTCTTTCCATTTTCCAGAATCAGAATATTTTGTATTTAGAATCAAATCTGATTTTGTTATTTGTTTCTGAGTACCGGGAATAAATGAAAATTTCCTATCATCCATTTCCAACCTATTTCTGCCAACTATACTTTTATTTGTTAATGATAAAATAATTCACCCCCCCCCCTAATTTCTTATAGTTTATCCAATTGGTTCTACTGTAGATATGAATATAAAATGAATTTTATATTCATAGGATTCTTTAACTGACAGACTCTCACCTCCAACATCACACCTGACAAACACTGGCACATTAAACTGTGCATCTTAATCTGCAGTGGAATCGATTGATGACAAAATAACTTTTATTTGTATTTAGGCTGGTGATTTTTCCAAACTAAATGATAAAATCTGTACAAAATAGATATAGTATATACAAATGTTATTTATTTTCCATATTTATCCCAAATGTTTTTTCCTCAATAGTTTTTAATTTTTTAACATTAATTATTATTATTTATAAATCAATATATTAATTAAATTTAATAAATTAAAATTAATAATGAAAAAAAAAATCAATGTATCAATAATACATTTCATTTTCAATATTATTTCTTTTATTTTTACCATCAATTTTATTCTTTATAAATTAACAATAAATTCATTTTAAATAATATATCATTAATATAAATTAATGTATTTTTCTTTTTATTATTTATTAAAATTTGATTCTTGAGAGCTTTTTCTTTTTCTGTAGTCTGTAGTTGGATATCATTGATCCAGTTGTAATGTGCCAGCTGTGCAGGTCTCAGTGCTTTTATTTTGGTAAAGTGAGTGATGACTGTAGAAGCACACAGAAGACAGAGGAAAAACTGCAGCTGTAAAAGCTCTCGACCAGAATGCTTTATAAAAAAAAGTGATATGTGTTTTCAAAAGGTTGTGATAAAGCTGCACTAATGGAGCCCCAGAAGATGCAAGGCTCTGCGGATGTTAGATAATTGAACGATGGAAAACAAACATCAAATCTTCCTGGAAGAGGAGAAGAAGCATATGGATAGCAAAAAAAACACAGAACCAAAGCAGTGCAGCTAAGCACATTCCTTTGGCAGTACTTAGTCTGGAGAAGGGAGCTTGCTGGAAATGACTTCATGGAAAACATGAGAGAATTGCTGAGGTTTTTCTAAAGGGTGGAGAACTTTCACGCTCTGCAGAGTGAGAAACCTCAAAGCTAAATTTAGTTTTACTAACAACCCAGATAAAACTGAAGTCATTTGCTTGTATCATATTAACCAATATGCTTTAAAACCCTAACATACACAATTGGGGGTCAGTCTTTACTCTTTAAAAATCCCTTATTATTAATCAGAGGCAGAGGAAACAACAAAGCACACAAACTGGAGAGACATCTCTTAACATGCAGGCTTATTGAGGTTGAAAATGATTCAGAATCTTGTCAGGTCTGGGGTCTCTGAGACACACCATCATTCCCAGATGGGACACTCCTTGCAGGTGTGAAAGACAGAAAACAGTCTTTACTTGAGGTAAAATGTTGGAGGGCAGGATGATCTCTGGGGTGGAGGGGACAGTGAGCAGGGAGAAATCCACGCTGACACACTGGTTGGTGCGTGAGGACAGCATGGACTCCTCAGAGTCCAGTCGGAGGCTCTGGACATTCTCAGAGTGTCTCCGCAGAAACCTCTTCATCTGTCATGTCCGGTAAAGCAGCAGGGATGGGAAGCCAAAGGCACATGTTAACATAACCTGCCTTTCTTTTAAGAGTTTGGTCTTGCCTTTGGCCATCTCAACAACAATTCCCAACAACATTTGCAAATAGAAGGACAAAAGTTGAACAAAATCAACACCTTGTCCAGAGAAATGCCTTTTTCGCTGTTCCTTTCCGGCAGGATGTTCACAGAATCGGTGCTGATGAGGGAGCCCCGCGAGTCTGCGCTGCGCACGCAGTTAATGTTGGGCGTGGATGCTGCGTGAGGTGATGCTGAGAGAAAAATAATTATAGGTAACAAGTTAAATGTGCATTAACACTTAAGTGCCTACTTATTTGTTCTTCTTTTTGGCTTACATGTGCCTGAAATAACTCCAAAAACATCTTTGTGCAAGCTTGTGTCCATGAAGGTGCTGGACCTAGGAGGTGTCATCAAAGTGTTGCTGAGGATAGACTCCTCCCCCCTTCCATTCTGAACACAAAGCAGAGAAAAAGATGTGATGGAAACCTTCACACAGTGACATTTTACTAACAAAAGCAAACAGCTGATTAAGAGACAAACTTCAAGAAGTACAAACATAAAATATTCTGTGCCATTTGAACGTGCACTGATAATAACGACCCAGAATTAGGAACAATAAATTCCAATTTGGCTTCAAAATCTCCTGATGTGCGAACTGAGCTGGCAGGTGAAACAATAAATGCATAAAACAGAATATTTTGAAAGTATTACAGATCGAATTAACATCTACATTAGCAATGAAACTTTCCATCCTTTTATCTTCCAAACCCGCCTAACACATTCTGGAATCACTGGGTTGCTGGAGCCTATCTAAGCTCCTGTTACTGGCACACACACTGGATAGGTCGCAAGTCTGTTTTAGGGTCACGACTTTGATAAATACAGAATAAAAATATTATCAGCTGAAAATATTTATTTTTCAAGAATTGCATTAAAATACATTTTTGTGTAAAACTATGAGTGGGATCTTTTTTCTTAATTAAGCTAAATTGTAAGGTTTAAAAACATGATCTAATTAAAGACCTCAATTACTTGTTTGTTTATACAGAAAAATACACCATTTGTAATGTTTTCTGTGTTTAATGACTGTAGCTAATGTAAACCTTAATTTTATATGATTAAATATATATATATTATTCTTGGTATTATTGTTTTCAAAAAGTCTGAGTAGTAAAAATAGCAAAAAAAAACATTTTTGTTTCAAAATTTCTGTTTTCTATTCTAAAACATTTTTCTATTTCAAAATAAATTTTTATGGACTACTGGCATCTTTTCAACAATCTAGTTAAACATTTGTAGATTATTTTTTATAGAAGGTATTTTTTTGGCAGATATGAGTTTTAAAAAATGTTTTTCAAATAGAACAACAAATTAATTTATGTTGGCCAGCAAGGATTTTTGTTTTTTCTCCTCCTTTCTCAGTCTCAACAAAATACCTGCTTTTCTTTAGACATTATTATTGAAGTGTTTGAAGTGTACAGGAAACATTTGCCAATAGCCACAAGATGGCGCTCTTACATTGTTGGATTGGTTGACAGGAAAAGGAGAAACTTCTTTCACATTCAGTCTGTTGACGTTCTCCTGAAGGAGCCCAAACAAGGGAAAGTAGAGAGTGGACAGCCTTGCCTGCTGACTCTGAAAAAACCCAGAACATTTTTAGAATCTACACATCGTCAAAGGCCTGGAGCTGCAGGGGCAGGAAACACAAACCTTTGAGGAGTACCGGTCGTCAAAGGTGTGTTTGATCATGAGGTTCTTCAGCACTTGGATGGCTATCTGGCGAATGTCCCTGAACTCCTGCAGAGCTGCGCTGACCTCTCTGAGCAGCAGCCCGACCAGGAAGTGGTTCTTACAGAAGTCGTCCGTCAGAGAATAGTCCATATGGAGGTCTGTGAGGCAGGAAGAGCACGGGGAGGATGTTAGCACTGACCGATGAGAAACGGCAGCACATTAAGGCCTGAGGAGTCACAACCAGCCCAGCCCTGATGGGGGAGCGTTTCCCATTCCATTTTCAGCAATTAATGAGAACAGAGACAAGACGCCTGAATGGATCAAAACCGGATGAGCGAAGGAGAAATGTTTCCCTGAAAGACGGTCCATCAAAGCAGACGGAGAGGCGAGCTTGAAGCTTCAGTTTAGACAGAGCCCCACTGAGCACATCAGCGGAAAGACTAACAAGATTTCAGCCGCTCACGCAACAGCAGGAGATGGTTTCCAACAGCTCTGAGGATGAAATAAAGCCATCCCAAATCACACACCAACACTCCCACAGAAACTACACACATTTATGTTACTTTATGCATTTGAAAACCTATTTTTAAAACATGCAGCCATGAAAAGAACATCTGATTGTTTTCCTTGAACAAAAAGCACTATAACACCTACTGTAACCAAAAAACACTTCAAACCCCCAGAGATGAACTGTTTAACTGCTTTTTTGGGGAAGACATGCAGGACACTCTCCTTGCACCTACCTAATGGAGAATTATACGACTTCACTGTTTCAGATATTAAAGCTAGTTGAGGAAAGCAAAAAAAAAAAAACAAAAAAAAAAACAGAAAGTAGATCATTTTTAAAATGTATGTCAGTACATCTTTTTTAATGTTTGAGTACAGTGCTCCCTCGCAATATCGCGGTTCACTTGCTGTTTTGCAGATTTTTTAGCTCATTGTTAAATTTTTTTTACAGTCTGCTGTGTTCTGCATCCTGATAGGCTGTAGTCTATTGTCAATCAACCTTCCTTGCCATCTCTCCTGTACAGATTGCATTCATTTTGACAAACCTACATAAATCCTTGATCACGATCAGATCTTTGTTTTCATTCTATAATACTGGACTTATTTTTGTAGAAAGGTTTGAACTTTGAGAGTTTAAACAAGAGAAAAAACTGAAAACATGTTCACGTTTGTCTCAGAAAAAATCGTGCATTGAAGGGTTTCACAGCATTAAAACATCTCTAATCTTTCTTGCAAACTTCCTACATCGAGAGTTTTTTTTTTTTTTTAACGTAACCCCTGCAATAAACGAGGGAACACTGTGTTTAAGTGATGAATGTTTTTCACTCTCTGTCTAAATTCAAACGCCATCACTGTGTAATAAAAGTTACGTTTTTTTACCCTGAAATCTCAGTATCCGCCCCTTTCCAAAAGGGATGGGCAGGTTTAGGGGCACAAAGTGCTCATGGTTGCACACCACCCGCAGGAACTCAAACTTGAACTCAAACAGTGTCTGTAATTAGAGACATCGCAGTGTTACTTGAAGGTGACTTGGAGCGCTGTGATGGTGAGTGTGGTTATATCACCTTTGGGTCTGCAGGCATAAAGCAGTTGACGTAGTTGTTGATCTGCTTGAACACGAAGCCTCGGTCCATCAGATTAAAGCAGCGCTTTAGGACAAAAGCCGGTACAGACATTCATTTTTGCTAAACGTGACACATACTGAGAATTAGTGACGCTCAAAAACACACAGCGGAGCAGAAAATGTGGATGCCGACCTTGATGAAGACTGCAAGGCTGTGGTTGGCGTTTCGGGCAGCATCCAGGTTGTCCTTGTACTTCTGAGTGATGTGTGGCATCATCATGTTTACCAGAGTCTCCACCATGTGATGGAAAGATGCAGAGAATCGCTGATTCCTGGACAGCTGAAGCACAAACAAAAAAACAAGGGCGAACAATGTTTCAATTTTCATTTTAACGGCATCTCAACAGTTTTTCCCAAACTTCACCAGAACGTTCATGTCAGAGGGGTTTGATGCACAAAATGGCTAAATTATAGAGTCGGAACCAAAAATATTTTGCCCTTTTAATGATAAAATAAACTCACCTATTCCATGTACAACATTAGCATTAAAAATGATTATATTTGCATAATCAGAAAAGGTGAAACTTACTTTTTTTTATACCAAGATTGATTTAATAGAGAAGATTTGTTCTTACTGTGCTTTCTTCTTCACAGTCAACTACATGTTCAGGCATTACACCCCCAAATTTTTCTGTAGAACATTTCTGTCATTTATCTGCTATTAAAAGCCTTCAGGAAAAGTTTGCCTTTTGGGAAAGACCTGGACTGAATGATATTATAGCTTCAAATGATTGTATTCTGCTCAGTTTAATATGTTTCCTGCATTCTTGGTGGTTCACCTTCATTCGGCTTTGGTTGTAATTGGTGATTTATTTAATAAACTGAATTAGAAACAGTCTGGGGAAAAGTTGCTGCATTGGATGACATTACATCATGCAGGTCCACCTTAGAAAAAATATGTGTGTTTGGTAAAGACCAACTCCGATAAAAAATTGTGTTTTGGTGTTTTTAATGTGTTTTTGTGGCATTTTTCTGACGATGAAGGACATATATAAAGAATTTTAAGCTCAAAGTTACATTTCTGTGGGGTTTCTTTTCAAGCAGACAAAAAAGGCTTTTTGAAAAAGAGTTTATTTGAGCCGTAAAAAAATTTGCAGGGCGGGCCACAATTTTCCTGCTTTGAGCTCCCAGCAAAGGGGAAGGAATGGGGGGCGGGGTTGATCTGCACTAAAGGTCCTGCCCACAGCTCACAGTTGAATTTTTCCAATATACTACTGCCGCTCAGCAGAAACTATGTCCTAGAAAAAAACAGTAAAAAAAAAAGGCTTAAAACAGCATAATCTTAATTAAAAGACCACCGGGAACGCTTTTGCAACAGATCAATGGATGATCGGAGAAGGACTTTAAGAAAGATATCAAGAAAAGTCTAAGAAGAAAAGCAGTCAATGCATGCCAAAACAGGATCCCCATCTCCCCCCCCTTTTTTTTATAAAGCACCTACAATTAGTACAAGGAATTTTTTTTCTCAGTTGCGGCTTTGGTTAGAACTCCTCGTCACACCAGAGGGGGTGAAACACACGGATATGGATGTGGCTTAAAGGCTTCAAACTAATTCCAACATTTAAAGCGCACCACAATGTGTGGCTGTCTGTGGACCAATATCGTTCTGCGGCTGTGTGCAGGACCTGGCCTGTTGTAAACCTTTAACTTAAGTGGAAGAGACACAAGCAGATGCCTCGGAGTTAAGCACATGCTGTGGTTAACTCACCTTAACTTTGCAGCTTTCAATCAAATACTGAGCCATTGACTTGACTAGAGCTTCGAAGAAATACCAGGAGTACTGCAGGACAAAGAAGCTTGCATCAGAGAACAATGTGGACATTATTACCTACATTGCAATGCTTTCAAAAAGAGCAGACAGATTACCTTGAGAAGCTTATTACTAGTCAGGAAGTCTGTAGAAGGCTTGAGGATCGCCGTCATGGCCTTTGCCAGCTCTTCATGAACCGTTCGGGTCGTGGAGGAGGTGTACGGCTCAGTCTTGAAGACAAACTGTCAGACAGAAGCTTGTGTGTCATTAAAAAGATAATTTATAACCACAATGAAGCATGGATGAAGTAATTTTTACCTTCACGTAAGAGCGAAGGTAGTGCTCCAAACCTTCCTCATGGCACTGAGCTACAACATGGATCATGACTCTAAAAAAAAAAGGAAAAGAAAAAAATTTCCTCTATTGATTTAAATTCAAAACTCTATTTTCCTAAACATTTTGAATAAAAATCCTTTAGGATTCGACAGGATCATCTTAAAGACCCACTCCAGTAAAAATTGTGTTTTTTTTTCATGTTCTTGTGGCATTTTTCTGATGATGGAGGACATATATGAAGAACATTATGCTCAAAATTGCATTTCTTAGTATTTCTTTATTCAATTTGTTGTGAATCAAAAGCAGATGAAAAAAATGCAGTTTGAAAAAAGATTGTTTTTGTGATGTGGAAAATACGCTGGGCAGGCCACGAGCCCCCTGCTGTGCTCCAATCTGATGCATCCACTTGTACACGACTAGACCCATGTACGTTTTCGTTTTCCTCATCCGAGCTCAAAACTTTTCGGCTGGATAGCTCCAATAGTGCTCGCCATTTTTGCTGCAGAAGTAATGTTAGGTTGGGGATGTGAGGGGCAGTAAGCTAGCGGTATAGAATGTGAATAGGTAGCTCTTAGTCATGGCTGACAGGAAGGGTTTGTTCTGCACCAACAGTCCCGCTCACAACTTTGAGGGGAAATTCTAATAAACTACTGCTGTCCTGCAGAAACTACTCCTAGAAATCAACAAAGCTTTTTTTGATTTTGGCTAAAAACTGCATAATCATAATTAAAAGACGACTGGAGACACTTTGAAAATATCTCAAAAGACCATCAGAGTGGGGTTTTTAAAATCTCACCCTGCTGTTACAACAAGCTGTCTTCCTTTAGTGGCACCGAGTCTCGTCATGGCTGTTAATGCCCTACACTCACAGCTTTTTTCAAAGACACTTGCCTGGTGACATTTACCGCTACGTCCTCTTGGGTGGCGCTGGTTAGAACCCTGAACAGCTGATTGAGGACGGTTGGCAGAAACTTGATCATCACATGACTCTCCATGGCGTGCAGACTCTGAGGATGTAACATCAGAGATGTATATTTGTTAGTAGAAATGGTGAAAATTCATTGCATGAGCATGCACATGTTAATATTTTTTGCAGTCTATTTAAATAGGTGTGAAAAACATTGTGCCGAATGCAAACTTTATGATGCAGGATCTGGGTAATTTATCTTAGACTGAGTGGCATTCTTTCCACCCTACAGGAAACTCACAGTTAAGTCGTTTGGCGTGCTGCATCGCCTGCCACAGCGGACCTGCCATTTCACCTTCTATTGTTCGTATGAAGGGCATAGTTTACTTTACAACTTCACAAGTGAACTGGAGGTAAAACTGAGAAGAGAACGAGTAAACAAAGGTCCTTATCGACTGCCGATGCGTTACAGAAGTGGTAATATCCAGATTCTTAAGACAGAAATAAGATCTGATGCCAACGAGAGAAGGAACAACAAACGGCAAGTTAATATAACCTGGATCTTTGGAAGGTTCTGCACAACCTGTACAAAACATCAAGATGGCCTTGCTAATCAGTAGGTGTGGTGAAGAAGTAATGTGGATGCATCTGCCTATGTTCTCTGTGGGAACTGCTTTGGTAGTAACTGCTGCAGGGCTCGTCCAATTATCACCAAAGTAAGGAGTTTGGATTTCAAGTCTGACTAATCCTAGCCGGAGGGAAGAGGGTTTCCATTACAGTTCGTTTAGGATTACATGCTGGGTGTTTGCAGATCGTTTGCCCCCCCTCCCTTAGGTTTTGTACTACCGGCTTGTTAGTAGGGAGCTGTTGCCTAAGGGGAAGGTGTTCTGGGAGTCACGGTTTCAAACCTCTCAAAGGTGACCATGAGCTCTAAAGAGTGAAAGAATGATTTGATTTGAAGTTTGCACACAAAATCAAGTTGGATGCAGTTTAATAACAAACCAGTTGGGGCTTAGACCTCAAGAAAATCACTTCTATTTATTGCAATGTGTGTCAAAACAAAAGATACACACAGATTCAAAAGTGTTTCAGCAGTTTTATATTTAAATTCATATTACACTTTATTTATAGGGCACTTTTCCTATTGCAGAACCCCTCAAAGCTCTTTACATGAAACAATAAAAAATTAAAATTTAAAAAATAATAGTGAAAATAGTAAACATAGTTAAAGTCGCCTCCTTTAGACCCACCCCCAATGGCTTAGTGGCTGATATTTGCCCCTCCCTCTCCCCTTCTGCCCCTGCTCCGCTTGTCAAAGCATCATGTTAAAATAAATAAATAAATACTTAAGTTTTTTTTTAACCCCACACATATTAACACTTGGATGTGCGCCAATGATTCATGCATTAAAATTTTCACAATATTCCGATAAAAAAAAAATGGGTGAGCCACACCGTTCAAAATCTACAAACCTGAAAACCAAAAATTTTTCCTGAGTAGCTTTGCAATTATACTTGAGGAGTTAGGAGGCGATAGATCAAATCCTTAGGAGGAGTTTCTTTATAGAAGATAGATAATACATGGGTTGTTTTTTTTTTTTTTGGGGGGGGGGGGGGGGTTCAAAATAGTGGCCGTCTCTTTGGGTCAAAGTGTCAATGAAACGTCGGTAGTGGTTGTGGACTTCATCTTTTGGCAAGTGGGTGAAATTTCATGAAGAATTAAAAAAAAAAAAAAAAAAATGTGAAAATCACTAAATTGCAGAACATTACTTTTTAACCTGGTACTAGGTTTGTGCAAATTTTGGTGAGTTTTTAAGTATGTGGCAGGGGCGACATTTTCATTCAGAAAGATGAATTTGCATCCCAGGATGGTTGTGGGCCATAAAAAATGCTCTTCACATACACATTATTCAAAAACAAACATAGACGTCAACTCCCGACGTCAACTTCACTGGCTATTGTACATTTTCAAATGTATTAACCTCAGCTACCCAGAGTATCTCAAACAATATCTAATACCTTTTCAGTCTTCTTATAATTTACGTCATGCAGATCAAATCTTTTTTGTTGTTCCAAGAGTTAAAAAAGAAATCGGAAAATATTAATTTAATTACAAGGCACCCTCTGACTGGAACAATTTTGCTCCATCCATTCGCTCTTTAACCTCATTCTTTGCATTTAAAAATGCTTGTTTAGTAAATCTCCAAAACTCATGTAACTGTTTTTGATTTAATTTGATTTCTTTTCTGCTTTTTATTTATTATTTTTGTTTCCTTACCTTAAACTAACTGCTAGTAGGTGCATTAAATGTCAATGTTTGCGTGTGTGTGTGGGTATGTGTCTGCTCGTTGTTTTGTAAATTTTAAGTTTTTCTTTGTTTTGACATATGTAAAGTTTGCTCAACTGCATCTGTCGGCATTTGTTTTGTTGTATGTTGAGGACCCCCTTGAAAACGAGATGACACATCTCAAGGGGCTTATCCTCCAAACAAATAAATTGAAATTGAAATAAGACGGTCTGAATGCCAGATATCCAGGAGTCCCTGATTTTGATCTTTTATTGGGTTTAGTTTAGTTTAGAATAGTTGGATGTCACGTATGACCAAGTGACAGGTGTGGCTGAAATGTAAAGACCAAATCAATGGAAAAAAATAAGCTGCATATGATGCTTTTCTCTACACCAACAGAGGTATGCTTCACTGTGCCATTAAAACACATAGTCTGTACCACAAGTTGAGTGTTATGTTCAGTGTCAAGGCTAAAATACCTTGAGATACTTGACCAGTTCTCCTCCCAACACCTGTGCTCCTGAAGCAATATGCTGACAGTGATGAAAGAAGTTGTGCAAATGCTGATCCTGAAACGTGAAGAGACGTCATTAGCAACAGGACAGGGTGCACTTTCTTTTGTGTTTTCCCTCCTATAAAGTTACACAAACCTGAGTGTAGATGGTGGACACAAGGTGAGTGGACACCTTAAATAAGGGCTTCCCTCCATCGACCCATTTGACCTCAGGACTCAAATGCTGTAAAAGTGATGAGATAAAAACTGGAAACATGCTCATACTCAGACCTACTTAAGTGGAAAAGCTGGGAAATAGATGGTTGGAGAACTAAAGTAAATGATGATGATGAAGACGTGCTTTTGTCATTGCCATTTCAGCTAAATCTCTTGTTCCACGTTCCAGTGAGCAAAGCTCTCTTTTAATTTGGATTGCGATCGGCACCTTGACTTAATAACAAGATTGTAACGCATTTACACATGGTGGATATGTTAGTGTAGTCAAAATATTGTTATAACAACATAATCATTGGCATGGCAAAATTTCAATCAAAACATTTATCAATGAGAACCTGATTGCCCGTCGTAAGAAAATCACTTCAAAAAAGGAAAAAATGAGAAAATACATGAACTCTTTTGTGGTTATAGTCTTTGGTTTGTCACTACAGCATTTGTTGCAGACAGAAATGGTGAGATCAAATTTTTAAGTCTGAAAATATTACAAAATAAGACATTGGTCCTAATTAAGAATCAAACGTTTCTAGTAGTAATGGTTGGTCACACTTAATGGCGGTCAGTTACTCTTGTGGTAATGATGAGCTGAATCCATTATTTTACTCTCTTTACATCAATAGTTTCAGTTTTAATTAAACATAATTACAAGAGCCATATTTAATCCTTAAGTAGAGTGAAGACGAAATGGAAAATATAAAGGATTCATATCTACGGGGAGATGAGGCCGAGTGATCCAAAAAAATGTATTCAATACCTTGGTGGTTCCCTCCTGACCGCCCAGGTACCCAGCAGGCAGGTTGGCAGCTACAGGGATGTGACTTTCATTCATGATAACCCTGCCATCCCGCAGCAGGGGCAGCCAGGCGTACCCCACTGAGGACACACAGAGGACAAAACAACAACCAAAAGAAAACAGAGATTCAGTGACGAGAGCTTAGACTCTGCACTTCCAGACAACTTTCTCTATTGGTAGACCAAAAGGAGGCCAACACATTTTGATAGATTTGCATGCTATGGCTTTTTAAGTGTATATAGCCGTCATGTGACAAACTCACATGAGTGTTCATGTGCCTAAACTGTCAAAATTTGTCAAATGGTGACCTAGTTTTTAAGATTGTCCAACCAGGGCGGTTTTCTTCATCTACTCAAATTTTTTAGATGCAAAACGTTTACGTCCAGTATCGTTTGTGTGGTTGTATTCCATCAAAGTTTTTAAGCTCCAAACATTTAAAAATAGGCTGAGGTAGCGTGGTTTCCAGAGACAGTTCGTAAAACTTTTGGTGAGCTGGATTGGAAGGTAGTTAGCCTTTTAAAAATCTAGACAGAAGTTCAAGCTCATAAAACAAAGAAATGTGAGATTCTGAAATGCATAAAAGACTAAAAAAAGCACATTTCAGCTTAAACTGGCAGGGAAATTGGCTAAATTGCAGAAAACATATGGACTTCTGTTGGGACAGACACATGGATCCAGAGTGCCTGAACCACCTTGTTCACCTGGAAGTATGCAGAAGTAACTCGACTGACTCTCAGACAATTTCTGAGTTTAGATTTAAATACCGGTATTCAAGAAAACTAAATCCAAAAACGTTTATACAGCCGTTGTGTTGTTGGGTTTTAGCTGCAGGACAGGACTAATAGGGGACGGGAGTCGAGTGCTAGCTACATCAGCTGTGGTGGTTCATTCCTGTGGTTCTTTGACTTGAGCGTAAACTTAAAACTTCAGGAAATAATATAGTACTTAAGTTGAAACTACTTTAAAGACCCCCTCTGATCATCTTCTGATCTATTTTAAAGCGTTCCCAGTGGTCTTTTAACAATGATTATGCCATTTTTAGCCAAAATATAAAAACCTGTGGCAGTAGTTCAGTAGAACATTAGAAATTCGCCTATGAATGGAAGAATTTTGGCGCTGAGAAACCCCGCCCCGCCTTCCTTTTCCCGTTCCTGAGAGCCCGGAGCAGGGAGTTTGTGGACACAAATAGGCTCCTTTTCAAACAGCCTTTTATTTCTTCTCCACAATTTGAACAAAATACAACTTTACTTTTAATTTCTTTATATATGTGTCCTTCATCAAGACAAAAACGCCACAAAACATGTTAAAAACACCAAAAACACCATTTCCATCAGAGTGGTTCCTTAAGTCAGAGGTTCAGGTGAAAGTGTCTAACCTTGCGTTTCAATCAGGTCCCTCTTTTTGGTGCTGGCCTTGCTGTTGCTTTCACAGCTCACATGGTAGAAAGTGAAGAGCAGATGATGTTTCTCGTGGAGCTGGGTGGGCAGCTCGATCTTAAACTGAACATGAGTGAACATCACAGCCAATATTCATCGTTTTACTCAACCACAAGCTGACATGAACTCTTCTTCAGGTGGTGTCTTACTTCGTCGTAGAAGTCGGGGTTTTGCTGGTGATGTAATACTGAGGTGAAGGCATTTTTGGTAAACAATGGTCCTCCAGGTCTCCCATAGATGCACTGAGTAAATACAAAAAATTCATGTAACTAAAAATGCTTTTCTTTTGGAAATTTCTGCCAACTTTTACCTTAAGTGATGCAGCATCTTCATCATCCGAGTCCCTAAACTCGATGCAGACAGCTATGTTTCGAGCCTGAGGGAAAATACAGGGATGGATTATTTTTCCAAAATGAAAATTTGTAAACTGCATTATAAATATATAAATACCTTTGCGAATGCCTTCTGGCCATCATATTTCAAGTGCCTCGGGTAGACATAGAGGTGATTGTTGTAAATGGTGAAAGGCTGAGAGCATTTGGCAATGCACGGCACAAACTCCTCCACTTCAAAAAAGATGTTGCTCTTCTCTCTGACATCAAACTGCTTCACAGGAATGTAGGAGGACGTAACACAATCTACACACAGGAGCAGGACACAGAAAGACCAAATAAACAGGGTGAAGATGATGCGATCAGTCTGGTCTGAGCAGAACCAGCTTTTGTCTCTTCAGCTGATCCAGAGTCAGGACTCACTCGTCAAATCCGGGGCTACGTTGTCGATGGTAACATCCAGATTTCCTAGGATTACAGGCAGCTTGGCCATCTTCTCAGGTCTGAGGAAAAGAAAAATACATTCCTGCTGAGGATTTGGTATCATCTAAAGACCAAAAAGAAGCAGACAGGGTGTGCAGTGTGTAAATGCATTAACAGCTGTGAGGAAAAACAGCATTTTTCCAAGGTAAAAGTTCCAGGAAGACCCCTTTTTTTTTGTTAATCCAGACAGATCACTTAAAGTTTACATCTATAATAGAAGCACCACTAACTTTCTAAAGTCAGCCAGCAGTTTGAGCATGTCATCGTTGGACAGTTTGTTGCTGTCCTGCCTGTACAAAGCAGAGAAGCGAGCGCTTTTGTCCAGGGTTCCTGAAGCATCTTTGAATAAAGGCCTGAAGAACAGGAGAAGAAAGTCAGAAAACCTACTTTAATTTATAAAAACATTCAGCACATTTGAATATTTTTTACAATAGAAAAAAGGGAATATTGTAGTATAACAAATTAATTTTTTTTTTTACATTTATGAATGTGCTGTTAAACTATCTTACAACAAATAATTTATGTATTTATTTTTGTGCTTGTTTTTATATTATTTTGTTTTGTTTTAATGTAAAGCACTTTGTGTTATGCTTTTATATGAAAAGTGCTTTATAAATAAAGTTTGTTTGATTGACTTATGTGCAACAGCAACTAAACAAAATTAATTTTTATAAATTGGTGACAGTAAATCAACATTTTTGGCATTATATCATATCAAGTTGATGATTCCAAATAATCAAATATTTTCTCATCCATTCTATTTGCAGATGATTAATATATATTTTTTGAGCAGGAGGGGAAATCAGGTAAAACAACCTGCTCCTTTTTATGTTACTACGGTCATTTTAAATGTTGTCATTAAAAAAAAACACTTAAAGACCCACTCTGATGAAAATGTGCTTTTTAAGGTTTTTATCATTTTCTTGTATCCTTTTCTGATAATAGAGGACATACATTAAGAAAATTAAAGTTCAAATTGGATTTCTGAGTATTTCTTTATTCAAATTTATTCAAAAAGATATAAGGTCAGTCAGTCTCATAATTTGGAAATGCACATTTTTTAAACAGATTGTGTGCGTTATGAGACTGTTCTGGCCTCATAGTACGCCTGGATAGCGCCAATAATGCTCGCCGTCTTCTGTTGCACCGGTAATGTTTGGTTGGGGGTGTGTGATGGACTTTAAGCTAGCGAGAGAGCATGTAACCAGAGAGCTCTCAGCAATGGGGAGGAGTGGGTTGCTCCATTCAAACGGTCCCACCCACGACTCAGAGGGGAATTTCAAATGAACTACTGCTGCTCTGCAGCAACTATGTCCCAGAAAACGATTTTATTTTTATTTTGGCTACAAATAGGCAAATCATAATTATAAGACAACTGAGAACCGTTTTAAAACTGATCAAAAGATGAGTGAGACTTAAATGTTTTTTTTCATTCATTTATTCAGAACGTACCTCGCTGCCCAGGCAAAAGGCATTGTGTACTGACCAAGTCGACTACACGCCAGCTTGGCGTTTTTCAACACCTTCTGTGCCACCTAGTAGAAGACACACTGGGATGTTAACATGAACACACAAACAAGCTGGGCCTCATCACTCGACACTGTATGAGTGGTGGCTGTCTGGTCAGACTCAGCTCAAGGACACACATTTGGAGGAATCAGAAATGTTTATGTTGGATCTCACTAGTTGTAAATGTGGAGAAATGATAAAACTTTGTTGCTGGGGAAAAAAAAGCACCTTTGTGGAGTCTGAGCTCTTCATGTACGGTTCTGCACAGTGGTTGATTCCTCCCTGAAGCACCTTCTCGATGCGGGCAACGAGGAAGATGTCTGGGTGGGGACATGTTACAGAGAATATGCCCTGAAGAGAATCCACAGGTTAGGTTTTATTGTGACTTTAAACAGATGCTATTGTCTATATTTGATCCCTACCTGTCTAGGAAACTGTAGGGCTGCTTCTGACACCCCATGGATCAAGCGTTGCCCCTGGGGGTGGGCGTTACTGCCCCCGTTCATATACTGACTAGCGTTATTGGGCACCATGCCCCGAACCGATGGATGGTTTAGATCTACATGAAAGTCAGAGGAGATTTTTCTGCCGTTCTGGATGTCAAACAGTGACAGTGTGACGTAGAATGGCTCCACCTGGAGTTAGACAAATGATAAATTGGCCAAAAATGAGATCAAAGGTTTTCAATATAAATAATAAGTTGCTTTTCTTTCACTAAAAGGATTTGAGTATGCATGCTGCTGCGCAGAGAGGCTTTCAAACACTTTCTGATGGGAGGACAGCAGGACATCAAAATTCATTACACAGATGATTCACCATTCCTCTCCCAGTGGCCTGGTTGCCATGCTGATAGGAGTCCAACTTAAGTAATGAGAGGCATCCATCCGGCTGCTGCAAACAAACCGCCTCGTCTACCTTCATCGAATGATATTTCAGAGATTCAGAAAGAAGCGGCCATACGTTTGTCGTCGGTCCTTCCTCGTTCTCGGCAACACAGCTCTGCAGGTTAAAGGAGAGGTCGTTGCAGTTCACCAGCACGCGTTTCCCAAACTTCTCCTCAAACTGCTTTACGTCCGGCTCGATTCCAGAGAAGTCAAGTTTCTACAAACAACACATAAGATGGGATTAGATTTGACTGCATGAGTTTGCAGACCTCACTCCAGCTTAAGGTGAATTACCTGTGTGTCTGGGTCAAGAGTGAACAGCTTCAGTCTGGTCTCGTTCCTCATCCTTGATTCAATATCTCTTGTGCTCTAAAGAAAAGAAAAAAAAAAAATTCTTAAGGCAAATACAGAACATTTTAACCAGAGACATTTTGTTTTATCATTAAAATGTGTTTGGTCCTTCACTCAGAGCTGGAAGGAAGACCTCACATTTTCCAGTCTGGCTCTGTGGTGAGACTGAGCCGGTGCCAGCATTCAGTGGAATAAGTGTAAACTGTCAAGCTGCTGTTTTCCATCACTGTCTGTGCACATGTGTCTTTACCATTATGAATCAGTAAGTGATATGTAGACTTTTCCTACATAACTAATGACATTTATCAAGATGCAAGTCTAGAACAACAATAAATCATCAAGACATGATGGATATTAAATGTTCCTTTTAAAAAGTTTTCCTCCGCTTGCTTTTGCAAAGGGTGGATATTTGGAGAATAATAAATTACATTTTTGGTACAAAACTGATGCTCCAGTTAAAAGCTGTGCTAATAATAGCTGAATTGTCAAGCGCACCTGTAATAAATCTAACCCCACATGGATGGCAGCTGGGGGGGTTCTCTGGGACCCCTAAGCAGAGGGCCCTTCCAATCAGCATTTATCCTCTTCATTTAATAAATAAGTTGAATCTCAAAGAAAAACTGAAGTGAAAACATTTATTTTTTATTTCAAAACTGCACGTTAGCATTTTTGTTACCCGATTAACTACAACTGAAATGTTTTTTTTTTTATTGTGTCCTATTTTTGCTTTTTAATCTATCATCAAAAAACTAAGTTGCAAACTTTCATCTTTCTATAGCAATAACTGGAATGTTTTCCTGCACTCAAGTCCAATAACCGAAAACGAAATGTTTTGGCACAATCCAAAGCGCAAACTTATAGTTAAACTTAACCTTTCTCAAATGTCAAACATTGTTTACATGCACATGCAGTTAGCTTTCATTCAAACGGCATGCAAGACAACAACATGAAAAAAAAAATCAAGGCTCAAATGTTGCTTTTGTGCTGCCCAACTTACAATCTAACCAAATGTGCACAGATGGAGCACTAAATTTGTTTTGTCTATTTAGCTTCTTTTGTTTTGTGTATTAAAATGTTCTTCTGCAAAAAAAAAAAAATTGCCAAATAGGGCGAGTAAATACAAGTTTTATTATTGTGTGTTGCTGTGACATAAATCCAAAAAAGGGAAGAAAAAAATCACGTAAAATGTGGCCTAACTGTGCTTTCCTTTTTATAAACAACTGTCTGAGAGTAAAATTCTCTCACTTCAACAGTTCTCTCTTTCACAGTTTACAATGGTTTATATTAGGACTCATTAGATGAGGGTGGCGCCTCTCTGAGGAGTCCTCAGCTGTGAGGGAGGAATATCTTTTAACTTCTTTGCAATGACAATAAATCTGATGTGCCCTGAATTCACGAGCATCCATCTAAAAAAGCACGCTTTACCTGAAAGCTGTCCATGCTGCCAGAGGAGCTGTCAGATTTTCCGAGATCATCATCTAAAGAAAAACACGATGAGTGCAGAGAAGTGATGTTAAAAATGAGAGCACTGCAGCTGCTTTGCTGAATATCCTGAAACCCTTACTGATGTGTTAAAAACATCAGTCAACATTCATCCGTCTGTGCATCCATCAGGGGAAAAAAGGAGGAAGATCTGTGAAATATTCCAGGAAATCTTAGTTGTTCACAACGGTTAAAGGCTGAGGAGTTAAAAAGATTAGCTGTGCTTTTTCTTCTAAAAGCTCAGCTTCTAAAGAAACAGGAGGTGTGCATTAAAAACAGCTGGGTGGTCTTCTCCCACTTGACACGCAGCGGCGCAGAGGGAAGCTTAGAGGTGGATGTCTAGTGTTAAAAACACCAAACCGCATACAGAGAAAAAGAAACAGTGGATTTACTTCATCCAAGGGTTTCAGCTTACAAAAGGGTTTCTGCTTTGTATCTATAACCCATGTGTTAACAAAACATCTATAAATCAGTCAAATTGGCATCTTAAAGATGAAAATTGTTCACAAGCCTTTACTAATGCAACAATTTTTCTTCACCCTAATGAAGAATTTTTGGTCTCAGTAAAATGAAAAAACAAAAAGGTCAAATTTGTCTTAAATTTGTGCTTTAGCAAAGAATAAAAAACAATGAATCTGTGAGGAGCGATGTATAGCCAGGAGGTGCCACCCACCAAAACCCAATTACCTCCTTTCTGTTGGTTTTATCTCCATAGCAACCATTTTAGTTTTTGGTCACCTAATGGTGATGAACAGGTATAGGTTATTTTTAAAAGAATCATCAAAAGTAAACTTTTAGATTTTTTTTGTTAACCATGCCCATATTCTGTATATGTTCATGATGTATGTCATGTTTTTGGTGCAGCTTTAGTCAGGGATTTATGCAATAAATATTCACAACATTCTGGTAAAAAATGTGGAAGCAACAAGAGGGTTTGCCTCTTTTGCAAGCTCGCCACGCTAACACCGTAAAAAATAAATAAATCAGCACCTTTTAAATTCAACAGTTTTCCCAAGTAGCTTCCCAAAGAAGGAGTAAGCAGGCGATAGATCAAAATCCCTAGGAGAAGTTGTAGCTGGTACTAATGGTGTTTTTTTTATTCAACAGGGTGGCCTCTTCCTGAGGTCAAAGGTCAACCAAACTACGGTTGTGGTTGTATGCTTAATCTGTGTGTAAAATTTTGTAAAGATACTGAAGTTTTGTGGTTAATTATGAATATTGCCAAATTTCACTCTTTGGGAGGAAATGCTCGTCAAGCCTTAGGTTCTGTGACCATCGTGTGACCATACTGTAATCTCAAAACTTCCTTTGGATGTCCCTGACTCGTGTGTTTTGGTTTTTAGGGGGATGGTTCACCATGTCATAAATTTATTTTCACCTGTTCTAGGTACGTGCAAATTTTGAGTTTTTGAGTTTGCTGCGGGGGTGAAGTTCTTGCTCAAAGGTTCACTTAGAAAGAAGAATTCCAAAAACAAACATGTCCTTGCAGTCCAGGACTGCTGGCGGCCATAATAACAGACATAAAAAAGACTTAACAAATCTGAGATAGGATTCTTAAACTTTGGCCGGCATTTCCTTACACAAAAAGCAGATTTTCTTCATAAAGTGAAGTATCCATCCCTATATAGATTTTGGACATTGTTTTAAACATTATACGTCTTTTTATTTATTTAGAAATATACACACCATCATGGATGTCTCCATTTCTTTTGTCCTGCATGGCAATTTCAAAGCTGGTGTGCAGGATTTTGTTGAGTGTGTTCATCCAGTCCTCCATCTCTGCTTCGCTGTCTGCAGCCAGCAGGTAGGTGCTCTTGTCCTGCATCTTCAGCTCGAACGCAAACCTCCGGACTTTGTTGTTCTGCAGGGAGAAGCAGGACGAAAGTCACTCCGACGGAATAAGTCAATAACCTGGAGGAAATATATTGTTGCTTAAAGGAACAGGAAATATATTGGAATCTTTTTTTTTTTTAATATCAGACGGACCAAATAAAGGTTTTCTCATATCAGACTGTAAACATTGCCACATCTGTGGTCTCTGATCATCTGTAACAAAGCAGTTCTTATTGCAGATTTCCGTTCATAATAGACAAAATTTAATATAAAGTATAGCAGGGATGTCATCACATTAATGTTGGAAATTGGATGTTGGTGAATGTTATTGTGTGTTTTTCTTCTGTGGGGTGGGAGTGATCGGGAGGGAGAGCAACAATCTGTCTACTGGCTAAGGAAACATGAAGGAGGACCATTTAAAAGTTGAAAAAATGAAACCGCCGCCTTGAAAAACATACTTACTCATCACCACCAAGTGTAGGAGGACTTGTTTTACTTTGCTAAACACCAAAGCTGAACATCTCTCTAGACAAAGGGAATGGAAAGTCTTTCTAAAGTGTCGTGTCTGTGCTGAAAACAGCCAGCAAGTAGAGAAAACATGAACAATAAAAGATGTTTCCATTTGGTGCAATCACACATATAGTTTTAAAAAGTCTTATTGATTTTAGTACATGGACACTTAATCCAACTGTATTAAGATGGCAGCTTACAGTAAACTATGTTTATAATAAAGGGGATTATTTCAGAGGAAAATTATGCCAAAATAAAAAAAAGTAAGCTAAGTGGAATGTTGGAAAAAATAATTTTATTTTGTATACAGATAGGTGGCTTTTTAAAACAAAAACTGTCATAAAAAAGAATAATTATGAATATCAACCACTGTGTCATTTAGTTTTAGAATTTTACTGTTTTAACAGTTATCAGTACATAAAATAGCCTAACTGATTATTTTTTTTGGTGGAGAAATTGGCAAAAATTGAAAGTGCAAAAAAATAAAAACAGATAATAGTAAATATTTTTTTTGTTTAAACAGCTAATATTTAAGACAAATGCATAAAAAAGCCACTATATGCAGTGCCAGAGCCAGAACATTTTATAAGGTGGGTGGGAGTGGGGCAAAATACTTTGGAAGGTTGGTAAATAAGAAAAGTTGAGTGAAAGGTCGTTACAAACGAGAGGTTCTCAAATGCTCAACTTTAGAAGCTCAAGATTTCATTAAAATGTATTGCTTTTGTTATTTTTGCTATGCTTAAAGATAGTTGTATTGATCACCCTTTGTAAAGTTTTATACAAATATTGACTCACGAATTGGGGGGCAAGTTGCCCCCCCTGTTCCCCCTTAGCTCCGCCCCTGCCACTATGTAACTATATGATAAAAAACATTGTATTCTTTCCATGCAGGGATATAAAGATGTTAATGCATTCAACAATCCAATGTGTGCATTGATTGAGAGGTCAAAGGAAAGTGCTCCGATGTAAAAGCTCAGCGTTCACCAGGCTCTACAGCATCAGCAGAAAAGCTTGACCTTGAGATGGAGAGAGCTCACGTTCCATCCTGATGGAATCCATCACTCGACTCGTTTTTGTTTTGTTCTCCGTTAAAAGAGCTGTCAAAACATCTACTAAAAAAGGGATTTGCTAAAATGCTATTCTAGACTAAATCATCAGGTTTTTTAGGGTATTTTCCATCACAACTTAGTTACATTTTTGGTGGATTTACACAGGTGGTACTCTTGTGAATAGCTCATCAGAAAAGTATTTTTTTTTAAGGTAACATAATACTTCGTGGTGTACAAAGTAATCTAAGCCATGAAATATTATTTTATATTTAATATTATATTAATTACATGTTCAGCACCTCTTGTATTTCTAAAGATTATCTACTTTAAATTACAGGTTAAAGTAGCAATGAAGAGATAACAGATTTAAAATTGCCAGACAGAATCCCTTATTTTCTTTTTCTCATTTATGGTTGGCCACATTAAGCTTTTTCTTTTTTCATATTGGAATAAATTAAAAACCTGTATGTCATGTCTGTCTTTTTCTAATAAATGAGTCTCTTTCTGTTCACAGAGCTAATATCTACGGCGACCCTGAAGTACAAATCACACCATTTAAATCACTCAATGTAAAAACATGTTACAGATTTAGACGACAATTAAAAACGTAAAACAGTAATAAAAAAAAAACAACAAAATTACATTTTAGAAATCAAAACAAAATTCCTGAAACCAAAATGCAAAATATATACGGTATACATTTTGGAAATGATGTTTGAGTTTTGAAGAATGAAAGCAGTAGGATGCTTTATCTGAAGTAGTTGAGTCAGAAGCTTAAATAAATGTATTCTGTCTGAAGATATTGCCATGCCAAAAAACTTGGATTTGCAAAACTAAACAAACGTCATCATCCAATCAATGTTGTCCATCATACTTACCTTTTCTGATTTCTTACTGGGATTTGTTTTCTAACACTATTTCTTATTTTGTTTCATTTTTCCAGAGTTACAGTTTGGTACCTGGAATTTAGTTTCGATTTCTACAATTTAATGTTCTATTTTTATTATTCCTTTTGTTTTGTAACTGTTGTCATGATCTTTAATATGTTTTCAGGTCGAGTCATTTGTTGATGTGATTTGCACTTCAGACTTGGAAGAAAACCTGATTATTTTGGCACTCACATAAACTACTCCCATGCAGGAGTCCAGGAAAATGGTACCCTTGGGTTCTTTGGAGATCTTCTCGTCTTTGTAGAAGTTTAAATTATATGAGCCATCTCCAAGTTGGGTCAGGTGGAAATACCTCCTCTTGAACGACTGAAAAAGAGACACAATGGCGGAAATTTTTAGGTTGTCTACGTTTTAATGCAAAAAAAAACACTTCAGAATCACAATCAAATTCAAATTCAAATTAATTTTATTTATGTAGCACCTTTCATGTAAAAAAAAAAACAGCTCAAGGTGCTAAACATAAAAACAAACAAGAATGCAGAAAACACCAATCCCCATTGGTGCAATAACATAATTAAATAAGCTCCACACAATAAAATACACAAAATCAAACACAAGTAAAAGAGAAACGACAAAAGAAAAAAGCTAAAGAAGAGAGAACCCAGAAGTCGTCGTCTGCCCTGTCCTCCTGTTGGCCAAACACCCCAGCTAAGGGTGAGAAAACACTCGTAAACAGCCTAACTTGGCTAAAAATATTTAGCCAAATTAAAAAAATAAATAGTTAAAATGTTAAAATAGCATAAAATATAAGAGTAAAAATTCTAGATTAAATAAATATGCATGTGATAAAATATCCTAAAATAGAGTAAAAGTTCTAGATTAACCAAATAAAACAATAAAATTATGCAATAAAACACCATTAAACATTAAGCTAAAAAAAAAGTATTATAAAGGAAATCTAAATAAAAGCTGAGTTAAACAGGTGTGTCTTTAATTTAGTTATTAAAACCTCGACCTCCTCAGGTAGGCTGTTCCACAATCAGAGAGCTCATGCAACCAATCAAAATCATTCCTATTTAGTTATAAATCCATAGACAACACATCAGTCCATTATTTCCTTGTATAGCTTGCATCATGACTGAAACTTTACATTTTTGTAGGTGGACAAATTTATGAGGACACACCTCATCATCAAAGACTTGAGCTGTAATACATGCGTGAAAATAAATGGCATTTACAAATGGAAATGGTTTTACTTTTTACTGAGCTTCATGGATCCAGGCATGGAGAGGCTGCAGACAGTCCACAGTAAACTGCATGCACTACTACTGAAAGATGGAAGTATGCAGTACTACTGAAAGATGGAAGTATGCAGGAATAAAAAGGAACCCATTAAAAATGCTAAACTACCAAACATCAGAAATCAGAGTGAACTGCTGATACATCTGAAAAGGTTTCCATAGGTGAAGGACAAAGAGTTACAAGCTTCCACTTGCATTAATACATTACCAAGTTCTTTCATATATTTTAAATTGTGGAAGTGCCAAACATTACCTTCCTGACAGGACTGTACAGACTAAAGTATAGTGGCGGTGCTATTATTGTATGGGGCTATTTTTCAGGCATTTTGAACAGCAGAGCAATGTTTCTTCAATGATATACTTTGTGAAAGTCCTCTTTCCTGTTCCAGCAAATCTTTATCTATAAAGATCAACTAGAGCTGACCAGCACAAAACCAAACCTCATCTCCTTAGTGAGCCAGACTACCCAGACTTCCTCATTCAGCATCGGAGTCTGAACTCATAGGTACTCTGTGTAATGAGTGTAAAAAGATTACCCCAGAAAAAGTCCAAAAAAATTGCCAAAAAGTAAAAAAAATAATAATCTAAAATGTGGTATTAAGTTAAATCTGCAAAGGGAACTCAAATGCACCTGAAAGTTGGATAACCGACCCCTTATGGCCAAATACGTCTGTCTTTAAAATATTTCTTATGTCAAAATGCACTTTTAAGCTTTAAAAATGAAAACATTACTTGAGACTGTTACTAACCTTTATTCAATTTAGATTTGGATAAAAAAAAGCAAAAACCACATATTTGTGTGATTACAATATACTAACAAAAAGACTAAATGCTTGATGAAATCCTCAAATTGCACAAATATGTTTATTCTTTCATTATGAAAATACAAATCCCCTAATCTTCGTTTAAAATATTTAAGTGTGTGGAGCTTTTCAGCTCACAGTTTTCTCACCCTCATGGTCACGCTGATGGCACTGTTGATGTTCCCCTTGTACAGCCAGCCATGTTTAGAAATCCCTCCTTTCTGAGATCCTAGAGAGGCAGAATCCTGCAACAAGCAAAGGTTTCTGGTAATTCAAAAGAAGCTACAATAAAAAAAAAAACAACATTTGCATTTTGTTAATGCTCCATCATAATACATTTTAAATAAAGTAGCAATGGAAATACACATTTAGGAATTTTGGAGCACTGACAAATCTATTTCTTGCAGACTAATCATGTAAAAAAAAAATAGAAACTTTAGCAACAGAGCATCCCAACGTCCATTTGAGCAGCTTTGCTGTGCATCATAGCCTTTGATGTCGTGCTTTGATGTAACACAGAGCTTGATGCTGCGCGGGGCCGTATCAGTCCAAACAAGCAGACAGAAGAACATAAAATAAACCAGGATTGCTAAACAAACATCTCTGTCTTCTGAGCAGCAATTACACATAAATACTGATCTTCAGACTCCACTCTAACAGTGCTGGGGCAGCACGAGGCGGTGCCTCTCCCATACGACCTACACAAATCCAGGGTTAGAGAAAACAAACCAATGAGAAGATTAATGAGACAAACTGTCCTGGTTTGCGTCCCAAACAGTGTTTCTGACACTTTCACACTAAATTGCTTTCTCAAGATCCAGAATTTTTCTACTGAGTATAAAAAAGCAAAAGGGGATTTTAAAAGTGTTGGCAGGCAGTCTAATGTTTTCAGTATGGAGGGCTGAGTTAAAAAGCACCTGGAATTCTGTCTGGAAAGACTTCAGCTGTCTTGACTGCAAAAGCAGAAAAGTAATAAAGATCCCCATCGCTTTCCCTTCATTTAACAAACAATAAAAATGAAGTAAGTCAAATTAGGATTAAACATGTATTTTTGCTTCGGAGTGACAACAAAAAACAGAAACATGCTTCAATGGAGATGTGATAACCATCACAATTTAAAAGAGAGTAAAGGCCTTTCAAGACTGTTTTTAACCCTTGTGCTATCTTAAATGACCCCACCCTTACATTGACGTGTTCTTCCTACCATGACAAAGGTGGATAAAGGTGGAAAGATTTCATGTAATCCATGGACACCAGTGAAGATCACAAATCATTGAAGAAAAAAGGTTCAAAGCACTGTCTAGTGAGTCTAGATCACCCAACTCCCAATGTTAAAATGCCTAGGATAGCAAAAGGGTTAATAAACGGCTAGTTTTAGATTGTTTATCACTGTTGTTGAAGAAGGAGCAGTTGCCAATAGGAGGTGCAGTTTCCCATTTGCAAAGATTGCAGGACAGAGTCAGCATAATGAATCTTTTGTGTGACCTTGCAGGATTCCAGATAACATTTGTTTCAGAAACCGCTGGGCTGTTATAAACACTCCCACCAAACCTGAGTGTTTGTCAGCGGACTTATGGGAATCCTACAGGCCCCATCCAAGAAAAGCAAATGCTCATTCAACCTCCGAGAGGCTCCACACCCATTCTGTCAGACATCGTTGAGCAAAGCAGGAAAAAAGATGCAAATGCAGCTTTGAGAATTTACTTTAAATCAAACGGCAAAACTTAATTATTTTCGTTAAAACAAGCTATAGGACAAAAGCAGCATTTTATTTTAAAGACATATAATATAAAAACATGAAAGATAAACTATACAGACTGAAAAATCCGTATAATGGGATTCTATTAAAGCACACTTTATATTTAAAAAAAATTAATTTTTTGATGGCAGTATGTATAATGATGATTGCTTCAGATTCAAAGCCGGCCTGAATTATCAAAGGTGGGTGCTGCCATCATCTGACAGATTAAACAGTTTTCCAGAACCTTTTAGAAAAAAAACAAGTTTGTAAGTTTAAATAAGTCTTTTTTGTTGAACTGCGTATGTGTAAACAAATTCTAAAGGCATAAGAAACTGAAAGTTGATTTTTCCAGTTTTTACTGTAAAGCTCCTACTGGCACTTATAAAAGCACTGACAGACTTTATCACTGCCAAGATTTCATGTTCATGTAGGATTTCCACATCCTTTGGTGATATTTTTATTAATGAAATCTAGTATTTAGAGGGTTTTAAATTATGTCACGTTTTTGCTTTTAAAAAAGCCTCCCTGTCCTTTGTTTTCAAAAATAAAAAAAATACAGGTTTATTAAAAACTTACCTCATCTTTATCGACATCCTCGTCCACTTCAAACATGTGGACGGCCAGTTTATCCGGCCGGGACACTTTGCTGTGAAATAGAATTGGGTTGACATTAGTGTAAAAGGTAACAAACATCAAGCAGATTAAATGAACAGTTTGGACAAAAATCCATTTACTTTTGACTTTCTAAAGGGGAGAAATAAAAGATGTGACAAACTGAAAGTGTTGACAGACAGCATCAACCCTTGTGCTATCCTAGGCACTTTAACATTGGAAGTTGACAGTGCTGTTAGAGCCATTTTAAACATTCTAAGGTTTTGGTACTGATATGTAGGTCAACTTTGGAGCCCAGCTGTTCTATTGGCTGAAGAGGTATGACGTAGGTGAGTAGGTTCGTTTTGGGCCATTTGCGAAGCTGGAGAGCTAGAGAGCGCACTAGTTTTTTTGACCGTACTTAAAGTTCCTTTGTTTATATGTTTTTTGTATTTACATTTTTGTAACAGCCTTTTTTGGGAATTAAACATTCAAAACGAAGAACTTGGACTGTGTAAGTTCATTAACGAAAGACGCGTCAACTATAAGTTCTGACTCTACAGCTTAAGTGTGTATTTCAGAAATTAGACGGATCCACACTTACAAGTGCCCTGAACCTTTTTTCTTCAATGATTTGTGAACCTCACTGGTCTCCATGGATTACATGAAATCTTTCCACCTTTATCCACTTTTGTCATGGTAGGGAGAACATGTCAATGTAAGGGTGGGGTCATCTAAGATAGCACAAGGGCTAACAGTTACCGCCTAACCTGCAGGTTGCCAGGAGGAAAATGTACATTAGCAAACCTAAAAATCTGTTTACCAGAAAATAATTAGAAGCTTTTGTCAGCCAATCTGCGTCATGCTGCATTATTTTCACTTCCACTGAGGATTAAAAAAGAAAAAAAAAAAGAAAACATTGGCGGCAGCAGTTCTGTGAAAGACATTGCCGGTTCTGATTCTAGTAATATAGCTGCACTTCAGGGAAGAGGCTTGAGCTGATGGTACGACCTCAGGACAATGACGGTGATTTCCACACCGGCTGCAGTTGGAAAACGCACAATGCCTCAAAGAAAGGAAATGCTCTTTTGCACGGAAATGAGGCTCATTTGTAGGATGTGTTTTCTCGTAATTATTTTATGGAACCATTGTAGTTGAAAGATGGGAACAATTTAAGTGATTGCATATCAAAGTAATCACAACACAAAGCTACTGACTTACTTTGGAAGCTGGCGGAAATCACCAGAATAATCCTCATATTTGTAGTTGACGACATGCCAGTTGGACTTGTAGGTCTTAATGCACTGAGGAGAAAAAACAGCAGAGGCTTATTTTGGTGTTCTGGCATGCTTTGATCATACAAAAAGTGTTAAAGAAAGTGTTAAACAAAATTCTATTTTGTTTAAAAAAGCATTTCCAGTCCTCATGGGAAGACGGCATTGATGCTACGTTGATGCACTGATGCTCTTCATCTGATGAAGACTCCTGCTGTGGTTGGACCGCTTGGACCTTTGTTTTCTTGGGTGCTGGGGCTTTGCTCTTGCTAGGTTTCTTGGAAGGCATGTTGTCTAAATATTTTGTACATTTGTAAATGGACAAGACTTTTATTTTATGTGTGCTCAAAATGTGAGTTCCCAATGACCAGTGGTGCAGAATGGCCCACTTTTTCTATACCCCCCCCTCAGCTACCGGATGGCTGGTGGACGGCCGCCGTCCTGAGACAATTACACATCATCCAATCAAAGCAGCTGCCAGCCCTGTGGTCGCCCAACTGTTGCCCGATTTTGTAATGACGTCTTTCCCGCATGACTGACTGCCGCTATATACATTCGTGACCAGAATTATTATACATACGCCGTTTCTAACAAAAATTTAAAAACTTGTGTTGTTTTTTTAGGACATAGTTTCTGCAGAGCGTCAGTAGTTCATCATTAATTCGCATCTGAGTTGTGGGTGGGACTGTTGGTGTGGAGTAAGCCAGACCCCATTTCCATCATCCATCAACACTCTCCTGCTAGCTTACAGCCGCTCACAACCCCGAGCAGAAAACGGCTTTATTTCATCTGCTCCTGAGTTACGACGATTTAAATAAAGAAATACTTAGAAATGCAATTTTAAGCCCAATTTTCTTTATATTTCTCCACCATCATCAGAAAAATGCCAGAAGAACATGTTAAAAACACAATTTTCATCAAATCAATCTATTCTGGCACCTGTTTTCCAAATAACCCTGCCTGCTGCTGGTACCTGGACGAAGTGTGTTCAGATAATCAGAAGCTAAAGGCAAGCTGAGGTTGAAATAGAAGCATAAGAGTGGCCCTCCAGATCTAGAATTACCGATCACCGAGCCAACTGCTACAAAAGGGAGGCATACTCATTGAATTCTTTCTTTTGAAAAGTTGGACTCGTTGAAAGGCAACAGAGCCAAACCCTGCAAGTGTCCTAAAAGCAAACTTCTGTTCTCAAAAAACAGGCAGAACTCTTCAAAGGCAACATCACTTCTAGCAGCTCTTGTCCAGAGTTGGACCTGAATTGGCAAACAGAGCCCAAAGCCCTCAAATTCACATAGGTCACATGTTGGCCCAATCTTTTTTCTGTGTGTGAAAAACAAATATCCAAGTTCAAAAGGTCTCCAGATTAAAAAATGAAGGCGCTCGCACACAAACCCTATACAACATCTAAGAAAACACAGAAAAAAGGAGTGTTGACTTGCTTTGTTTTCACCACTCCCTGGAAGGGAGGGTATCACTATCTCACTTTACTTAGAAATGAGACATCTGCTCATCGTTAAATCAAGTGATATGAGCTGCTCACTTGTATCAGTTCAGTAGAAATCCATGTCCTTTACAAGAAATGCTCCTACGGAGAGAGTAAACTCAACCTGAACGGCAAAACGAATCCGAAACGGATATGAACAAAGCATCCTTGATTAAGTCATAAGAGCCTATGCCTGTGTCTTTGTTTCTTTAGGACCAGATCACAGCTCAATAGTCACTGAGCTGAGAGACGGACTTGACAGCCAGATGGAAGTTTGCCTTTCAGAGATGGTTTGATCAACTAGTCCGAGCTAATAATTCAACCAAAGTCACACACGCTAGAAATATTGGACACAATCTGCATAACAGGTTCTTTTTTTTTACCACAATAGAAAGTTGTTTAAGATTTGTAAAAAAGGCAGCTGAGAAGTGGAGCAAAAAAAATAATGCCATACCAGACAGGCTTAAAATCTGCAGACAAAAACACTTAATAACTTTCAGAGATAAAACCAAGTAAACAAAGCAAAAATTCACCCATAACTGAGCTCTCTATTTACACACTCTCCCACTATCTTACAGCCACTCTTAATCCCCACTTTACATAACTAGTGCCACAAAAATGACAATTTTGGAGCTACCCAGTCATACAGTTTTGAGCCAGGTGCCAGCTCAGATGAGGAAAACAAAGACGTACATGGATCTAGTCGACTACAAGTGGGAGGCCCATTGTAGCTACTACGAAGCAAATATGATCTTTTTCCAACAGCATTTTTTGTCTGCTCCTGCTTCACAACAATTTGTGCGAAGAAATATTCAGAAATGCAATTTAAGCTTGATTTTCAGAAAAATGCCACGGCATGTAAAAAACACCAAAAACAATTTCCATCAGAGTGGGCCTTTCGTGGACAAAGATCAAATCAAACTTTATTTATAAAGCGCTTTTTTATACTACAGTAATGCAAAGTGATTTATTTATAAAACACAGAACCTTTCCGACCACCACAACCAAAATAAAAATGACACACAAACTATAAATTATAAGTTGCTGTATAAATAACTTTTAAACATTCCAGTTTTCCAATAACTGCTTTTCTACTTTTTTCTACTTCTTATGAAAATGTTAATATTTTTTATCCAACAAATGCATTTCTTTACTTGGTTCACATTTGAAAATGAAAAACACAGATATGAGTCTAAAGCTTTTTCTTTAAAAAAAAGTGTCAGGTTTGTCTGTCAAACCTTAAGGTGTATTCATTTAATACATTTAGTGCTTTCACTAAAAAATGTTGATTTTGATGCTTACATTATGTGAGAGAAAAGAAGCTTTGGGTTGAGGAGGGTGCTGAGCTTTCCTTTATGGTACATATCTATCCAAACTTCTCTATTATTATCAAACTTAAATATTCCCTGCCTCCCTTTTCTTCTGTTTCACATCAAAGTTTCTGCCAAAGACCAAGAAGCATTACTGGTACATGTTTCAGGGCCTTTAAAATCCAAAATTGGACAAATAGACTGTGTGCTTCTTCTTCAGCAATATCAGGCACTGTAGTTGAAAAGGTATGTTTGTAATATTTCATTGTGTCTGTAGACAGGCCCCGCCCTATTGACTAACATCTACACCTGGCAGTAATGATGAAAATCCTCCAGCAACTTGTTGCTTTGTGATTCTACCCCCTCCTACTTTTTTATTCATCTTCCAACTTCCGTAACCTCCTTTTTCCCTCCCTTTCTTTTGTTCTCTCATTCCCCATTTCTAATATCCCACTCTCCTCTTTTCTCTTCTTTTTTTCCATCTGGTCCAACAGGAAATGCATGCAAACATATTTAAATAAAGTTTTGCCTCAAACACAAAAAGGGGTTTATACAAATATACACCTCGTGTGTCAGAAGATTCCTAACCCCCTGTTGTAACGGTAAAATCTGTCAAGCTCAAGAGGTCTTCAGCTCTTATGTGTTTGCAATACATAAATAAAAGAAAAGAAAAGAAAACAAAACAAATAAGACTCTACCAACCTCTTGGACAAATAAACTTTGTGCTTCCTCTTCTGCATTTTCAGGCACTGTTGGGTACAAAGTTCTCCCCTGGCGCCTTAAAGTTGAAATCTGTAACATAAAACATAAGCAAAAACAATTTAATTGAGGAGTTACAAAACAATTACCAGCGGAAAAACTATTTTGAGAGCAAAGCTTTAAGGTTAAGTTTGTATTTTATATTTGTAGTTGTAAATACTAAGCGTTCTTTTTACTTGGACACAGCACACATGAAGCAGGGTTTTTGTCCTTTCATTCACTCTGGGACCAACAGGAACTTTTTTCTTACACTGATTATAAATTTAGATAGTGCATTGGACCACCCATAATCCCTTTGAGGAAAAATGAAGACAAATACATCCATTCAGTGAAACATTCAGCTGACTTTGTCCTAAAAGATATCCGAGTGGTTTTATAAAGTCATCAGCTGTGAGAGCTATATTTGTTTTGTGGGTTGCTGAGCCAGATTTACTATTACAGTATTTTGATGACAAACCCAGTTAACTGTGAATGAGAGCAGAAATGTAAACTTTAAAAAAAAAATGACTGCATCATCTTTATTTTTTTATACTAATAAAAGACCAAAAATTGAATTGAGTTTATAGAGTACTTATTGACCTCATGAACCATTCTTTTTTATTGAGAAATAAAAATTCAAACAATAAATCTGTGAACTTTGTGGACAAGGATTAAACAGTGCCAGCCATCACCAAATCCATACAGAGCTCTTGATTGTGAGCTTGACGTTTCCCTTCCTGATAGCCTGCAGCATTTCCTGGAGGGGAAATTATCATCTTTACAATCCAGTGAACAGAAATAGACAAAGTACAGCAGAAAGAAAGATTCAGGAAAAATGGCAACAGGAAGACTTTAATTGGGTTAGAAATCCACACAGAGAAGTGCAGTGTGGGACTCTAAATCTCAGATTAGAGTGGGGTTTTATATTGGACTACCAATATCCAACGTTTTAGTTAAAAACTTTGGTCCTTTCCCAATTAATCCAAGATTTCCTCTAAAATTTCAAGTTTAAGGTCCTTCTATTAAATAAGCACATTTTAAAGGTTAAGTGTGTTTAGGCTAAATGCTTTTTTTAGTATTAGAAAACCCAGGAAAACTGTTCAGCTGAAATGTTTCTAGTTTTGTCTATAGAGATAAACATTTATGTAAGGTTCACAGAACTTTTAAAACTAGAATGACAAGGCAGAGCATACCCTTTTAAGGTCCTGCTTTTGTAGAATCAACTTCCTGGTTATGCGTTATTACTATCTTAAAAGCTAGATTTAATACCTTTTTTTTTACATAGGTTATAGTGAAGGTTGGTCTGGGTGACTTTATGCCAGTGTAGACCTGTGGGGGTCAGTAAATTGGAGCACAACTAGCTGTTTTTCCTCACTCTTCACACTTTACATCTTTCATTTCTCGGTTTTCTGGTTCATTCATGAATGTGATTTTAAGGACCAACTTGTTTTCTTTTTGTCTTGAGGTCAGATGATTTGTCTGTCTGTTTTCTGTCCTCTCAGAACGTAAATAGTCACAGCAGATAGCTTTTGTGAGTTTGGTTCAGATGGAGGTCCCATTATAGCCTTTTTAATTTTATACCTAAAACTATTTTATATATACAACTACATTATACATTTTACTTGTTAATATAGGCTAATATTAAATGCAGTTAAGTTAACAATATGACATTTTGTATTGATTTGGGTGAAAATTATTCTAAAAAAGATATGTTTGTTGAACTTTATCTGAAGCTCCAAGAAAGGAGAAGGAGAAAGAACGGAAAGGTTATGACTGATGATGACGGAAGATGGAAGGAGGTTCATGGATGAAGGAGGACATAAGGGTGGTTGGTGTTAGCAGGCTGATGCAGTGGAAAGGATGTGATGGAGGCGGATTATTGGCTTAGGCAACCCCTACAATGCAAAAACTGAATCTCAGGAAAGCAAAAAGAATGTTATCAAAAAAGGTTTTCAATTGAAAAATATTCTTAATTTAAGAAAACATGTCTTAATAGCTAGAAAATTTTTTCTTATTATTCTTGGTGAAACCACTTTTCTTACCCCATGATTTTTTTATTTTTTTTCCCTATTTAAATAAAAATCTACCAATGGGGTAAGAATTTTGGACTTAAATTTAAATGCTCTGTTTTTGCAGTGCAAAGGGAGGTAAAGCAGAGGAATGGCAAGGTTGCAAACCGCACTGTCATGTTATTATATTTTGCTCTGAAAGGGAACATTTTTGTCCTTCTACCATCTACTTGACTCATTTGTTTAGTCCTCTATTTAAATGGAGGCAGTAATGAGAAATCTGATGGGAATTTGTCTAATAATTATTTTAAAATGTCCATCAGAAATGTAAAGTTTTGTTTGACATTTTTCCTCTGAACTTTTGTGACTGCAATAGCAATAATATCAGCACTCGTCAGATCATGCAAGGTGTCAAATAGAAATGTTACAGAAAAGAAAATGCTTTACATTTTTGGATAGTTTAATGACTGAAATAGAATTACAAGTCAACTGAAAATAGGTCAAATTATGAAAAGAAAAAAACCCCACTTGGAAAATATGAGGTTTCTCACAACAAGAGACAGACAATAACAGGATTTAAATAAAACAGACAGAGGATGTCTTGTGGGGCCACTTATCACTGCAGATTATAAACTTGCCCGAACAAAAGTCTCACAGACAGAAACCGATGTGAGTTCAACCTTTGCGGTTCAAGTATGTTTTGGTTTCGTCAGCGTCACCTGCCGGCCCCTCGACAAGGCGGCATTGTGAGCAACGCTGGCATGTTGCATTAATGACAGCAGGCTGCATCCACAAAGTCAAGGCCGCCATGCTATTATTTAACACCCAGCTGTTAGGCTTTTCAAACTACTATTCATAGCATCTGCTATTTTCACAGTCACTTTACTAACCGTCATTGAAACTTCAATTTATTTCTTTTGGCAGTATTTGTTGAACTGGAATAAAAATGCCATTAAAACCAACATTTTTGTAGTGGAGGAATTATAAGTGTTTACGGTAGAATATCCTGGATTTAGGAATGTGAAAATGCAGACAAAAGGAAAAAATATTAGACTGAGTATTTAGTTAACCTTTGTTATGGTTTTCTGGTTTAAATCCCTTCTGCTTTGTGATCTGACCTTGCTATAAGTGTGGGGGATTTAGAAATAAGATTTGTTTCATGGAAGATGAAACGGATATTTGGAAATATCTCTTCAACAGTGCCCAGGTCAACAGTACGGCATTTTAAAATCGGAGATGGAGAACCGGTGAGATGAGATCTCATTGTTACTCTTGGGAAGGAAGTCTTTTGAGGAGCTCTGTGTTTCTGGAGTGCCAGCACCAAGCCTGATCTCTATTTCAGATTTTCCATCCGCACAAGCATGCAAAGTGTGAGAGAGTGAACATCCTGAGTGGTGTGGTCAGAGATAACAGTTGCTCTTTCACAACTAACAGAAAGAATGAGCTGGTCCCAGAACTCTCTCAGTGCGCTGCGCAAAAAAAAAAACGTATGGCTGAAAGATATGAACACAAGCAAATCCACTGTGAACGACCCCACCCAGAAATCACAACAGTGGCCACACCTGAGCCGAAGGAAAGACTCTGAAAGCTAAACAAATACAAAGAAAACACTCAAAGCACTGTGTAAATACTGATGTTAGATTAGCCTTTTAATGGATACGGCAGGGGTTTTATTGATTATCTGGTTGAGAAGTGGAACTTCTATTCTTGAAATAGATTTCAATAAATATCTCTGTAATCCAAGCCCTTTATTTTTGTATAGTTGTGTAAAAACCTTGAAAGAAAATCAGCACAGATTATTTTCAAAAGTGTCGAGGCTTTAAGCACTGTCCCTTTGGTAAGACTTTTGTGATTCTACGAAAATGTGTTGTCCTATTTTTAAATTGGGAAATTTCTCAATTTATTGTTAAAATCTTTAAGTGAGGGCCGGTTTAGCTCGTGCTGGTTTGCGGCGCCTTCTGCCCGTGAAACCTGGGTTCGATTCCGGGCTGCCTCCTATTCCCTTCTCTGCTGCTGTGCCGGTCCCAAGCCCGGTTGGATTGAGAGGGTTGCGTCAGGAAGGGCATCCAGCGTAAAAAATTGCCAAGTTAACCATGCGACTCATCCTTGAGAAAGGGTTGTTTCGCTGTGGCGACCCCTGATGGGAGAAGCCGAAAGTGTAAGAAGATTGTTAAAATCTTTAAGTCACTTTTATTGCTCTTATGTAGACCAGGGGTGGCCACACTTTTTTAGCAGGCAAGCTACATGTAAGCTAGTTTTGAGACAACAAGCTCCAGAATATCTACCTATTGAAATACCTACCTACCCTCTCTCTCCCTCTTTCTCTCCATCCATCCATCCTTCCTTCCTTCCTTCCTTCCTTCCTTCCTTCCTTCCATCTATCCACCCTCCTTCTCTCTATCTCTCTCTATATATACATATATATACTGCAACAGACAGCACACTGAAGAAACCAAACAACCTTTGCATGAATCAACATTGCAGTGCCAACTCACTGGAGAGGTTTCTGAGGTACAACAGTCCATCTGAAGAACTCAAACCATTTTTTTGAGGACAGTGAACTTAAATAAATAATGATTTAAGTGAGGTGTAAGAAAGCCTATTTTGTCAAAAATGAAAAACATTCCCTCAGTAGAAATGGTGGAAGATCCATCTACAACCGTCTTTTGTGGAGTTGTTGGCTGCGAAGTGCTGATGACTATTACCCCTCACCCAAGCTAAAGATAAAAGGACAACAATCCAAAACCACTTAGGATTTTTATCAGCCTAATAATCTCCTAACCTAGAGAATTAGGGGTCAGGTCTTAAACACATACTTCCTAGAAGCAAATAAATCAGCTGTACTTCAGAAAGGAGAAAGCCTCCAAGAGAGATGAAACATCTTCGATGATAAAAGATAATCTAAGTCCGGGTGACTGTTTTTTATACGTTAAACCACTAAGAAAAAAAACTGATCAAATATAAAACCCCAGTGATAATCTATCTATTATAGCTTCAAAAGCACCTCCCCACTATATACCATGTTTACCAATTGAACATTTCATAGTTTTTTTCATAGTTTTTTACCCCATCTATGCTGTTCATAAAATGTTATTTTTACTCAAAATGCACATTTTTTTTATTTTACTTAGAGTTTTTAGTATAGGCACACAAAAAAGTCCCCCTTTGCACTCACACTGCAGTGAACATACCAGGGTTTCTTTGCAAGTAAACCAATACCCACCATATTTGTAGGCTGACCAGGTTTTACCAGTTTGGCTTGCACTAGAGTTCAGGGAAGACTTTCAAGCTTGCAGGAAAGAACCAGACCTTTCAAGGAAACAAACTTGGGAGCAGATGCATGAAATCTGTACCATAAAATATGATGCATTTACCTCAAAGTCCTCAAGGGGGAACTGCAGCATGTCTCTGAGGACATCACTGAGAATCTGCGTCTTCCTCTGCACCAGCACATTTTCATAGTCCAGCGGCTCAATCACCTTTGGTTTTACCTGGAAGCGAATGAAACACAGTTATTGTTAAATAAGGCAGAAACTAGGTACTGGAAAGACTTGTGTGTATTTCATATGGAAAATAATTTATTCGTTTAGAAGAATTAGGCAAAACCCATTTTTTTCACATCACTACAACTGAGACTCAGATATTTGGTATTAAGTAAAAATGCTTTGACATAATAAACTGGATTTAACCCGTAAACTCATAGCTAAAATGAGTCTCATTCATGATGAAAAAGGGTTCAGATGAATAATCTCAACAGGCTGACCTCAACTTTTGAACACTAAGAGGTTAGCAAACACTAAACATGTGAAGATACACCAACAAATAATTAGGCTTGCAGGTAAAAATGCCTGTAGCAAACATAAATTGTGTGTAGCAGGCTCTACAGATTCCAGCAGGGTTTTCACAAAGCACAGTATGACACAATAAAAAGTATTGAGACAAAAAATGGAGAGACGTATTCATCCAGAGCCAACAAAGCGTCTGCTTCAGCAGCAGAAAGGTTATGGAGAAGTTATATTGTTGTGATGAAAAAACACACATTACTGTTATCAAACCTTCACAAACATAATATCTGATGTCAAGGTTTAAGTGGAAGAAGTGGGAATTGCAGCAAAAATACTATTGATTCAATTTTGATCCACAAAATCACAACTGAATTTGGCATTTGATTCAACAGGATCTGAAAAGAAAATCCAATAGTTTTAAGAAAAAGTTTTTCTTTTACAAATGACAGACTGGCGACCTGTCCAGGGTGTACCCAGCCTTTTCCCCCGAGAGGCCCCATGACGCCAAAAGCGACATGTAATGTTTTTTAAAAATGGATCTTTGACATAAACAACTATTTAAAACTGAAAAAAGTAGAGAGCAAATCTGGAAAAAGGTAGAAAAGTTGAAAAAATGTTTTATTTGCCTGAAAACAAATACAAAAATATAAATGCATGAACATTTCACCATTTTTAGGGATAGTTTGTATCCATGTGATTCCTTAATTTACTAAGTCCTTCCATTACTTCATCACTTTAACATTCATGATCTATGTCATTGTTGGATGCATACCACATTTTGACTGTTGAAATGATTTCATTATTGTAGATAACTTAGCATTTTACATGTCAGATTTTTGATCAAATGTGTAGAGATTAGTCTAACTTCCAAACTTCTTTTTTGCATCATTTGTCCTTTTTACTGTGGATTTTATGTGATTTGGATTTTTGTTGCACACCTTGACCAGGGGCTAAAGTTGAAAATGAGCTTTGCCGCTAAAACTGGCACATTTACAGAAATGTTCATTAATGAACACTCTCCCTGCTCAAATAAATATGAAAATAAAATAAATAAAAACTCTTGTCTGTAGCCAGCTTGCACATATTAGTTTCATGAGTTTTAGGCTGAGTTTTAAACGGATCAATCTTGATCAACAAGATCCAACATGGATCAATAGATCACATTTACATCAACCCTTTTTTTGGCTAAAGAAAGCGATTTTATTCATACCTAATGCAAGAATTTGTTACCATAAAGATAATTCCACTTTTCCTAAGATATTTCATTTACAATAAAAATTAGTTTGATAATAAAACAAAAAGAAAAGCAACATTTCATGTATCATAATAAACGTATGTATCTGAAAAGAATTTATCTAGGAATTTGGCTGCTATACTCAGCCCCATGTGTACTAAGCTGTAACACACCAGTGGTTTGACAGCAGAACACGCTCATCCCCTCCACATCTGTGACTGATAAGACCTGCATGATCTCAGAGTGGGAGTGGGGGATATATCAACATCCTTAAACACAGAGGAGGCAAGTGTGACTTCCTTAAACACACAAAAAGATGGGGCTGCTATGTCTAGTCCTGGCTTTATCTAACTATGACTCACATAACATTTAAATGCAAACGTGTGAAGGCAGAGGCTGATGCGTGCACTGATCTAAGTCATAAGATGAGACCGGTGTGAAGCTTGTAGCTCCCTAGATTCAGAAAGTAAAGCAGCTTTAGGCTTATCAGGCCAAATGGATTTGCTTAAAGACTCACTCTGATGAAAATCGCGTTTTGGGGTTTTTAACATGTTCTTGTGGCATTTTTCTGTGGGCAAATATTAGGAAAATTAAGCTTAAAACTTCTGAGTGTTTGTTTTATCCAAATCATTGTGAATCAGGGGCAGAGGAAAAATACTGTTTAAAAAAGCGCCTTTTTGTGATGTAGCCCAATACATTGGGCTGACCACTAGCTCCCTGCTCCGAGCTCTCAGCAACAGGTAGGTGGGGTGGTCCACCAACGGTCCCGCCCACAATTCAGAGGTGAATTTCTAATGAACTACTGCTGCTCAGCAGAAACTATGTCATAGAAAACCACACAAGTTTTTTGATTTTGGCTAAACACAGCATACCGGTAATCATAACAATAAAGAAAACCCTGGGAATCCTTTTAAAAACAGTTCAAAAGATGATCTGAGGGGGTCTTGACAATTAAGCAATAACCAGGGAGCTAAGATAAAAGCATTGACAGCTGAGTTTTTGAAATCACCAAACCCAATGGGAAAAAAAAACACCAAACCATCCTGATGAAGCTCTCACAAACTAAACATTTAACCCTCCCCACAGTTGCCCTGCCCTTTTCCCACCAATTAAACATTCCTGGGCTTTTTTTTTTTTACCTCCTGCAAGTTCATCCCCATTGTTTAGTCCATGCCTCAACCGCACAAAGCAGTCAGCACAGAGTCAGACAGTGGACATGAATCAGAAAGAGCCTGTTCTGAGTTCTCGGAGGTAACCACAGTCAGTCGGCCTGCTCCTAAACTTGAATAGTCATGTAACTCAGGCTGCCATGACTGTTATTGTTGGTAGACCAAAGAAAATTGCTATACCCAAACATTTCTATTCAACGAAGGACTGCACATGTGGTAGTCCACACAAGGGACGTAATCAAAACTCCTATTGGTCAGTCTACTCCAGGGGGTGGGGCATGGATGATCAGCCTCTGCAGTGTTCTAATTGGTTGGACACACCTGATCCAGGTAATCAGCTTTTTGACATCCTAGCCGTTAAGGCCGAAAATTGTCCACCGCTACTCTATGAAATGTTGTGTAACAAAATAAATATGTAACATTGCTGAGTTCAACATGAATTTCTCTGAAAAAGAAAAAAAAAAAATCAATTCTCAAACTACTTTTAATCTTCGGAAAATATTTAAACTGTGTCTATATTTGGTGGTTTCCTAAATAGTTTATAAAGACACACTGGATGAAAGAAAGGAGTCTGTATTCTTAGTTGTACTTAAGTGAACAAACAGACCGGCGATCTCTGGAAAAGGCATCAAAGGGAGGAGCATGAAGACATCTCTTCCAGTCTCTCTCCACAATGATCCGGCAGCTGTTTGAGCTGTGGCTCCAATCACTGCAGCCTCATGCAGCCTGAAACAACAGTGCAGTGTACTCCTCTTGTCTGCCTGATACAGTTAATCTCTTGCCAGTGATTGTTCAGGTGATTCAATGGAGCCCCAGGCACTGGATCTCAACATCCCTGAACAAAAAAGTCTTTACTTCTGCTTGACTTTGGAGCCAAATAAAATGTTTTATGAGTCTTTCAAAATAAAACTGAACACACCAAGAGCTTCTGCCATGCAGGTAGTAAAGAGCTGGTAAAGTTCAACATTCCTTTGAGCTGGTGCTAGCGCTGCACTTTTTTAATGTGAGTTGGCAGCACTGAAAAAGGATAAGGAAAGGCAGGAGCTCACATGACACCTGTTTTTAGTCCGGGTTTCTTTAATCTACAAATTGCATGCTGAAAGATGTTGGAACAGATTAGAAGCATTATGTCAGTTCAATGATATTCACGTAAATTATTACTCTAAGCACAACTCCAAATGACTTACCAACACCTCTGACACCGAGTCCACCGCAAACTCAGCAGCAGCCAACTTCTTGTACTGCTGTGGGCTCTCAATCACCAGCTCCTTCTTTGGAGTTTTGCTGGACCTTCCTTGCATTGTCAAAGTGCGGAGATTTACTAATTAATCCGGTTTTAGATTCCAGAATAATGCAGAAGTTATGGACACATCTTTAAGCTGATCAAAAGTAAGGAGGTCTTCCTTCTTAAACTCAACCAAGACTGCTCCGACAGAAGTGAACTCCCAACCAGACGGAGGGAATGGCCCCTCCCACACACAACTGTGCACACTGAGAAAGCTAAACAAACACACACACACACACACACACACACACATCTGACCGCACACCATCCACCTGCAGGGTGACGGAGGACTGAAAACAAAAGACACACATTCCTCAAATATTAAAATGTGATCAGGGACTACCCACGCCTTGAGAAGGACATATGATATAGAACATGCCTCCTGAGAAACTGACTCAAAGAGACCAAGATGGGAAATCCTAATGATGAATCTCATCCAGGGTGTTGGCCATAATTTACACCGAAATACCAAATAGATAAATCATCAGAAGAATGACAATAGTAGTGTATTAACAAAATTAACTATAACTAAAACTAATAAGAATGTAACAGCAAAAATGACCTAATCTGAGATGTTTTTATTTTTCTTCCACTGCTCTTTGACAGCAGCTTTAATCACAGGGTTGAGATTAGAGCTTGCTTCTGTCTACTTGTTGATGCAACTGCTGGAGGGGCATTCCAAACACTAAGCAGCCTCGTCTGCCCACCGAGGAGTGGGTTCAACCTAACAGATTCCTCTGGTGGGCCACCGCAGGGGAGGATGTTATCTTTTCCCGCCTGTGTCTCAACCCAAGGAGAGGCGAGGGGGAGGCAAGCAGCTCTGTTTCCACCGTCACATGCTATGGGAGTCCATTTGAGGGATTGTTTGGGAGTGTCATGCAATTCCTAAGAATCAGTTAATAAATATGTGTGCAGAAATAGATTAGGGTGTACTAAATATAGATGAATGAATATTGGGGTTTTCAACACATTTTCTTATAAAGGGATCGGCTGGTTTAGTGCGGTTCATAAATAGATTTGGAGTTTTCGACAGCGACACCTTTAATATTTTTTCAGTCATTATTTGCTTTGTTCTGGATAATTGATTTGTTGTACAACTCATCTTTCAGGTCAGTTTTAATTGTCACAGATATTAAAAGTTACTAATTTCTGCTGCTGCCAAAACAAATGTTTTGTGGGATCTAAACAGGTTTCATGTTTCAATGGAGCCATATAAAGCCAGATTTTTAGGCCCCTAACTGTCGCCACATGACGTCACCAAGTTTCTCTTCCTGAAAATGTAAACATGATGGGACAACGATAGCTGACCATTGAAGCAATAAACAGCAAGGACAATGAGGAGCTGGGAATTGACATCATCTGAGAGTAAAGCAAAGGCCACGCCCACATTTAGGTTCAATGTCAAAGTCAAACATGAAATAAAACTGTGAGCTTCATGGATCTAACAGCAGAATATTCCTTTAAAAATGAAATATAAAACCCGATTATTGGCATGTTTTGTAGTAAAGTTGCATCATTTTAATTGCATGAAACAGAGACTGATTGACATCTGATGTGACAACTAATGGTGATTTGGTCAACTGCACATGGCATCAGTTATTTCAGTTTTTAAACTAGTTTCCATTAGAAATGACAAAGGTTGTGGCTCAAGGCACAGATTGCCATAACAATTGTATTTTTCAAAACTCTGAGAAACACAAAAGCAGCACCTTGACCATTTTGAAATGTTAAAATAGGTTATTATTTCAGCAACACAAAACCAAGACTTTATTCATGCAAGGAAAACTCTGGCTTAGTCTGATGACGATTGTGAGATATTACAGTGTGGTGGTGGAAAGCTATGAAAACTAAATTCTAAAAGAAATCCTACTTTCACAAAACACTTGTAATCTTTGAAAAGTTTCATGGAAGTCAAGTAAGTCATAGTCTGCCACAGTCTAATAAGAGCTGTTAGTCTATTCTGGTAGCTGACTGTATTTATTCAAGCTACGGTAACTTTGTGGGTAAAAGTCGCATTTTGCTACACTCAGACGCATTTTTGGAACTGCAGAGCTGTTTTACTGTCAAACAGATGGCATCTTAACAGATACACATGCCATTTCTCTTCTTTTAGGTAAACCTTCTTCTGATCTATGATTTAGGAGGAAAACTGCTGAAAAGTAGCTGGAATACCAACAAAATAAACTATGCAGCATCATACATTCATCAACCATCAGCTTAAAAGCCTTTCTGAATACTATTCAGTGTAAAGTATACATTTGAGAAAATCCTTTTTCTCCCAACAGTAAAATTACTTTGGATTGTGGATTGTACCACTATGTGCTCTGTCTCTTCTAACAAATACATTGTTAGTTTTATCAGATGTTCCTTCTCCGTGGATTACACTATTCAAAGTGTTACTTCTTGTTGTCGACTGTATTACTTCTGGGTAATTTACAAAGTTATTCTTTTCTCACAATATCTGACAATTAAAACTTTTTCCCCATGCTTTTGGGACAGCATTACAACCCAAACAGAAGGTAAAAGGGTCAAAATTTCTCTAGTTAAACCTACATTATATTATAAGTTTATAGTCTTACAAAAGTCACATCTTAAAAATGAAAACTACAATAATGAGGGTTACATGTCGATGTAGCTCAGTGTGCACATTTTTCAACTTGCAACTAAAATCAAGTTCTATGGAAACAAAATGAGACTTTTTATGAGAGGGGAAAGCTGGCAAGAACATCAGCAGGAAAGCCTGCTGAGCCCCTTTCTACTGCAAGGACAAATACTCATGCTGATGAATGCAGACTGAACGGATGTTTTGCAAAAAGTGCATTCAGACAAAATCATAGACACAGATCATAAACAGAGTCAAAGAGTAAAGTCTTGCCCCTATTGTCAAAAATAAGGAAAAAACAAGAAAAAGACAATCCTAAAACTCAGAATGACTTATTTGCATAAAATAATAACAAATGACAATAAAAAAGCATGCTTAAGTCTTTGCTCCTTAGTTTACACTTGATGGCATTTTTAATGAAAAGCAGAGATGCAAAAATAACAAAAAATCTATATAGAAAAACTTCCAATTAACAACTCATTTGGTTCAAAACTTTCCATGACATAGAGTTAACCATTAAGATTGCAAAATCTTTTATGAATGATGTTTGCCTCTCAAAATGTTTCACTCTATGAATCCAAATAAACTAGCTGATTTGTGTGAGAAATTGAAAAGACAAATAAAATCTGTAAAAATATCACCTTTAGGAACTGTAGGATGGAACTGCAAGTTACATATAAGTTAGATCCAAAGCCTGGTGAAGCGAGGAATGTTCCACAACACCCGAGTCCAACTGGAACGACCCACAATCCAGGGGTGTTTACATTCTGATCTCCAGAACCCAGAGTACTGAGAGATTTCAACATGGGGCTAATAATTACACCACCCTCTGACTAGACACTGCTATCAACACCAGACTAATGCACGGGACACACATTCCATAACAATACATAGGTTATATTTATAAAGGCAGTAAATACCACTAAAAGCTGCTTTTTTTTAAACAAAAAAGCAAGTTACTATTTAAAAAGTATGAAAACACTTTAAGGATTAGGTCTACATAACTTTAAGCACATATTATAAGTAATAAGCCTCACATTTGAGGAAACATTATATTGAATTTGACTTCCACTAAAGGAGATGGACATTTGGTACAAGTTGTGTTCAGAAATCGTTTGAGGATCTTGAATGTGTATTTTTGCTTTGCTCAAATGCCGTGCCCTATTCAAGAGATATCAAAGGGAAATCAACAAAATAAAAGACATATAGACTTGAGCACTGTGAGCAGTTACTATGGCAAAAACAAAACTTCTGCATGCTTTCTGGTTCATGTCATTCAGGCTTTACTTAATCAACTCCCTCATGCAAAAACGATATAAACTTGCTCTCATTTGGCTCAGGTCCTTGTAAACAAAGCATCACAAGCCTAAGTTAAAAACAGCACTCCCAGAAAATAATTAGATAGAGGCGCTTTCATCTCACACACAGTGGACGTCGACGCTCTTCACTCCCTTTTTCTGCACTCATGATTTCATAAAAACCCAGACCTGCGGTGTTTGACACAGTGAAGATCCACAACAAAAAATGAAAAACTGGAAATGTGCTTTTCCATAAACTTTTTTGGATTGTTTCTTCTTTTGAAAACAAGTTGTGAAGATAAAAAATAATAATAAAAAAATGAAACAGCTCAAACTATAAGGATTTGGGTGCATGTAGGTGAGCATGTGCTCAGTCTAACCCCATCATCTGCTGTAATCATGTTTTAATATCCCAGACGCTAAGAATAACCTGCCGCAATCAAAAGGAATTAAAAAAGGCACACATTATTGAGTCTTTTCATGGCCAGGCTTAATGGATTAAAAAGGTGAAATGGTCCTCAAAGTAACGCACTTTAGAGTTTATAGGCCAACACTGACATGACGCTAGCAAGACGCGTTGGGCTATGAGACACCATTAAAACATAATAAATAAATAAATAGTCTGCTTCACATGCCGATTTCATGACAGACTGGCTGTAGAAACTGTATTTATTGTAGAGGTTTACATAACGCCAGACCCTGATGCTCAACTCCACACTGCTTTGGAAAACGCGCTGGATATCTAAAAAAATAAAAATAAAAAACACAAAAAAACAAATTGTAGCCCAGTGAAAAAACATACCAAAGTAGCTAAGAAGATCCTTAACATGAAAAAAAAAATGTGCAAACTGCTAACATATCTGATTGGCACTTTGGCTACCAGCTGAGGCAATAGCTGAGCTATCAGTACATTTAAAATACTGATACAGAAAATTTTAAAAGCTACATTCTATAATTGATGATTTAACCTGTTAAAAAACAGATTATTTTTTAAAAATCAACAAAAATTTTGGAAAATTTCCTTTTTTTATTCTAACTAAAAACATGTTCTTAGCTTAAATGGTTAAATAAAGATTAAATAAATCTGTTTAAAAAGGTTATATAAACGCAACTATTGGTTTGTCCACAAGTGCAATATTACTCTGTGGTCACCAGCACAATCTATTACTAGCCCAAACCCTGTCAGTCCAGAGAAGCGCAGTGGTAGGAACAGCTAAGATACTGCGCAGGACCCTCTAGCTTCCAGGCCTTTGGTTCAACAATAAATAAAATTTAAATAAAAAGACACAAAGAGATATTGTCTGCTTTTAAAAATGTTCAACACTAGTTAGACATGATTCTGGTAAGCCTTCAGAAAAACCGAAGCTCCCGAGTCCTTTCTGCGGTTAATTCAAATTCAAATTCAAATTAATTTTATTTATATACCACCTTTCATGACAGCAAAGACAGCTCAAGGTGCTGTACATAAAAACAAAATCAAATGCAATAAAATACAATAAGATACATTAAATTAGCCCCACACAATAAAATACACAAAGACAAACACCAGTGGAAAATAAATAAATAAATAAAGATAAACCAGAAGGCGCCGTCTGCCCTGTCCTCCTATTGGCAGGGGTGTCAGTATAAAACCCAAACACCCCAGCCAAGGGTGAGAAAACACTCGTAAACAGTCTAATAAAATAAATATGGGTTAAAAATTATAAAAAGTATACAAGTAAAATTCTAGATTAAACAGATATGTATATGATACAATTAAGCAAATAAAATGATAAAATGATGTCATAAAACATCATAAAACATAAAAAGATTGAAGAATAAATATATATATGGCAAAATATCATAAAATATAAAAGTTAAAAAAATATATATATATATACATAGATTAAACAAGTAAAATGTTAAAATTATGTAGTAAAACATCATAAAACATAAAAAGACATCAAATCGAATTAAAAGCTAATTTAAAAAGGCGTGTCTTTAATTTATTTTTAAAGACCTCCACAGTAGATGAGGCCCTCACATCCTCAGGTAGGTAAACGAGGCCTCGCCGTGGTTTTTTGTCCTGACCCTGGGGACCTTCAGCAGGCCTGCACCTGAGGACCTAAGGACTCTAGGAGGTTCATACGTTAAAAGCAAGTCTGATATAAAAAAAGGACTAAGACCATGGACACTCTTAAAAACTATTAAAATAATTTTAAAATCAACCCTAAAGCTGACGGGGAACCAGTGCAAAGATTTTAAGATTGGTGTAATAACATTATGTGTTCATTTGTTGTATCTGCTTGGTGTCAGTTTTAAGGCTTTAGATAAACTTTATTAAAATGACTGAACAAACAACAGCAACTGATCTAACAGAGGATTGACCAGCAGAGTCTGGATGAAAAGACCCGCCCTGATCCAAAGGAGGACGCATGACCTTGACCTAATTCGCTGCTTTTAGGCAGACCACAATCACTCAGCAGTCCTCTCTGGTTCTGAGAAAGCAGTGAAAGGACAACAGCACACACACCCCACACACAAACACAAAAAAAGGGGGAAAGACAAACTGGTACGGAGCAGCAGAAGCTCTGCCAAGTCTGCAGATTTAGAGCTAAAGAGCGCTGATTGATTTCCAACAGACACAAAGCTTACAGTGCCGCCCGAACATCTTCATACCAGACCCAGTAGAACGCTGTCTGCCTTGAGACTCGGAGGTTGTGGCTTCAAATTCAGAGTGGAGCCATACGAAGGACTTGGTAATATTGGGGAGTTAAACCACCAAACGGTTCCTGGAGGTGCTGTGACTGCAGCAGACTACTTCCCCAGAGGGTGAAGCAAATGCAGAGAACACATTTTACACACTTGGGTATGTTACAACTGCTCACACTTTAACTTGAACTCATTTGGCGCTTTTGTAGGAGTAGCCCTCCTGCTCTTTTGGAATTGATATCCATACGGCTGAAACAACTCTACTGCCACTTTCTCCATAAATCTGTCAAAAGTTAGAGATGTAGGGGGAAAAAATACTATCTGAGAATTGATACACATGTGGAAATGACACATCTGCAAACTTGCTCATTCTGAGATGAGTGATTATCTGATCACTTTGTTGTTGCCGTTTTAAGCCAAAAATCTAGAACTCCAGCAACTCATTAAAAATTTGCCTCCAAGTTGTGGGGAGGATTGTTGACTCCCCATTATTGAGAGCTCTCAGTTATGGAGTTTTCTTTAACATAATTTCTGCAGAGCAGCACATGTTCATTAGAAATTCACCTCTGAGTTGTGGGAGGGAATTTTTACACAGAGCAACCCGGCCTCCCTTTCCCCTCCCTTCTGTTGAGAGCTCTCCGTTTACATGTTCTCCTGCTAGCTTACAGCCCCTCACAACCCAAATCTATTAATAGCAGTGCAACAAAAATGGTGAACAATATAAGAGCTAGGAAGCTTGTGGCTCGCCCACTGTTCTTTTTTATTTTGTTTATTTTTTTTAACTTGTCCTGTCCAACAGCTGAGCAGCCAGATAAGAGCTGAAGGTTTCTTGTGTTGAACAGATTTTACTATTACAATAGGTGTTTATGCATCTTCTGATAGCCAAGGTGTATATTTGTATAAACCCCTATTGTTTTTTATTGTTTTTATATATGTTTTTCTTTTTTTTTCACAGAGGAAAAAGAGAGGGGGAGAGAGTGTTCTTTCTACGCCACAATCCTTTTCAAATTCCTTTTTCCAAAGACTTGAATAAACACAGAAAAACAGATATACTCAGAAATGCAATTTAAAGATACATTTTTCTTTGTAAAATATCCTCCATCATGAGAAAAAAGCCACAAGAACAATATCCCTAGCTTAATACTTACCTGTGCTGGTTAAGACTAAACCACAGGGAAAAAAATGTAAATATCTGACAATAAATCATATAATATTTAGGTATTTAAGAAAAGTATTGAGTCATTACTTTCATTATAAGTGTAGTTTTTTTAACACATCAAAAATTAGTTACTTGCAGTTTAAAAATGCATCAATGTCATAATAAACTAATTATTATGAAATATATCTGTTTAACAAATACAATTTTTTAAAAATTTCTATGACCTAAAAAGATTAATAAAACTTTTGTCATGTTAAAACAATTTGAGTCTCCTCAGTGCACACCCACACACATAAACACACCTTCAGTATTCTCTGTGCTGGTAGTGCACGCGACTCTCTGCGACTCAGCGCGCGCTCAGCCTCAGACGGCCCAGCAGACTCAGCTGCTTCCTTGCAGATGTAGCCGCTACAGTTCCTCTCTAAGACCGAGCGCAGCCCATCAAACACCACCGTGCTGGTCGTGCACCCCATGTCTCCACGTCCAAGCCGGCATCAGTCAGGAGAGTTTGCTGGCGAGCCAGTTTGCTCGATTGTTCCCCACTCCGGTCCGGTCCATGATCTTACTGGGAGCAGCCTCAGGAATACAGAGTCAACATCCGGGCAGATGCACCAAAGCAGCAGGATGGCTGTACTGAGGACGGGAATCCTTCTGTACAGTAAATCCTGTGCTTGTAGGAATACCTCAGTCAGAGGACAGAGTGAGATAGGTAGCGCAGAGAAAGAGGGATGGAGGGGGGGGGGGGGGGGTAGGATGCTGAGTGAGCCGCCGTGCTGCAGATTCAACCAATGCCGAGCTTCACTTCAATGTGCATCTGTTTCTCATTCACTGTTCTTCTCCCCACAAAAGTCCTTTGCTTTCTTCGCAACATTTACGGTTTTAAAAGCTGACATTTTTCACAACCTTTTTTCCTTCATCCTAAACACATGGGAGTCAGACCTTTTTAAAGAACGGGTGAGTCATTTGCAAAAATAAATGGGTTACACAGAATGCAATCCCTCATATCCGGAGGGAGTGCCTCATTCCATGGTCAGGCAAACAGCAATATGGCTGAATGCTTATTTAGTTCAGCTGATAAAGCCTAGGCAACCGCAGACAAATAACAAAAAAACAGACGGCATACAATGTAAAACGATTAGCAAATGAGGCTGCAATGGAAAGATACATGCTTTATGGATTTTTGTTGATTTTTAAAAATAAATATCTGATAACAAAACAGATCAGAACATGAGAGGATTTAGACCTTTTGGGCTAAGACATCAAATAGGGAGAATTTTTGTTTTTTCTACAGAAGATTAGTTGCACTTTATCACAAAGTGCCCGGTCTGCCAGGCACACTGATATTGGAAGTAGACAAGGCCGAATGTACACAAGCTTTTGGAAACATCAAGCAGTGATTCATCAGCTGGAGCTGTGATTAAAATGTATTTAAATAGATGGCAAGAAGTCAGTAGCATGTGTTTTTCAAAAGCTGCATGATTGGGATTATGGATCCTTATTAGGCTGTTTCTGCTTCAAAAACAAACAAGTTTGGTCAAATTTGAATTAGTTTTAAAGGAAAACATTGACACCTATTTGCAGTTTTAAATCTTTTTCTTATAATAAATTAAAGAGGCAAGACATGATTTTGCAGAACATAAAATTGACTTTTACTTAAAGTCTCATGAACAAAAGAAGAGTTCCCATATGTCTTGAAGGTTCTGCAAACATGTGCCCGCCCTCCTGCTTGCTGCTGCTGCTGTGTTAATATTTCAGCAGTGCTTGACACACTGAACTAAATTCGAGTGCAGCAGGATGAGACAAGCTGCAGCAAAAAGCAGCTGAGCCCACAAATGAAGGGATTCACTGAGGAAGCTTTTGGAGGGAAACAAGGGATGAGAGTCAGATTGCTCTGGGAAATCTATCTCCTCTTTAAGATGATCCCTTCCTTCACACTTTAATTCCAGTTTCCACCCCCTTTATGCTACTGCAAAGAGAGATTTCAGGCTTTATAGAGTGTAACAAGAAGTAATCTGGTGGAAAACTACGGACATAAATCTCCTTTTTGAGGTTGTGTAGCAGTGAGACATATTTTCTTTCAGCGAGTGTTTTCTTCTCTTGAGACAGAATGTAAAGATGAACATCTGTCAGTCTTAGCTACAAGCTATCGCTGAGCAGCAACGTCAGCATGAGTGAGACAAAGCTTGCAGGAGTAGATGTAGGTTGAACCACCACACATTGCATTTGTGAGTAACTTGCCTCTGGAATACAGACTCTTGCTTAGCATGTCGGGACATATCTGAGGTAAAGCTAACTGCAGCCCTGACGACAGTCAACCAGATTTCCTGAGGCAGAAAAGAAAACGAGCACAAACTGATAAAGATAGATGCATAACTTTAGAAAACTCTTATTGGATTATTCCAAAAACTAATTATCTATTTTTTTAAATTAGGTTTTCCACCTTTAAAAGGTTTTGTATTACCCAAAATATACATTAAGCTGATAATAACACTAAACTACTTTTCATGTGGACAAAACAAAAACAAGGTAATTAAATCTAGGGCACAGATTTTTTCTCCTGATGATCTTCACCCGTGTACTGTATATCAAATTTGAATATGTCTGAAACACAAATAGGATCTATTATTTTGGAAACAAAAATGTATTTTACAGAGGTTTTCACAATATCGAAACGGCGGATTTAAAAAAAAACTCATATCTGATTTTTGGCAGTAAGATTCCCACTAAATTTATCTTGTATGTAACCAGTCCCTAGTGGCTATATGAAGAACTGCAACATGGTAATCCCTCGGTTATTGTTGGAGTTACATTCCAAAAATAACCTGCGATAACTAATTTCTGCAAAGTAGGATTATAGATCATTTAAGGCTGTAAAGCCCCTCACTACAAACTTTAAACACTTTTCCAAGACAGACATTGATATTTTTACACTATTCTCTCATGTTTATGCTCTCAAAGTTCAAACCGTGGCAGAAAAATAGGACAATTTTATATGAAAACAAAGCAATAAAATTGTATTAAAATGTGGCAAGCTGAACGCATTCTGTGTTGGAGACACGTCAAATAGGAGATGATTTGAAAAGGTTTACAGTCAATTAGGATTTAGAACATAATGTGCTGTAAATAAAAAAAAACATGTAAAATTGCACTAAAAAAAAAATCAGTGAAACAGCAAGATTGCAAAAAGTGAACTGCATTATAGCGATGGACCACTGTACTCAGTAATCAGGCTAAACATACGCTTATTTTTGGCATCAAGTTAGTCTCTAACTTGCTCTTGTTTGGAACCAGCCTCTAGCGGCCATTTAAAGAACTGCATCTGAACATTTAAATTTAAAAACTGGTTGTAGTAGAGGATTTCAACTGTACAGCTTGTCCAGTTAGAACCTAGAGGTTTTGGTGCTCCTTTGCTCCAGTTACCTTGCCCTTAAGCTTCACTCCAGAAGTCAAAGGGTCGCCCCTTGCACGGATATTAAAAACGCTCACAGAAAATCCAGCTCTTTTAAAAATATATATTTGGTTGGACTGCCTCTGTTCAGCAATACTTAAACAGTAAAGCTGTGTAACTGTTAACACTAATGTTTAAATCTATTGTAAATACATGTCCTTTTACATCTAAAAACATCTTTTTAAAATAGCCACACACAAAGTGTGCCAAAATGTGCCGCATTTATTGGAATATCGGGGTCAGACAGGACAGCTGAGTCATGATGGGATTGTTCTGTCTAGCTGAATAATGTGCACACATTGCTCCATATATGAACAGTAGACTACTTTGCCTGACACGCATGTAACAGTCATCTCACTGCTTAAAGACATCTGTGGACAGCACCACTGTATCAGGCAATCATTAGGCTGAGTCTGCCCTGCAAATCCACTTTGAAAATTCAATCATGAACATTTTCAGTGGACGGCTGAAGCTCCTCTGCTCTGCTCAAATCCTCTGCAGCTTCAGAGTGGATGAGGGCAGGGCTAAAGCACTGCAGCTCATGGATTACTGCTGCTGCCAGCCCCTACTCTGCTCAACGGCTGCATATTCTCCAAGAGTTTTCCTGTCAATAACCTTTCCTAAATGTTTTTATCCTCCACTTTTTGGATAAAAAATGGCCATGGTAATTGGAGGAATTGTGCTTTTTTGCCAACATTTGTCTATGAGTATGTGCGTGAATGGGACTGTAAGCAATGTATGCCTTCACGATGGTAGAAAAAGTGCTTAACAATGATATGCCTGTAATATATATTTTTAAATTATGATAAAATCTTGTGACAGCTTTGAATTCAAAGTTTGAATAAAAGAATTGTTGAAGATTGTAAGCATTTCCTAAGCTCAAACACTTGACCAAGTGTTCCAGTAGATGAAATTAATGCATCGTTTGAACAATGAGAATTTCTGTTTTTTATTTAACTAATTTTTTATTCAACTAAGACGATTAAAGCATACAGAGGATGCATATCCTCATATGAATGAAGCCCATCTGCTAGACTATTTAACCATGTAGCTGTAGAGTTAGATACGCTTATCTTCTTTACCGGTAATGGTACAACCCCTGTCCGTCCTGGGAGAGGATCCCTCCTTTATCGGTCCTGGACTGTCTGTTTTTTTTAGTGGTTTTTCCTCACAGAAAAGGAGGGTCTAAGGGCAGGGATGCCCAGTTTACCCATGTCTGTTTAGTTTAGTTTAGTTAAGTTCAGCAATTACCTTTAGAATTCTATGACTTTATGTTCTTTATGTTCTTATGTTTATTTTACAATTACCAGTATGAAGCCTATTGAGAGGACTACTGTTGTAATATTGGGCTTTATAAATTAAACTGAATTGAACTAAATATCCTCGAGTATTCTGAATTAAAAAAAAAAACTATTTGTTTTATAATAACATGTAATATCCCATAAGCCCATAACCTGCCTTACAATCGGCAGAGTATGCAGCCACTTCTCCCATCCAGCTGCACCCCCCCCCCCCCCCCCCCCCCCCCCCCCCCCCCCCCCCCCCCCCCCCCCCCCCCCCCCCTCC